>OV725078.1:175825214-176362714 GCA_928085145.1 Nezara viridula | reverse complement strand
CTGACACATCCAGGGAGCAGGGGGGCGACGAAAGGTAGAGGTTTTGATGGGAGCATGGGAATCAAGGATATTACGGAGGTTGGAAGTTAAAATATCAACCATAGCGTCAATACATGAACAGGAATATATTCCATTCCAATCAAGGGTTTCCAGGTAGGGTAAGATTTTTTCACGAGTGAGGACATCAATATTACGGAAAGTTATGGTTCTAGGTAGGATCGGAGGAGTATGGATATTATATGAAATTTGAATTAGGTCATGAGAGGATAAAAAGGAGACCGGTACTTGTGAGGAGGAAAGGAGGTTCTGAGCGGAGTCGATAATGTAATGGTCCAACCAGGTATCGGACCTGGGGGTGTGATGAGTGGGCGAAAAAGGAACAATGAAAAGATGAAGAGAGAAAAAAAGGTTTTCGAGGTATGATTTATCGCTGGAATCGGAAAGGAAATTAGTGTTTAGGTCTCCGGAGATGATTATTTTGGTATAAAGAGGAACAAAGTTGAAGAGGGATGATTCAAATGATGGATCAAAGGGAACAAGAGGAGGTCTATACACTACGACATAAAGGATAGGAGATGTATCAAAGGAAATTTCAGCGATTAGGAACTCTACATGTGGGTGATCGGATGGAGGAGAGCAGTGGAGTATTCGGGTCTTCATGCATTCGTGAACATACAACGCTACACCTCCGCCAGTCCGGCTCGTCCGGTCGTGGCGGATTAGTGTGTAGTTAGGAAGGGAAACAGATGAGGAAGGGATGTAAGGCTTGAGCCAGGTTTCGGAAATTGCAATGATATGGTAACAATTATGGGTAAAGTATTCAAGGAATTCATCATAGTGGGCTGGGAGGGATTGGGAGTTGACGTGACAGGTATTAAGGATGCTAGACATGATTAGGCTTGAGGAAAATAAAGTCAGAATTTGGTGAGCAGACGCTGGATCGGATATGATACATTAGATGAAATAATGTAAAAATAAAAATATAAGAAAAAAAACCATTAAAAAGAAAAAAAATTTTGAATGCAATAATCAATAGAAATAAATTAATCAAAAATTTCCGGTAGTAACATAACATACATTTCAGATTTTCAGTGTAAGTCCTGTGAACTAAGCCAAATTGTTTATCGATGTTGAGGAGTAAACAGGGATCGAAGAGTCAGCCGAAGACGTCTAGGTCTTGACTCTGGTCGATAAAGACAACCTGATGACCGTCATCCTTTCGACACCGCAGTCTGCCGCCGGAGAACCATATATATTTTATTTTCCCTGCTGATTTCTTCTGCCGAGCGAGCCAGTAGAGGTACCTGTTCGTCGGGGTCATTTCCTCGCTGAGATAAATACGGTGGCAGTCATTTTCCTGCCAACCGATTTCCCGCGTCGAGAAGTCCCTTTTTACTTTTCGCTTCTGCACCAGGTCGTCTCTCACTGACTGCCTGACGAATTTCGCGATTATAGGCGGTGGTCGAGGGTCATCTTTTCTTGCTCTTCGGCGCAGCACAGTATCTATATCTTCGACATTGATTTTAATTCCCAGACCGGCCCCAATACTTGTAACCAGGGCTGCGGGGGTCTCACCTGCTCGAACCGGGATGCCCCGTATCTCGAGCGATCTACTAAGCAAGCCCTGTTCGGCTTTATTCAGCCTGACCTCCAGTTCACCGACTTTAGATTTGAGGGCTTTATTTTCTGAAATTATTTCTTCAAGCTTCTTAGATTGTCCCTCTAAGTGGTTTTCAATTTTAGATAGCCTAGTGTTTACTTCGAAGCTCAGATCTCCGTACTTGTCTAGCGCTACTTTAATATTTTTTAATTCCTGGTTGAAAAAAATATCTAGCCGCTTTACTGCTGCCAGAATTTCTGATGGTGTAGGCTCAGTATTGTGACTTTGATCTGGGTTTTCACCACCTGGTGGAATCTTTTTAGGCTGATCGCAACTAGCGCATATCCATCCTTTTTTTGAGGATTTTTGAGCTTCAAACTCTTTATCACTGAGTTTACCGCACCTGCTGTGAAATAATAGTTTGCATTTAACACAACATAAAATATTTTTCTCTTCTCGGCTGATGGTGCTGCTGCATAGCGGGCATTGTGCCATATTGTTATTTAGTAAATAGATCGTACTTACAATAACAAGCCGGGTTGTTATGATGCGTAATAGCAACAGCTGCGCTTAATCCTCTAGAGCTCAGTTGTTTACCACTGTCCCGTAGCTCGCAATAGTATAAAAACTTCGATACTTTCACTTTTCGATGAGTAGAGAGGAAATATGAAATGTCTATAATTTCTTTTAATAAAAAATATTAAAAAGAAAAAAAAACGGCAGAAATCAAAGAAATTTTAACGAAATAGGATACTTAATAATACAGAGATATGTTGACTGGTTGCTGTCTCTGGCCAGACTGATATATATATATATATATATATATATAATATATATATATATATATATATATATATATATCATCTACTTTAAAATTGCTAAAAACATAAATAAATATAAAATATTTAAAATATATGTACACTAGTCATCTTATAAAATATCAACATTATTAAATCATAAAACAATATTAAAAATTCAACTATAGTTCCCATTCTCTAATTGTATTCTCACCATCACCAAATAAACACATCAACAAATAACCAGCCCAAAAATCAAACGAAATCCCTCATCTAAATTATAAAATGTTGCTATATACACAATTCAATTTCAGCAAATCATTATGGGTATTTATTACGTTTTTAGTCTTTCCAATGTGTATCATCTCTTGAATCAACCATTTTTGCTGATTCTTTTCCATGTCTAGTATCTTGACTTTATCAAAGTTTGGCTTTGACATTATCGAGTATTATGTTAAAATATAATACTCAAAGGTTGATTAATGAAAATTTGTGAATATATGTATATATATACATATATATATGCTGTGTCCGATTTGTAGGCTGAGTTTCAAAGGGGATAGAGGTCTCAGAACTCATATAGCGAAGAAACATCCCAGGGAGGCTAGTTGGGGTAGACTAAGGGGCCTAATTAACAATAGAACAAGTAATGAAAATGGAGAGGGTGAAGAGGATACTATAAAACAATAAATAACCAGGTGGTCGGCTACCTTCCAGGTCTTCCTTCGGCGTATAGATAACGTATATAGATAATATAATATAATATAATAAATTATAATATAATATAATAAATAATAATATAATATAATAAATAATAATATAGATAACGTGGAATTCGACGAAGCAGTAGGCAATTTTTTTAAATTTATGAAAAATGCAAATAATAAATTGCCTGGCCTAGTGCACCCTGTCGTTAAATTGTATAAGTGTAGAAAGAAAAATAAGACTGATATGGCAGGCAAGGGTGCTGGAAAAGTGTCGAATCCACAGAGGGCTAACAAGGTCAGATAGGAGTCGTCTGCAGGAGCAATACCAATACGAAGTGGCTCAATATAACTACTATAACAGGAAAAAAAAATTAGTTCAAAATATAATGAATGCCGACGCTCCTAAACAGTGCCCATTGAAGGTAGCTGAGATTGAAGGCCACTTCAGAAGCCTCTTTGAAAAGAAAAACTCTGCAAATGTGCGGATTTCAAAAATTGCGCACCCATGCTAAATTTGATGTCCATTGACCTCTGATCGGTTAAAAAAGCAATTAAGTAAACCACACTATTTACTGGCCAAAAAAAATTAATAATGAAAAATTTGCATATACTTTGACATAAAGCCCTGTCTAGCTTAGACGAAGCACTTCTTTTAATCTTCTGTTGAATACGTTGGATTACTTTATTACCTTAGAGCAGGGGTCTCCTAAATTTTTGGCCCATGGGCTACACTGAAACCTTGACTAAGTTCCATGTCATGTGTTGACTAAGTTCAATACCATGGGCCGTATTGAAAACTCCACCCAAGTGCCATGGGCCATGGCTTGTGATAAAAAAAAAAAAAATCTTGTTCTATAAATGTTACTTCAGCTGTAAAAGGAGCTTTCTAAGAGAAAAAAAACCATGTGATTAATTTCAAAGTAATATCGTGTATGGGTAATTTGCTAAATTTCATATTTTTAAATAGTTTTTAAAATTTTACGATTCCATCAAAGAAACTTTCCGGGGCTGGATTGAAGGTGCTTGCCTTAGAGTTTTATATCTTCTTTATACACCTGGAATTATAGAGTGAAGCCCCAGTGTTTTTTTTTTCAGCTTCCCAGCTTATAGTCTCCTTGAAGTAAAAACATATCAATAACTGTTAAAAAAAAGTTCCTTGATATTAGCTATTTGTTTAGATCTTCATCATTCTATTATTAAACTTCCTTCCTACAATTGATTTTCTAACCAGTTTTGAACAACTGTTTGACAAATTGTTGTCAGAAGAAAAAACTGATGGTGTACTTATGAAAACCTCAGGTTCATTAGCGTTCCATGAGACTTTCTCAGAACAGAATAATAACTGTTATTTCAAAAAGGGTTCAAAAATTGCCCATCCAGTAGTCCAACCAAGATTAATACCAAAAGGGCTTATTTAGATAGATAGATAGAGAGTAAACTTTATTCTGGGACGAGGTCCCTAATGAATAACAGATATGAACAAAAAAATAAAAACTACATCTGTCCAAAAATTACATTAGTCAATATTAAAGAATATATAGTATCTTCAGTAAAATTATATTAAAACTAGTAAAAATAACATCATTTTGAAAAAAAAAACATTATTTAAATGAAAAGAGAACAAAATAAAATAAACATGGGTTGATTTTTAAAATTAAAACTCTATCAATTTTAACAACCATTCACCTCAGTCAAAATCTGTTTCGCAATATTTATTTCATTGTATAACGTCATTTTGGGATGTGAGAAGGAATTGGTAAAGATGATATTTAAATGAGGACAAGAGAGAGGCATGGCAGATATCAGAAGGGAAGGAATTCCAGAAGGCAGTGGATCGGGCAATAAAGCAATATTCAAACGTCTTAGTTCTATGGGAAGGGATGTAAAGGTCGGAAATACGGGATCTTGTTTTCTGGGAGTGGACCATGGGTTTAAACTGTAGGAGACTGTAGATGTAGGAAGGGTGTCAGGTGTTGATCGTTTGGAATAGGAAAGATCCAAGGAAATATTGTCTGCGGAAAGAAGGAAAGAGCCACTTTAACTCGTCATAAAGGTGGAACACATGAGACCCCCTCGATGTACCGAAGACAAATCTTAAGCACATATTCATGAGTCGCTTCAATCTATCCTCGAGTACCATTGGGATGCCTCCGTACACCACACAGCCGTAGTCAAAGTGGGGGAAAATGAGAGAGGATACAAGGAGCTTGCGCATGGGTTGTGGGAGTAGGTGGCGGGAGCGATGAAATAGCTTAAGGGTTCCTATTGACTTACGGGAGATGAGGGCGATATGGGGTTTCCAGGAGAGATTTTCGTCTATGGTGATTCCTAGGTTTTTGACGAAGGAGCTGATTGTGATAGGATGATCGTTGATGACTAAAGGAGGAAGGAAGGAAATAGATTTAAGAATAGAACTGGAACTCATAAAAATGGCCTGAGTTTTCATCGCGTTTAAATTTAAATTATTCAGACTTACCCAGGCACTGATCCTATCTAGATCTGTCTGAATATTGGCGAACGCGACTAGTAGCTCAGAAGGATGAAAGTAAAAATAGATTTGGGAGTCATCAGCGTATAAATGATGTGAACAGTGGTAGATAGATTTGGAAAGATCATTTATGTAGGAATTAAAAAGGAGAGGGGAAATTCTCGAACCCTGGGCCACTCCTGAGGACAGTGTAAGGAAGGATGATAGGAGTTGATTTGGAATGCTGACTGCTTGAGTTCTGTTGGATAGGAAAGGAATTATTTATATATATAGAGTTTACATATATATATTTTTTAGAGTTTACTGAGGTGTACTGGAACTACTTTTGCATTTGGAGAATCAAATGGAGTGATTATTTGGGTAGGGTAAAAAAAAGCCAAATCAACAGATGATGTAATTGTGGATGATGCATTGTTTAGTTTGCATGATAAAAATGTATGGTGAAGTGTAATACCCATTTTGGTGCCAAACTGATGTTCTTAACAATCACTTTTTATTATTAAAAGTGGCAGATTGGATGTACAAGAAAGCTGATCATTAGATCCACCTTTATTCTTGATTTTTAAAATTTATGAAAGGCCGATAGTTCACAATATCAAAATTATATACTGAACTTATCTCTGTACCACTGAACTTGATCCACAGGGCATCAAGGCAATTGATAGTTTACTCCTTGAGGACAAAGGAAATAAAATTAAATTACGAGAAAATAGATATATGTAAACCACACAGCTGATGTCAAAGTGAGGGAAAATAAGTGGGTTTACAAGGAGCTTGTATGTAGATTGTGAAAGAAGATTGTGGGAGTGATGGAATAACTTGAGTAAACCTATTGACTCAATATTGGTGATATGAGGAATCCAGGACAAGTTCTGTTCTATAGTAACACCCAAGTTTTTAACAAAGGAGCTGAAAGTGATAGGATGATCATTTAGGACTAAAGTAGAAAATACAACAATTGATCTAAGTAAGGAACAAGAACCTTTAACAATGGCCTGAGTTTTTATAGCGTTTAACATTAATTTATTCAAGACATCCCATACAATTAACAAATTAATGCTTAATGAATAAATAAATGCTCTTACATCTCTATCAGAAGTAATTGAAGACGATTAATTACATCAGATCCTATTCATTGCATCAGTAAATGGAAAAACAGACATTAACAAAATCAGAAATCTATCAACCATAATCTGAAACACTCCTAACATTAGAAAAAAATAAAACAATAAATAAAGTAGTCATAAATTCAAGGGGGCTGATGATCCAAATTCAAGAAGCATTATAATAAAATAAGATATACAACCACCTTTATTATAATATAATAGGAATAGAACAAGCTCAGAATAGAGTATTAGAAGCAAACTGCACATTTGTTGTTCAAGAAACTTATAATTTCGAGCAGCTCATTATGTAATTGTGGGACAGGGGTGCAAATAGCAGAGTGAGTTCCAAAACTGTGCATTTATGCAAAACAATTAAACATAATTTGACTTGATCCAATTCCTTTTCAAAAAAGCTCTATGGAAGTCCAATAAACCTCAAGAGAACCACTGACTTTATATAATAGTTTTGAAATCTGGCTGGGCTATTTAATTTAATCTATTATTAATTAACTATAATTTGTATAACAAAACCAAAATATGACTAGAATGATAGATCATTAATAATAAATTAAGACTATCAACATAAAAAATCATTTTTTTTTTCTTAAAAATAATCTTGTAATGATAGCTTCCTTAATTGACTTAATAATCATTCTGATCATTATAAAGTTATTAAATATGTATTGTTATAGGAGTACCAGGTGAAACAAAAGTGAAGAAAAGCACTGGAATGGAAATGAACATTCATGGGCTTAGTCCATATTCAAACTATAGTTTTAAAGTCCTTGGTTTCACATCTAGTGGAGATGGAGTTGAGTCTTTACCAATTTATTGTTGTACTAAAGAAGATGGTAACTAATTAACATTGAAATTTTAAAATTAAGAAATTTAAATTTCTTAGCAAATAGAGTTAATAGTAAGGCTTTCTATTTGGCCATTTTAGAAAAATGTCTTCAATTAAGAAAAAAATATTTTAGTTAAAATTATGTATTTTTATTTTGTTTTTGTTTTTTGTTTTGTATGTGGTTAAACTCTCAATTGAGTGTATCATTTTTGGCTCATGAAGAGAAAATAATACAAAATTATATGCTTGTATTTTTACAGTTTTATTGAAAATTACTCAAGACCTTTATTTCCTTGTAAACCAATAAATCTCAAATTTATTTTTTTATTTATAAATGAGAATATTCAAAATAAGCTCTGTTATATTAAGAAAAATAATCAGAAAAAAAAATGTTGAGATATTATGTGTTAACTGACTATTTCTACTCCTGGCAGATAAGTTTGATTATGCATTAATGATCAAACATACATATTCATGTTCTGCTAGAAAGATCTTCTTGATGTGTTTTGGTACATTAGTGTTAAAAAGTTTTCATACTGCCAGCAGGACCTGACTGTTTTATTTGCTAATCCTTCCGTTTTTACTCCTAGTTTGGTTCTAGTTCTTACTCTAACTGTTTGTCACTAATATAATGGGTGAATAAACCTTTAATTAAAAATTTTATTTTCTCCTAGCTATTAAAATAATGATGATTTGCAAATTAAACAACCACTTTTAGTTTTAGTATAAAATTTAAGTTGATAATTAATTAATTAAACAACAAAAAACCATTACTGACTAATCATTCAAATTTTTTTTAATAAATATTTTTTTTCAATTTTATCAAAACATTTATTCTCTTGTTAACACATAACCAGATAACATATAGTAAAAAGGATGGAGAAAGTTAAAATCATTATTACAAACTTTTATTAAAATGTTTTTTCTTGTTCACTTATTTATTTATCAATACTATGTTTGGTTAGTAATAGCTAAATTTCCCAGTTTCCAATAGTGATAATCTATTTAATATGTTTGATGTATTTACACACTAAAATGTTACACAAATTGACTCAAAATCTCAAGTTTGATAATCTAAACACAATCTTTCAAAATACTAAAAACTATAATTTATCTAATTAAAAATGAAAAGAAAATATTCTCCAGCATCATAAAAGTATTAAAAGGAAACAGGAGCTTTACTTATATTTATAAAACCAATATTTTTTTCTCTGATCCTCAAATATTTCAGAGATTTTATTTTACTTTTTATTTTTATTTTTTTTTTGTAGTTCCTGGCTCTCCAGAACAAATAAAAGCATTGGTCGTAACATCAGATAGCATTTTGATAGCCTGGAATCCTCCAGTTCAACCTAATGGAATCATTACAAAATATAGTGTTTACATACATCAAGGAAACAATGTAAGAATCAATTTTACGTAAATTAAAAAAAAAATCTTATATGTATTATATTAATCATGTCATCATATTAGCAATATATTGTGGAACAAAGAAACTTTATCAAAGTCACCTTGAAAAAATAAATTTATTTTAACTACTCCAAAATTAAAATTTATTTATTTTAGTATACTTTTTCACTATACTAATAGGCTCATCTTTAGGGGCATTACGGGATTAAACTGATTCATTCCTTCAGAGTTCTCTTCTAAAGTTGTAAAGTGGATAAGATTTCAAATATCCTTTTTACAAAAGCTTTCTTGGCACAGGTAAAACAATTCATCATGCCAATGATCTATAGCTTGCAGGTTTTGCATCCAAGGATTTAGATTATGATCAGCTGGTACATGGTATTGGACTGTCTTTAATCAAAACCAAAAAAATATCAGGGTGTCTCCAGGAAGGTACCTATCTTGTTGTGATCCTTAGCTCTACACATAAACAACCGTGAGGAGTCACTCCTACACCATTTAATTTTCTCTCCGATATCCATGTGGAAATCTTGGTTCTCTGACCCTTCTTGCTGCACCACTGTGCTGTTTTATTGGATTTGACTCTTTTGGATCCCTAGTCCACCACAAGGCTTTTGTGGATGTTGATGAGATTGAGACTATTAATTAAGTCCTATTTCTGTATCAACCTCTTCAGTAAACTTTGCTTTTACTCTCAATTACCTTATTCCGAAGTTTGGGGTATTATCATTCATACCGTTTTTAGTCTTTGTATGTGCTTAAGGTGATGTGAAATCCTAAGTTTCTTGAAAGGGATCCTACTCTATAAATAGTGTAAGTTTATATATTATATTACTATTTGATATAATCTGAGACATAGAATCCTATGATCAAAGATAGATCTCTATGGGAAGCGGCTTTTTTCAGGCTGAAGCCCTTCCCTGAAAGGACAATTTTGGGACTTGTATCAGCCTCAAGCACCTGAGAGAAACTTTCTAGGGTAAAAGCACCAGTAGCTGACATGCTTAAGGAAATTTATTTGAACTTTTCAGTGTAAAAATTATATTTTAATTTTGTACTTTTTTGTTATTCTAAAGAGACCTCGTCCCAGAATAACATTATTTTCTATTCTAATATCTTAAATATTGATGTTATTGTATTTTTCTTGGATTCGTCTTATAGAACTACTTCTCACCTATGCCAAGACACATTTAAAATCTAGGAATCATTCTCATCTAATTCAAATTCTTAAGTTCCGAGACAGGAGAAGTGAGCTAAGTAGTTTTGTCACAGAAAAATAACAAGCATTTCGCTAGTTCAGCCTAACCTTAATCTCTTCTTGAATTTCGTTTTGTCTAGTTATCGTAGACCCTAGATACCTAAACTTCTCTAGGTGTTCAAACATATTCGCTTCTATATTGATATCACTGAAATTATCATCATTTTTGCAGCTAACCACATATTTTGTCTTATCTGTGTTCATTGTAAGCACCAGTTTTTTTTTTACCGGCTTTCATTAACATTGCCGTATTTAGTTTTATAGTTTCTGTGTCTTCGCTTAACGGGACCAAATCATCCACCTAGCCAAGCACGGGTGTTATCCCAACCAGATTCAACCATTTTTCGTTGCGCATTACCTTCCTAATGACATCTCAAATTAAACTGGACATGTGAAACCTTTTTTAAACCCGAACAAACTTTTTGGATAAATAATTACGGATTCTAACTTTATTGAGTGTTTCCGTCAAGCACATCCTAACTAGATTGACTAATTTTTTTGGAATCTCTTGCTTAATTAAAATATTATACAATTTCTGGTGGTCAATAGAATCGTAAGCCTTTTTGAAATCGATATACAGCTGGTGAATAACACCGTTGTACTTCAAATTTTTTTCCAATATTTGCCGTAAAGAAAATATTTATCAATAGTTGAACGGTTCTGTCTAAATCCGGATCGATAGTATCTGATAATTTCCTCGGCATATTCCGTGATTTGATTAATAAGGATTAATGAAAATATTTTATGACATACTGGAAGGAGTGAGATTCCTCGATACTTATTACTGTTAAGTTAAAGCAACTTATTTGACAAGACTGCTTAGTTGTTATAAACAAGGCAGGTTGGCTTGGTATATGTTACCAACACAGTGGTAGTCCTTTGTTTATTGTTGTGTGATGTTTATGTAGAGAAATAAAGGTGTTTTGTGTATTTGTGGTGTAAAAGTTTTTAACAAAGGCTCATTTATTCCTGAAGTTATTTCCTAATATCATATAGGGGCATCCCTTGTGTGTGGAAATTAAGGATAATGAGTGCTGAAGAGTTGAAAATTGCCAAATTAGAAAGAGCTCAGAATTTTATTTTCAACTTTAGCTACTTCGGTTGAAAATAAAATAGCTAAAAATGATCCTGAGGTCAAAAATGAATTTAGAAAACTAGAACCAAGCTAAATATCTATTAGAGTTTGAGAAAAAGATAAGAGCTTTAATACTATTTGATGAAAAGGAACTGAAGGATGAATTCGATACATCCATAAGTTATGAGGACAAGTGGATAGAAACCAAATTCGATGCTTTAGTTGGGCATTCAAATGAAACTTGGCATGATGATGATGATATTTCAGCAACTACCAGTTCTTCAAGAGAGAAATTACAATTACAGAAAGAAAAGGAAGAAATATGTTCACATAGCCTTTAAGGGATGAGGAAACAAACTAGATTGTGCACGATGTCAAACTTGAAAATTTAATAGGTAAATTTTCTTTTGAAGTACAATTGTTGGACAACATAAAAATTTGCAGTGATATCCCTAGATCAAATGATGAAGAATGCCTACAAATATTAAAAAGAAAGAATACACCATGCAGCGATGGTGATGATGGAAGAGACAAGCAACAAGTTGAGTTGATACTTGGAGCAGATGTCATGGGATAAATTCGAAAATTTGACAGCCATAGAAACTACGATAGGTTGGACGATTATCGGCCAAACTAGAGCATAGGCCTGTTCCATGCTAAGAAGTCCTAGGAGAAAGAGATCTTTACAGCGCTTTAACTCTAGTGCAAGTAAGTCATCATTCAGGGCAACCTGGGACATCTTCGACCCATTTCAATATTTAATTTAATTAATGTAACTATTTTGGTAGTGATTCCCGACATGACTAAAGTATAGCAGAGAAATATATGAGAAGAAAATATAGAAGCCACAAATTCATGAAATAGAGGTCTAGGAGATCCTGAAATTTTATTATTCTGGTTTTTCGAGTTGGATGTCAGGTGTCGGTACATTGTCAGTCACTGGCATTAGTGTATCCAGGATTTAATTTTTGGGGGTGGGGGCTTCAGCCTGAAAGATTTTTTTTCATATATATAACAATAATTAATTTGAAAAAAAAAGAGAAAGAAATGAACTACCTATATGAAATGGTGTTTAAGTGATTCTTGAAGTCCTATTAAATGTAATTACACGAACAATAATACTTTAAGAGATAGTTTTTAATATTTTTTTCTATAAAACATAGTTATATTTTACCTTCAGCCCGAAAGCCCCCCTCCCCCCATAAATCCGCCTGTGGCCACTGGTACTTTTACTCTAGCAATATTCGTTTTTAAGTTCTACAAATGAAAACTATTAGCAAAGAATTTAATATCTCACTTTATTAACTAATATAATAACAATTATTTAATTGATTATTCTTAGAATGTTCAGAAAGAGGTTATTTATCGAAGTTCAGCATTAATGTTCGAATGGCGAAGGCTGAAAGAGCATCATCATTATGACTTTTGGGTGACAGCATCTACTGAAGTTGGTGAAGGATCTAAAAGTATGAAAGTAACTCAAACACCTGAATCCCGTGGTATGTATTAGCATACAAACAGTTGCAGCAACTGAAAATAGTTGACTAATTCTTTTAAAGCTTCTTTGAACAATTTTTTATTCAATGGATATAATTTTTCTGGTCAAATATTTATCAATGAGCAATGAATCTTAATGAAGGCAATAGAAAAATGAATTCTAGCTTTTCATCATTCCTAATTCCTTATCATATATATAATTATCCATTCATGAAATATATTTTTATCATACTTCTCTTTCCCTAAGGAGAAATTTGAATTTTTTTTATTTATTCCAGTATCTGGAGAAAATCCCATGTTATGAATCATGGTATTATAAGAAATAATAATTGTACACTTATAAGTTATAAAATGTACAGAGAATATTTATTTATACATCATAAAATTACACTGACACTCATCCATGCTTCCTCATTATTGTTTGACTTAAGTTAATTTTAATCAAATAAAACCAATAAACGATAACTGTAATTAATTTTATTTGTTACTTATATTATGACTGGCTTGCTATGGCACTTTTCTTATGTTTCTTTTATTTATATATTTATCTGTTATTATTTATTCCATCATATACATGATTAGTTTATACTTGCAAATGATGATTGACTTACAAAACTATGGTATTTTTGTCAGGCATTAATTAGTGAGAATATAAAATACATTTCATTGTAATGTATTTTTTTAAAATCTTTTTTTCCCATTTATTGCAGCCAATATGGAATATTTACTTTTTTTATCTTAATACATTTGTATATTTTGATTATGTATATTTTCTTTATAACTATATCATATATATTCCGTAAACCCCGATATATCCCAGGGATTTTCTCCGGCTATATCGTTAAAAAATAGCTATAAAAATAGCTCCGGCAAGAATAGCTTGTTGCCTGTCACATGACATAAAAAAGAAAGTATGGCGCTACATGCACGAATACCTTCATGAGGTATCTTGTTCCGTCACAGTCTCCCTAAAAAAACTCAAGATTTGCCTTTCCAGGTAGTGACGGGCGATTTTCCACATCTGGGATTTTGGTTTCTCCAGGATATTCGTTGAGCTGCACTGATCGTCCTCTTTGTCAAGAGACATTTAAAAGAATGTGATATTTTTTAACATACTGTGACTCCCTAGGCCACACATTTTACCCGTGACATACAGGACATTGAGTCTTCTTTAAAATATATCCCCTTCAGGCTGGACTTATGAAGTGGTCATGCTCATATAGTAAGAATATTCATAGTGTGGCAACTTAATCTAGTGTATTAGTAATAATCATGTAGACAAGATCCTCAGTTCATGACTGGGTTTTCTTTTTTATTTAAAAATATAATTTTTATAATTTAATATATATTTATAATAGAATTTTAAATTTATCAATCAAATTAATTTCTAAAACTCAATTAATTAAAATTTGTAATTATTCATCATCCATAAAATAGTATGGATTTATTAATTTATGTAGATTTTGTTTTGAAAATTAATACATTCTGCCGCATTGGGGAGCATTAATATTAGGGCTACATTAAACATTCACACAATATATACATACAAATGGTTGTAGATCTATGAATTTATTTTTAATTTAGTTATCTGTATGGTTTACAACTGTAATTTTAGAGCAAAAGGTATTTTTTGTTTCTTTTTTTAGTATTATTATAAGAGAAATTGCTTTAATTTATTTTTATTATAGTTTTCTGTGACATGTACTGGTTAATTAATTTTTTTAAATATATAATTAATGCTATTTGGCATTTATTCATACATATTTATCCTCATGGATTTATATCATTTTAATATTTTTTAAAATTATTGGATAGGGCTTAGTAAGTAAACCATTTGGTTTTCTTTTGAGTATTATTCAGCTCTTAAACTATGTACCTGAGAAGTGAGGTGTGCTTTCATTGTTATTCTGCAATAGTATTTCAAGTATTAACAAATAAATGAAGAATTTTTTTTTTTGTTAACTTAATTTTTTTTTATAGCACCAGCAAGAATAGCATCTTTCTCTGATAGGCGATTAGGGGGAGAAGGCTCAAGAGTTATTCTTGAATGTTATGCTGTAGGGTTACCTGCTCCAGCTATCATATGGAAAAACTCCCTTGGCCATATTCTTGCTGATACCAAAGAAAATTACCGGTAAAGTATATTTGTGAGAATTAAAACTAGATTTTTTTTATTTTTATTTTTTTATAAAAACCAATATAATACATAAATATATTGATAGTAAATTCATTTATAATAATTAATAAGAGAAGGAAAATTTGTAAAATCAAACAAACCTTTGAATCTCTCAAATACCAGCTAATAACTAACCAGTCAATACATTCTCTATTAGGCTTCATCAGGAATAAAAAAATCACATTAATACAAACCAGAAACAACACATGTCACTTAAACAGCCTAAATTAAACCAAATAAATTAGAAAAAACCTCTCCATAAACGGTCCAAAATCACTGAATATATACTTATAAATATTATAACAGCATATTTTGAACTGCTTACAAGTGATGAGGTTTGTTCAGAAAGTTCATATAAAAGAGGAAACAAAATTAGTTTAAGTTTAAATGTGTGCAGAGATATTGTTGTGATGGCAGATCCACCACCCTGAGATAATGATGACAGACAGTACTTGTTGAGGTGTTACTACATTAACATTCTCGAATCTGGCCTGGGCAGTTTGAAATTAATTTTGTATCCGGTTCATGGAGTGGATATAGACCTTCCCACTCTGGTTAGAATAGGTTTGGGATTGCACCTCTATAACAAGCTCTCCCCTGATGAGGATGTATGTAGTAATCGAGAAAACAAAAAGATCCACTTTCCTCTCGAACTAAGTTAGATTAAACCCGAGTTACACAAACTTTGATGGGTCTGAGAAGGTCAGCATAGAAGTTTGCATTTATAGACCAGCCTGGAGGGACACAATCTTGGTGGATAATTTGTCTTCTAAGAATAAAAAAATCAGCATTGTCTTAACATTTGTCCTCGATTTCCTTGACTTTTTCATTCTTACTTCTCCCTGCTTGAGATGGATTTCATAGCTGTCCTCATCTAGAATTGTCAGAATTTTTATGTTGCTTTGCTGCTCTTCAACAAGAAAAGCTCCATGCTGATGGCAAGAGAAAAATAAGTACTTATAAACGTGATAAATGTTCCCAGAATATATACCTTAGTGATTTCCTATTGTCTGTCGTGGAGATGATTTTCAATAAAAATCCTTACATCAAGCTTGTCCATGTCTGTTATCAAGCTTGTTCAGAAGTCATTAAAATTACTGAAATCAGATGAGGATAGTAAATTTCTGCAGATAGTAAAATTCTTTAGAGAAAAGTCTACCATATATATATATATATATATATATATATATATATATATATATATATATATAGTATATATATATATACTATATATATATATATAGTAAAATTTTCCATAGCAGACACTTTCTATTGTGTATAAATATTTATATACAATGGTATAATTTTTTAAATACAACAATGGAAAAGGTATAATAAAAACTGCATAATAAAAACCATGAAGAATGGTGTAAAAACTGGAGGATTAAAATATATTCCAATAAATCTCATCAAATCACCTTTACCGTTCGCCATAAACTTATGACCTCCTATCGTACATTAACCTTTAATAATACCCCACTTATCCATGTTAAACAAATCCGACACCTTGGACTCCACTTGGACAAATGTCTAACTTGGAATCCTCATACCAGACTGAAACGACAAAAAACTGTTCAATGTTTCCACTTACTAGACAAATGCTTCAAGCTTCCAGTTAATTACAAAAGACTCATATATATGACTACAATAACACCTATTTGGACATATAGAGTTGAACTTTAGGGCTTCACTAAGCCATCGAATTCCTCTTCTATCCAATCCTTACAATCCAAAATTCGTAATGCTCCTTACTTTGTCACAAATAAAAGCATCCATAACGACCTTAATGTTCCTTATGTTTCTGACCTGGCCCAATCCAGATACCTATCCTTCCATAACAAACTTCAGAACCATCCTCTTATTTCTAATCTTGCTTCCTCTTCAATCCCTGATAACCCTCCGAGCTGTCTGAAAAGAAGATGGCATCGTGATCTCATATTGTAAATACATTTTTAGAGTGCCACCAGTAGGTAGTTTCTCAACAAGTGGTTTCATGTTATTATATTCTTGTGTTCACATTTGCTGAATTTATTTTTATTTCTAATACAATTGTAAATATCATAAATAAAAATAAAAATAAAATTGAAAAATGAGTTGTATTAAACAAATAATTTTGAATTATAAATGGTCGACCACCCCAACAATAACTGACAATAATATCAAAAAATTTTACCTTGAGAAAAGTAAAGACACATCCGGTGCTTTTATTGTTGTTATTAATTCAATTGAAAAAGAATTGTATTAAACAATTAACTTTGATTTATGGATGGTAGACTACACCAACAATAACTGCAACTATATTTTCAGTCAACATGCCATGTACAGTTATTTAGTTAGTAGAATTAAATGTCCTAAAATCTACAATCTTCAACAAAATAAACACTTACCCCTCAATAATCATTCAATACCAAAGGACACTTTTGATAACCTTAGCTTAATGTAAACAAAGCATTTAATGTTTTAAATTTTCTTTGGAAGAGGATAGACTATCCCTTATATATATATATATATATATATATATATATATATATATATATATATATATATATATATATATATATATATGTTAATTCCATACATCAAAGTTTTGTATATATACACTATAATTAAAGTTTTAATGTATGGAATTCACCAGGTGCACCCTTCCCTCCCCTCCTTCTCTGAGAAAATTCCTGGATCAGTAACTAGTTTACAGTTGTTAATTGTTTCAGGATTTTAGCTGACCATAGCCTATTGTTACATCCATTAACAAAAGAATCAGCTGGTAATTATAGCTGCATTGCTGAAAATGTTTTTGGACATGACAGTATATTATATGAATTAGTGGTTATATCCCTTCCAAAATCTCCAGATGTTGCTATTGTTCACACAACAGGAAATTCAATTGATGTTCAGTGGATGGCAAAACAAGATGATCTGCCTTACATTACTGGTAAAAATATTTATTTCCTTGTTTAAAACTACTTTAACAGTTGCCTTAGAGTAGATCTTGTACTATTGAAAATTTTCAGTAGACCAAATTTTACAATAGTTTATTATTTACAAAATGTAATCTGATAACAGCACATTAATACTTTCTATGCCTCTCAAGCATTCTTCAAGAATGCTGATTTAACTTTTAAAATTATCCTGAATTAATGTTTTTTTTATTTTATGTATAGCTAATAAAGTTTTTAAACACATTTTCTTTTTATATTAAAAATGTATTCCTATGGAATTTTTGGGAACCATTACTATATAACTTATTAGAGGTTGTTTAAAATAAGTAAAAAAAAGTTAATTTTTCATTTTTTAAATATGTTTTTTGCACATTAAGTGATTGCTAATAGTTATAAAACCATCTTAACAATAAAAAATAAAAAAAGTTACAATCTTTATCTTTTAGGTTATATTCTAAACTATAAAAGCTCTGAAAATGAATGGAAACAATTGTACCTAGAATCGGACAGAAGAAGCTACAAATTAAAAAATTTGAGGTGTGGAACTGTCTATTTTTTAAGCATTCAATCCAGCAATATTGTTGGTGAAAGTGATATCAACTCTCTTATAAAAGCATCTACTAGGGGAGGATGTAAGTATATAATCTGAATTTGAATTTTTTGCTTAAAAACTTCAGAATTTTTATATATGTAAAATTGAAAATTTTAATTGTATACAATATTGTGTGAGTGTAAACTTTTGTCTATCCATAAACTTCTACAGCATGCTGTCTCAGGTGAATTAAGGAATTTATCCTTACATGAGGAATTATTAGCCATGAAGATTATTACAAGTAGAACACATTATATTACTAGAGTAGGGGATATTGTTAAACTGGTATTTCATTATGAATTTATTTTTGGTTCTCCATTTAAATTTTTACTTAAAAAGGTATTTTTTCTGGAGATAGAAAAAAATTATTCTAGAGACATTTAAAATTTATCAAGTAGTTTTATCCCTTACAAAACTTTGCCAGAGTTTTTATATGGCAAAAGACAAGTTAAACATCCTAAGCTTCACTACCAGAATGGGGTGGCTACTGAAGCAAGATTTCTAACTGGTATCAGAAACTGGAAGGCAGCAGTGAGAACAGTTGAATATAATCTAAGATAAGGCAGACTTAACAACTGGGTCATTATGCCAGCTAATAATAATAATGCAAGTAGTTTGTAATCCAACAACAGGGTAGTATAGATTAGATAGATTTATACTATGAATGATTTAGTATTGATTTAATAATGATTAGTAATGATTTAATACAAGAGCTTTAGAAATTTAATGATCCATGTATTACTGTAAAAATTATATGACAAAAAATAGGAAAAGAATAAAAGTGATCATGAAAAGAAATTGTTCAAGTCTTTGGAGTTAAAAAAAAAAATCATGTCCAGTACATGCAATGATTGACTATAAAGATATAAAAATTGATTATATATATATATATATATATATATATATATATATATATATATATATATATATATATATATATGTATATATATAGTATACTTGTGGTTATGCTTTTTCTTTAATTAGCTAAAGTCAAAATAAGGCAGTAGCAGAAGTGTTTTGAAGACAATGACTGGTAAAATTTGGTCAGAATTGTACTAATTTACATTTGAAGATTGATGAAATTGAACATGACCTTGTTTAATTTTGGAGGAAAATAACTTTAATTTTGATTTATTGTTTTGTTTTAATTTGATTAAACAATTAATGTTACTACAAATGGAAATCCAAAAAGTAAATAATATTAATGTTTTCAGTTTCTCAGATTCTTACATGTATTGTTTTTCCTAGTATTTTTTTTTTCCATTCCAATGGATGCAATGAGTGTTGCTACCTTATTTTATTGGTGTAAATAAAACAATAAAGATAAAAATAAAAATTATGAATAAATAAACAAGTAAAATTCACCCTTTACACCCCTTTCAGTTACTCCAGTAGAAGGTTATAGATAAATAACTTAAGGCAGACTTCAGTGGGACTGCAACCTTTTGTTATTGGAAAAAAATCAACTAACTTAATCAAAATCAAATAAAACTTATGAGTTAGTTGATGAGATTGAAAGAATATAAAACAGATAAAATTGTTCTTAAAAAATCCAAAATGGTATATTTCACAAGATTTAAGTGTAATCTTCCAGCCTAAGCTCTGTCAACAAGGGTCTCCCTTAAGTTGTTAGCCTAAACCTTTCACCTTGTGATTCACAGGTCAGTTTCTCGAAGTCAGAAGAATTAATTAAGACTTGTGTAAAGTTTTTTATAGGTATTTCATTATTTTAATAATGATTATAAATTTTAAATATTTTGGTTTATCAAAAATAGATTTAGTTTCAAAGCGTTAATCAAATCTAAGAAATATAATTATTTGTTGCAGTACCAATAATTCCAAATAAAGAAGATTTTTTACTTGTTAATTCAACATCAGCTACATTGTTTCTGGATAACTGGCCAACTAATGGTTGCCAAATACTTTACTTTATTGTTTCATACAAAAGTAATGAAAATGACTTTTGGAAGTTATTAGGAGACAAAATATCTCCTTTAGGTTTCATTTCAATAACTGATCTTCATCCAGCCACCGTGTATTTTTTACATGTAACAGCATATACAGAAGCTGGTTTTGTTCGCCATGAGTTTCAATTTGCAACTAGAACATTAAATGGAGGTGAAAAATAAATTATATTGTTTCAATTGTGTTTGTTTTTTTCTGGGTAATTATATTTTAAATATTTATAATTGCAGAGATGGTACCACTAGAATCACATCCTGATATGCCAAAATCTATTTTGACAGGGCTTTATCATTTTATTCCAATTGGTGTTCTAATATTAGTCATTATAGTGATTGTCATGTGTGTTTCTTTGCTGAGAAGAAGGTAAGCTTTACTTTGTGATAGAATATTATACATATCATTAACATTGACTGTGTAAAATAATACAATTTTCTTATAGTAATTACTCTATCTCACATGTGGCCAACATTTTATAGTTCTTAAACATTTTCTTCCCCTTTTTTAGTTAAGATATGCAATGGTAACTTATTAATATTTTCAGTCCTGTTGAAAGTATGTTTATATGGTTTGTAAAATTAGCTAATAAGAAAAACAGACTATAGTTCGACAGCAACTGGTCGCAGCCCAAGGGTGCACTCATGAGGCATATATTTTCCCATGAGGCATTTTTCCCCATATTATTATTTTGTATATATTTATAAATATTTTGTAAATAATATTACTACCAAAATATTTATAAATATATACATGTATTAACGGATTGCAGTATCATCTATGAATGGGTAATCTGCTTTACAACTTTAGACATTCTAATTTAGAGTTAATAATCTCTTAGAATGATATCATAATGTTCTTTATACTAGTGATAAGATATTAAACAGTACCCCAATACTTAATTCCAAAGTCTTTTACACAGTTGCTTTTTTGAAATGTCATCAAATCAGCATGCTTTTCACTATAAACTACTATAGGTGGAAGTTTGCTTTATTTATCCTTACCAGGTGAAAGCTGCTGCTAATTAGAGAAGTGAGCATCTGTAGATGACTCATCAATCATCTCTTCCAAATCTAAGAGAACTTCAAAAATGTTATTGGCTGAGATATTGAATTCAGTTTTTTTTTTTTCGTTTTGGTAACATGCTTAGTCTTTGAGTTTAATTAAGCTTGGTCTTTGAAATTAATGAAAATCTAACTTCCCTTCTTAGTTTCTTTATAAGTCAAAACTGATAAATTAATATAATTGTTAATGGTTTTGAGATATCCATCCCCATTTTCAGAAATAAAATTAACAATTTTTATCATATTAATCATCACATTAATATTCTATTAAAATACAATAACACTTTAACTGATATATCATAAAATATTATATTTAATTTAAATTACCTGAAACTATTATACAGTGTCTCTAGTATAAATTGTCTCAAATGCTTCTCATAACCAAACAATTGATATAATAAAAACTGTCATAGGAAAAATTTGTGATTTTAATAGATTTTCTTACTACTTTCATTTTATAAATTTGATGTGACATGTACAGTAAAAGTTTGAAATTTATGGATATCACCTACTTTTTAACATGCTTATTTATATTTCTTAATAATTTATGAAATACTTCACCAAAAGCATTTCGATAACTTCAAAATTCAAGAATTTATGGAATTTTAGAATTCTCTATTCGCATTGTTATTATTTTTCAGGCACCTTGGGATCTCAGAGGTATGATAAATCATTTTTATGATTATTTTTTCCATAGAGGCCACTCTTGACAGTTTGAAGAGAATTATGAGTAGCATTTTAAGATTTGTCATTGAATACTAAAAGTTCCGGTGTTTTCCACTACTTTGCTGAGTTAGAGTGGTTCTTCCCCTCCTTCCATAAGACAAACAATCAAAAACTATTCTCCCACTTACGACTTTAAACTTCTCCAATTCAAGCCATCTATCCACCATTTTTCCACAAGATCTCAATTTTCTAACTTTTGTGAAGTCTTTCATAAATTATTAAGGAATATAAATAAGTATGTTAAAAAGTTAGTGTTATCCATAATTTCCAAACTTTTGTTGTACATGTAACATTAAATTTATAAAATGAAAGTAGTTGGAAAAACTATAAAAATATACCACAAATTTCTCCTATGGCAGTTTTTATTACATCAATTAGTTGGTTATGAGAAGGGTTTGAGCCAATTGATATTGGAGACACTGTATAATAGTTTCAGGTAATTTAAATTAAATATAATGTTCTATTATATATCAGTTAAAGTGTTATTGTATTTTAATAGAATATTAATGAGATGATAAATATGATAAAAATTGTTAATTTCTGAAAAGGGGGATATGGATTACTCAAAATATTAACAATTATATAAATGTATTAGTTTTGACTTATAAAGAAACTAAGAAGGGAAGTTAGATTGTCATTGATTTCAATTGACATATAATGACATCCCATAAAATTTGAATCAAAATAAGGAATTAAATAATTATTTTGTTTATATAGTTCCATTATTAATATATTTTCTCATTATTTTTTTAAGTTAAATATTTTAGATAAATCTTTGGAAATTTATCAATAAAAATAATACATGTAGTTAAATGCTTAAATGCTACAGATGCATCAGATTGACTGGCAGAACTAAAACACTTTTAGAGCTTGAAAATCAGCGTAACAATACACAACAAGATCATGCTTATTCCCCCTCTCCTGCTCAAAAAGGAGCTTCTTCATTAAGTGTTCATAAAGGAAGTGATACCTCAGGTATTCTAATTCTAAAAATGGTATACCACTTTATAAATATTACATTCATTGATATAAGTGCTTATTGAAAAGGAATTATTTAACTGTTTCCAGGAGCAGAATATGAAATATGTCCGTATGCAACATTCAGTATTTCAGCACCTCCTTCGGTGCAGGTTGTGAAATTTCATACATTTAATCAACTAGATAACAATGAGCCAACACTTAAAAAGGAGTATTATAATTCTCAATCTAATGCCAAAGTTGGAACATCGAAAAGTCCTCCAGATGGTCTAAGCCTAGGTTATCTTTTAATATTATTATTTATATATTACAAATGGAAATTCTTCATTGTAACATCATAACAGGATCAGAACCAATAATAATGATAATTTAAATAATTTTTAATTGTTTAATAGCAATTATACCTATTCTGACTTATTTAATTGAGTCTAGTTTAATTCCGAAACATTTAAATTGTTTAGATCTCCTGGTTATTTTATTCATCTACATTCTTCATTGATAATAAATACTTATACCTGAAACAGTCATTATTCATAAAACATTAGTACACTTGAAAGTACAGTAACTTGGGACTACCTGGACTGTAAAAAGGTCTTTTAATTGTATTTAGATACCCTTATATGAAAATATAGACATAATTTGCAAATACTAAAAAAGGTAGCAGCGTTAGGTCCTTAGGCACTTTACCACATTCCCTCTACTATTTTGGGTTGAAATAATCTTCTAGGATAAATATAGAAGAAGTTATAATTTTTCTTTCCCAACACCCTTTTAGTGAGCACTTAGTGTAGGAAAGCTGAAAGTATCCTGACAATGTAATCAACAACATTGAGAAACTCATTCCTGACAGCCTTCTTAAGTTCCACAGCTGATTGTCTGATTAGCTCTATTATTTTTAAGCTTTGGATGGTTCCACAATTGAATTCTGGAACTTCCTAATTCACTTCTAAAGTGTTAACCCTACTGCCAAGAATGGTTTCTTTATTTTTATTAGCACATAATTAATGACCCATCCTCTACTTGGCATGCATTCTTTATAGGCTTGAATTCCTTCTACTGGCCATTAAAATTTCTGTTGAAGGCTCTAGTATCCACCTGCTTTCTTAGGTTCTCATTCCCTTTAAAGCTAAATGTAATATAAATAATAACAAAGTTGTTAAACAAATATAAAATTTTTGTATACAGATATACTTTTTAAAAATAAATAAAAACAAAGAAAAATTGCAGGTAAAGATGTTACACAGTCAAGATTAGAATCAGGACCAGTTTTAAAAAAAATAAGGAAAAATTTAGGTGAGATACATAGTTAAGTTAGAAGTTTAGGTTTAAGAATACTTTTTATCCTCAAATCTGTTTTTATTTAAAGGTAAATTGTTGATTGGCATTGATGAGTCAAATTTTTTCAATGTTGCGTTTGAAAAACAAAAGAAGAATAATTACTGTTTTTAAATATAATTGAATGAATAACATCATTTAATACTTTAGTGCCTGACTTGTTTCTTACTTTTGTTTTCTTTAAATTGACCAATAAAAAATTGTTTTTTGATGAAGACAGACAGATTATAACTTAACTTCATCACCAAATTTCATTTTACCTACACTACTCTAAAGAACTTATGATATATCAGTTATAGTGATAGTCTTGTCACAGTTAAGGAGACCTTTGTCTACTTGTGATTGACACCCATTATCTATGATCTACAGTTTTTCAGAAGTTAAAATAATAAAACATTTTTAAAAAACTACAAAGAATTATAATTTAAAATGTTACTGGTGATAAAAATTTGCAATATTCTTTATTAATTCATTCACTATAGGTGAAATTAAATTTTTTTCCCTAACCATTTTTATGTTATGAACACCATTTAACGATCCACTCTCATCCCAAATCACAATTTTGTCACCACCACTTATCTTTATTAACAATAAAAAAATATTATGTTATTTAAAAAAAACATAGATAGTAAAGTAAGGTATAGTAAACACATAAGTTATCCTTTAATTTTTAAATTAAATTAAATGAACTTGGACAATTTTTCAAAATATTTTAAATTGAGAAATAGAGGCCTTTTCAAAGAAACTAGATCAAGTTTCAGCTCATGAAAACACAGGACACAATATAATTCATCTGAAAATTGATATAATGTTCAAGTGTATCAAAATCAACATGTTAGAAAATAAAATTTAAAAAACAAACAAAATTTTTATTATTTAGATTCACTAAAATCTTACATAACACTAATCATGATGAATTAGTGTTTATTTAGTAGATAAAAAATAAATATTTAGTTAAATAATCAGTTTCTTCTTATTTAATTTTCACAATAGAACTATATATTTTTATTATTTGTGAATTTCACTTCTATTTAAATGACATAATTGATAAATTTTATAAGAATAATAATTTTCAATGATCTGCTACTAAGAGTAAAATAATTGAAAGAAAAATAAAGAAGAAAAGAAAGCTTATCATAAGCTAACGAATCAGAAATTGAATTCGGCAAAAGATGTAACTAAACATCCATTTTAGGTTATGAGGTGGATCAGCAATGCAGTCTAATTCTGATTGTGTCATGTGTTTTCACTGAGATCTCAATAAACAGAAGTTATACTAGTTTAACAATTCAGGAATGATTATAAACATCACCCAGATGACCACAGTACTGGTGAGGGTACAACTTTCTACACTTCAATTTTTAAAACACTTTAGTATTCCTCTCACATTTGATTGATTTTTCTGGGGCAAATGTAGAAACCAAGATGCACAACTATTAGCCGATGTAATTTCCATCATAATTGCATGAAAATTACATGTTTTAGTATTTTTAATCTTGTGGGATTGACACAATATTCATTAAGGCCAAGTCTTTTAAAGGAAATATGTCGTTTGTTTTTCACAGTAAGGTAAAGTATGAAACTTTAAAAAGATGTTTTTATTGTCATGAGTACAAATTGTAGCTAACTTTTATTTTGTGATAGTTTACAGTTTTTCTGTATGTAGTTTGTGTTGTTAATAGCACAAAGCTAGAATTATTTTGAAGTTTCTTAACTTCAAACTGTACGTTTCTTGTAAACCCAGTTTTGTTGTTGTTTCCTCTCAACCAGCCAATTATTTGACTGAAGTCTTTGGAATTTGAATAGAAGGATACATTTTACAGATATTTATAGTTAATTACAAATATAGTAAGTCAATTAATTCTAGCCTCTTATCATAAAGTTTCTCTACATATCCATAATATACAAGCATCAGCCTGCCAACTGGTCACAGCCCTCATGGTTGTGCCTCTAATAGCAACCCTGCTCTCTGGTTATACCCCATTTTCCAAACATGACCAAACCTCTCAAGCTTGTATTCCTGGATAACATCTCTAATGTGTCCAATGCCTGCAATTTCTCATCATTGAGACCTTGCATCTCTCATTAAATGTGATTGCCCTTACTCTTGGCTGGACTTGTCCAGAAGGTGTTTTTTACTGCTATGATTTGCTCCTACCCCCATCTCCTACAGCCATCACAAGGAAATTGTTTTTATTTTATTTGTCATCTGACAAGCTTTGAGTTTTTTACTTTCATTAATTTTATACATAAACTGTTTTTGATGCCTTAAAATTCAAACTTTGCCACCATCCTGAAATTGCTGCCCCAGGCAAATGCTTAGTGTATCTATAAATCCAGCTCTAGACTAGTTATTAGGAAAATTTCTTATTTGTCAGAATGCTACAGGAAGGCTTCGTACCACAGCAGTGGTTCACTAGTAAAATAATTTTATTTTATAAAAAAGGAGATTCCTAAGACTTATACTACTACAGACCAATAACACTCTCTTCCTCAATATAACACTCAATATTTGTGTCAAAGCTGGATTCAGACCTCAATTCTCCACAATTAAACATCTATATAGAATAAATCAAATTCTAGAGCAAAGTAAGGAGTATAACATGCCCCTTTATTTGGTATTTATAGACTTCAGAAAAGTGTTTGACTCCATCTATCACGATCAACTATGGAAGATATTACAAGAGCATGACATCAATCTTGTATACATAAATATATTAAAAACTATATATGAAAATAGTAGGGCCTACATAGTCATGGATGGGAATAATAGAAAATTCGAAATTTGAAGAGGCGTCAAACAGAGTTGTCCAATTTCACCAATATTACTTAATTGCCTACTAAATTTTGTGTTTAATAAAATGAACTGGGAAGAGAAGAGCATAACTATAAATGGTTATAAGCTATCAAATTTGTCGATGACATAGTTATTTTTGCCAATTCATTAACTGAGACAAAAAAAAAGGTCAGCGAACTCCTTGAGCTGTGTGAATCTGTGATGTTGAACATTAATATCTATAAAACAAAGATAATGAAAATTCACATAAAGGAGAAGTAAAAGTTAATAGCCAAGAAATCAGTTTTGTCAAATTGCAACAGAGTGGATATCAAGGGAACACAAGAAAAGAAAAGGAAGACCAATCACAAGATGGTGAGATGAGACAGTTCAAAGAGTAGGAGATTGTGGTTAGGAATAGGGATAGACCTATGGACTAAAGTAATAAAGTGCTTGTAGTAAATTATCATTTATATCCAAGTGTTCAAATACAGCATAGGAAATATTTCATTTAATTAGAGGAAAATTATTATTTTATTTTAAATTAATGTAAAAAATGTTTAATCAATGAAGAAGTGTAAATTTTGTAAATTGCTTATAAACCAGACTCATACCTCCCAAGGGAGAGGCTTTTTGTTCTGTATAGAATGTAAATAAAGCTGTTACTATTATTAATATTATAAGGAAAAACTAGTCAATCTGAATCTCCTCAAGCCGGATTAGAAACTTCACATAGTAAATGGATACATGTTTCCTTTGTTGATATATCCACTACAGACAACGCCTTTGGTGAAATTGTCTTCATCTTTATTAGAAGCTGTAGATGTAATAATACGAATAAGGGTAAAGGCGATGATCAAATTGCCAGCAAACACATGCTCGATAATGATGTATGCATGTGTATGTGTACATGATAATGATGTAATGCGCCACAGCATTACAGGGGTCTGGGTCTTTTGAACTGGCAGTAGGAAACTCCCCTTCAACACTGGTCTATTTCACAAAAACTGGCGAATATACCAGGATGACCTGTTTCAGGCTATTTTCGATTTTGGGGGTGAAGTGCAAAAGTGTGCTGATCTGTCAGGCTTTGAAGCAAATACTATAGAGGCGTCACAATCGGTCAAGAAAGTTAGGCAGTCCCTGGGAGAAAAGTTGATTGAGGATTAGTGCAAATGCAAATGGCAGGGAATATATGTGCTCCATTTTAAGCCAATCCAATGGGCTAACAAGTTTATGTATGATTAGAAGATTCTAGCGGGCTTAGAGTGAACAAATGCGTTGAAATTAAATGTCAACTATGCTCCTCTTCATGGAGTTCCGGGAGCTGGAAGCCAGATGAATAGACATGTTGGATCCCTCTGCCACAAATGTGGCAGAGAGACAGAGTGTAGTGGGCAAATGTCCAAATAACATGCTCCTTGTCACCCGCCAGCACAATAATGTAAAACATCAAATTGCTGAATTTCTGGAGACGAAAAAGTATAGATGCTTTCTGGAAGTGCATTGCCTTGATACAGAAGGCTGAGAGAGATTCATAGATATCTTAGCCTTCGATGCGAGAGGAAAAGAGGCTCTGATAGTTTATCCTAATATTAAATTTGAAACAAACTATGAGGGTCAGGATCTCAAAGTACAAAAACAAAAAGAGGAAATCTATAACAAATACATAGCCTACCTACTAGAAAAAGATAGAGGAATTTGGTGAGAGAGAATATTTGGTTCGAAGACAGTGGTTCGGGAGTAGAGGAGCGATTCCACTTTCAACTGCTGATTTTTTGGAAGAACTGGGTGTGGAAAGGAACTATCTGCAAAATATGGCAGAATCCATTATTTTAGACTCATTGGGAATTCTACACCACCATCTGTATTAATTCTGGGTGCTTTATTGTGGACTCAGCGGAAAAAAAGTGAGAGGAAAGAAAATGAAAAGAAAGTTGTAACAGTGAATGAATGAAATATAACATTTGGTATGTTTGATGATGGTCCTGCAATAATTTATCCTGTGTGTTCTCTTTTGTTAAATGGTATCAATTATGACTGATACCATTCCTGACTGATCCTGAGTGATTTAGCAACTCTACACAGTTAAACAGCCATATAATTTCATTGTGCTTTTCTCCTATTAATTTTATGCTTAAACTGTTTTTGATGCTTGCAAATTAAAACTTTGCCACCAACCTAAAAATGCTTCCCCAGGCAAATGCCTAGACAAAAATTTTAGCATCATGTATCATGCTAATCATGGCCACTCTTTTTATCCTGATATAAGCATTATTATTATGGTAATCAAGTCTAGCCTTTGTGTTGGTCAAGCCTTCCTAGGCCAACAAATATCATTTACTGCTGCTAAAGATCTTAAAACTTCATCAATATCATCAGCAAATGCTATAATTTGGATTGCTTTTTTAAATATTATATAAAACATGTGCCATTTAACCATGTTACTTAAATATTTAAGGGGTTGCCAATCTTATTTTAGTTTGATTTTTAACTAGGATTCATTTAAATTATTTCATTAGTAAAAAAAAATCAATTAAATGTAGCTTTTATTCAGTGATTTATGTATTAACTAGTTCACAACATTAGGTACTTCAGATAGTGTTAGCATTAACATAAGATTCTTAATAGAACTTTTAAACCTGTTAGCAGGTTCAAAATAATTTTCCCTGAGACTGTCTTCACCTACTAAACATATTTGGTCTTGGGTTCATGAACTTGGCAAACAAATTTTTGCATAAAGGATGAAATTATAAAGGATAGCAATAGTGAGAATGTCAAACTCACCAGCAGAACCTATGATACAAACTGTAAAGTTCCACTTGCTTGTTTACCCAAATCTCTCAAATATTTTTCACAGCTTGGCTGAATAGCAAACATGGTTGCGTCCCTACTTGTCTTTTAACAAAATTAGTTTTGAATTTCCTTAAGATATTTTGTGTGATCCACACTGCTATGTGTATGTCTCTAAGTAAACAATTCTTATAAATACTTATATGAATTATTGATCAAACTATTTTGTATTCAATTGTGACTAAGGAAAATTATATAGTATTTTTTTTTTAAAATAAAAATAAAATACTTAGAAACAAATATTTATCTACATGCATCTTAAGCTCAACTGTTATCCAATGTTCTCTATCACAAATGAATAATATATATATATATATATATATATATATATATATATATATATATATATATAAAGTTAATGTATTTTTGTAATTATTTATTTGTAAATTAAAATATAAAAATGTTTGTGTTATTCTAGAAATATCATGCATTTCAAGCCAGCAAACCTTGCCAGTAGAGAAAAAAAAGTATCGCGATGATAATGAAATGTTTGGTTTGAGAAGGGGAGCTGCTACCACCTGTTTTGTCTCAGACTCAGAAAGTAGTGGCGGTGACAAACCATACAGATGTCACCAAACACCTGTATTCAAACAACACAAAGGTAAAAACAAGACTTCAACCTAATTTTATAAGTGTATCAACATTAGATTTTTTTTTCTTTACTGAAGTGGCAGATCTTTGGCTGCTGGTACTTGCTCATTCCACATTTGTCTATATTGTGTAAATAGTTTCTTATTTGTTACATGTTTCTCTGTGGTATCTTTGTTTTTTTATGCCTCTCTATCTGATTTTTAGTTTTCCATTTACTCCAATGCAGACTATTGTGGTATGAATGAACATTTAGAGAGACGGATTGTTTGTTGCTATTTGTCCATTCTGTCTTAACCTTTTGTATGGTGTTATTGACCGACTATCAAGATTTATATGTTACCTAACCTAATTGGATTGTGAAAGACAGATGTAAAATAAAATTTACTATCCTAATTTTATATAATGATAATTTTTCACCCATCTTAATAAAACCTTGATATATGATTATTTTATTTTATTATTTTTATCATTATTATTACTAAGTAAGAAGTTAGGAAAATCTTCTTCACCATGGATACTGATTTTTCGTGAATAACCTTCTTGTTGTGTTAAAATTTGACAGAATACAGTTTTTGTATTTACTAGTCTTAATAACGTCTTAGATATCTTCAATTTTGTGTTATGGCTTAAAACCGAGCATTTGAATGATTTAAAGAGAGTGGGGGAGGACCCTTGTTTCTGCTGAAATCCCTCTTTCATATCTTCTTTCTTATTAAGATCCTCCTTGATCAAGGAACTAAGGTAGGTATTAAATTGTTTGAACCATTTCATAACCATTCCAAAAAGCTCATTGTTTAGTATAAGGCTTGCCTTAAACCAGTTTTCACTCCAAAAGGCTCCAATTTAAACCAGGGCCCCCACATAGCGGTATGGAGTTGTGCTAGGCCCATGGTCCATAAAATTGTAGGGTTTTGTCATTAAAGTTTTTTTATATTTTTAAAAATTTTACTATAAAATATTATAAGGTATATCATCTACAATATCTACCATTATGATATATTTACACAAATACATGGCAGAGTACTCGGCCTATTACCAGGGCTCGATCTAGGAATTCAGAGCCCTGGGTGGGTCTTACACTTTTAAAATGGCACTTAATGCTCACTATTGTGTATTATTTTCAAAATATTTTTCTATAAAAAAAGCTAAATTTAGTTGTGTTTTTTTATGATCAATAAATATTAACATGTTAATTGTGGCATTATTTAAATTTCTCTCATAATGTTCCAAAACAATCTATCAAAGTATTTGGCATAAAGAAATACATAATAATATAGTATCCTACAATGATAAGGAAATGACAGATTAAAAAATAATTATTTTTTTTCAAGAATCTACAGTGTTTGAACTGGATTCGAGTACTGAGTCAGCTGAAATGTCACCAGAGATAGCTTGGAGGTCAATTGTACGAAGAGGCGTTTCATCTAGGTAGCTTATGTAAGTTCTTATTTCAATGTCAATGGGTTTCTTTATAAAAAAAAAAAAAAACTACTATTCATCATTTCAAATTTGTATTTCTGGTATATAATGCTGCCATTACATTTACAAATCAATTTACTCCACTAATTTCAATCTACCCATGTTATTTATACATTTTCATGTTTATTAATTTATCATGCATTGATATTTATTAATTCTTATGTTAATAATATTAGCTGATACAATTGAGTTGTGTCTTTAAATTCTTTATCACTTCTTTCTTTGCAATTCACTTTTCTTAAGATCAGCCACCTGTATTAATGAAGTTTTAACATTAAAATTACTACTCTACTGCTTTGAAACGACCTTTTTCATCATTACTATCTCGTATTAATTTTTCTTAATGATGAATTCCCTACTAATGAAAGAATGCTGTTAATAGAAATTGAAATAAAAATGATGAATTTAGTTGTTTTTTTGTTTTTTTATTGCAATAACCATTGAAGTACTTTTTTTTTTTTTTTTAATTTATTTATTTATAAACTACATACAAAGAAGTTGTTTTAAAATTTTTCTTATAGTTATATTTACATGTACACTATATATTAGAAAGTTTTATTAGAAAATTTTGATAATTTCATTTTGAAAATTCATTTTTGAGAATAACTTGTATCCATAATATTTGAAGCTTCACATAAACTATCAAAAGACCATTTTATCTTTTGTTTGGTGATTTTTTCCAGGGTTCCTCTTCAGTCTTTGTACTGACTTTTGAAGACTCCTGGGTTGGGATTTGGGAGGGGAAGGGATGAGAAAAAAAAGTTATTACGAAAAGGCTTCAATGACGACATTAGATTCATCTTGCTAAGGGAGTGATTATGGAACTTTGAGGAGCAGATTTCTTGGGAGATAAGCAAGTTGGTATATATTAATAAACTATAAATTAATTTATACGTTAATAAACCATATTTATTCAAAGGCTTATTTAGTTTATGATTTATTATCAATTCCTATTGATTTTTAACTTTGTAGTATTTTAATAATGCAATACATTATTAAAATATTTACTGATTTTGGAATAATGTCCATAGTATTTTCAGAGATTTTGTATTTCTTTGAAAATACTATAAGCAAAGCCAGTTATCATAGCACTATTAATGCAGTTTCACAATTGGTAAATAGCCACGTATAATTTGATTTTTTTTTCAATGTAGAAAAAATAAATAAGTTCCATAATCACTTTCTTTTATGATCAAGATTCTCTGAAGTACAAGAAAGAAGAGAAAACCTGGAAAATATGCCAATTAACTGTGATAATGAAAAAATATATAAAGAAGAATGAAGATTTATTTTTATATTTTATTGTTTATTATCTGTTTACTTCTTTAAAGTTGATAGATACATGTTCAAACAAAATAGAGTCCTGTTTTCTTTATGAATTCTCTTACAGTTTTATAAACATTATACTAATGTTTTTCTGATTAAATACAATAAAATTTTAATCTTTATTAAAATAGTTCATAAAACATTGAAGTAATGGTAATGTGTTGCCTTCAAAATTTATTATTCCTGTTATTTTTGTTTTTGTTTTTTTAGTGTATATATCATATTTATCGTAAACTTATTTCTAGAGCAATAATCCAGTTTTACATAGGATTTTTTTTTTTACACTGAATTACTATGGTGTAAACAAAGTCTGTGCATTTTTAGTCTCTGATAGTACTTTTTAAATCAAAACAACTTTCTTTATTAAATTCTATTAAAAATATCTTTTTAAAAGTTTATACAGTTATCAGTTTATCAAAAGCCCTAAGTAATGTTTAAAAGCTATAATATAAAATTTACTATAATATTTCAATCAATTATTACAAAATGGATCTAATGCTGTTTATGAAATATGAAGTGGAGCAGGAAAGCATGGTTTTCACAATGGTTGGATAGGTTTGGTTTAAATGTCTTTATGAAGAAGACATGATCCTTAAAATTAAGTCTCCAGATGTCCCCATTCTAGGAATTGCGAAGTTGCATCAACTTATTGGATCAGAGATGGCTTCAGGTTATAGAAAAAAGAAAATTATAGCCTTTTGAGGAGTAATCTTATTAATATAATTTTTGGTAAGTATAATATTGATTTTTCAGTTTTGAAAACAAAAAATGCACAGAATTTGCTTTTACCGTAGTATATTTAATCTGTTGTCTGATTAACTTTACTCTTTTATTAATTTGAAAAGATTTTTTGTTTGTTTTTTACTTTCTGTTTTGTCAAATAGTCGAATAAGTTTTAAGCCAATCATTAAACTTCCATGAACCTGCTAAATTATATAGATGTGTGTTTTTTAATATTTATTTGTTCATCAAAGAAAATTGATCTAACGTTTATTTTAAAGTATATATTTCAAAAAATTGAGTAAAAACAATTATTTTGTTAATATGTATTAAGATTAAATGGTCATTGCTATAACATTGTGATGGTATGTTTATTTAACAAAAATTGATAAATCAAAGAATAATAAATAAATATTCCTGAACAACTTTTATCTTTAAATGATTTTTCCACCACTTTCATTTTTTTTTTAAATATAATGATATTTAAAAGTTATTGCTAGAGACTAGACTCCAAAATTGTCATAAGTTGATAACATTTATAGGCAATGTAAATAGTTAGCTAATTAGCACTTGCTTATTTGTTTTCTTTCATCAGTTGTTAACTGCTATGTAGAATATAAAATAGCAAGTTCTCTTTCTTTTAATAAAACAAATATTAAGTGTTGAAATCTATAAGTGTTTTAAGTAACTTTTAACTTTAAACAAGTTGTCCTAGGTAACGGATGGTTAATATTTGGGACTTGTAATTTTTCTTTATTTTATAGGTAGAAATCTGGGAAGGTTTATTCAGGAGGTTAAGTACAAAAAGAAGTATCAGAAGCACAATGCTTTGATAGCCAGATTATATGATTGTCTGATGTCGGAGCTTAGAGTATCTCGACCTCCCTTTTCTTGTTAAAATAGGTTTGGTTGTACATCTAGAGACTTTTTTTTGTTCTTCTTTAACTTGTTCTTTGTGCCTTTCATTGTTGAGTAGTTCTAACCCAAGATCTCCATCTTTCTCTGTCCTTCACAAGAGTCATCATCTCCTATATTGTCTATCTTTTCTCTCACTTACTGACCCAACCTGGATAAATAGCTGTTGCTAATTGATAAGCTGTCTTTCTCTAGGTCTAGTATCTACTGGCCTTGCTTTCATAAATTTCCATGGCTCTCAATCAGAATTCATTCCATTCTCCTATCTCAATAGTGTCTTCTCCATCATTTCTTTTATTACTGGAATATTTACTTTTTCTCTGATTTTTTCATTTCTGATTCTGTCTCTGTGTGTTTTAGGAGCTACTTTATGCAATTCTTCATTTTTGTTTCAGTTATTCAGCTCAATTTTTTGTCAGAAAGGACCCAAATCTCTGCTCCATATAATGGAACAGGCATATATAAAGCCTTGAAAATGTGAAACATGAAATCTTTCCTGTCATCTCTCTTTCCCACAATTTTGTAGCAGATGAAATAATATATTGACTGCCACACTGAAAAAGTATGTTGAATCAATGGCATGAAATGAGTTAATGGAAGTTTAATCTTTGTCATAAAATGTTAAACATCTGATAAAAAAAAGCATCATATTACAATTATCTAATATAAAACATATTTTATATTAGATGATTATCTCAATGGCGAGGCTGAAATTATTTATTTTGTTTATTTAGTTTATTTCACGATAATTTTTTGTATTGTTTAGTAGTAACCGTGCACCTAAATTGTCTATATCTTTCACTAATAATGTCATTAGTTCATAAGGTCATTGCATTGCTTTTAGATGAAAATTATTTGTTAATGCTCATTGGTATCACTTGATATTTTTAATAAGTGTTTGGATTCCAGAGAAAGGAACAACACCAATAAGAAAAATAAAACTGAAGAAGGTTTTTTAAATTCTTAAATGAGAGCATACATTAAGTGGTTTGATGATTTTGATGCTGTGTGACCAAAAATGAAAGTTGACTGACTTCGTTTGAATCGGGCATTGATTGTTACATCTTTTAATGGTGACATCCCGAAGATGTGAGACAATATCTACTGAACATTTCTTCTTCTCAATCTACTAGATTGAGTGATACTACAAATATATCACAAAAGACTAAATGTTATTGACCCTCCCCTCCCACTTTGTCCTTTTTTTTATTTACTTAGCCATGATTTCTTTTTAATAAGTTACTAATACTAATAAACAGCTACTTATCACCATTTTGCAATTTTGATTTTGGTGAGGAAACCAAAACTTCAGCGGTGTTTTGGTCATAGTTCTTCATTTAAAACAAGGAATTAAATAAATAAAATTGAATTTCTAACTTGTAAATGGTATTATCTATATCTAGTAACTAAATTTTACTGAGAATAGGCTTGTTTGTATGGGTCTTATTGCAATTTGATTGAATACAATTTTTAAAAATGAAGTAGGCTAAAAATAACTTTTTATTAAGGTTTACTATATTAACCATTATATAATTCCAGAATATGCAAATGATCTAAGAAATCCAACCTATACATTAGTTTTAATCCATTAATTTACTAATTACTTCCTCTGACTGAAAGCCTGAATACTTTCCTGGTTTTATGAATCAGTAAAAAAACATAAACAAAAAAATACTTTTTTTACTTTTAGACAAGTTAATACAATTTACTTTATTGCACAAAATCTTTTACATCTATACAAAAATATAATAAGAGATTTCAAATGTATGAAAGTAGTCTAGAATAAGGTACCCTGGGTTTATGTGCTATAATTTGAATAAAGTAAATAATTGGCTCTGAGTATCCAAAAAAGAATTTCCTGATTATCAAAGCATGAAATACTCATTTTTACTGTAATCAAAGTTTTCTCATTCTTCAGTATGTTTAGGTCTGATACTCTAAACAATTTATAATCTAAATGGGATAATTGCCAGTATTTTATTTGAAACATTCTTTTAAAAAGTCTATCAAGCAATAATATAAAGAAACTGACTTAACTGTAATAATATCGAGGGCTGAGAAACTTTCCTCCACCCATATGTATCGTTAATGAATACCCTTTAGTTGTCAAGGGATCCCTTAGAAAATTTAGACGTCTTACAAAGCAGATTAGGCACCAGGAATTTTCTCTGGTTATTTTCATGTTTAAGTATATCTTGATTCATGCACTGCAATCCAAAAAATGCAAAGCTTTCACATTCATAAAGAGTGTGTCTAGAATTTTTTTTATCCTCTAGGTACATAAATTTTCCACTAGGTATATTTTCTTAAAATATTTTAAATGACAGTGACTGAGCATTTCATGAGAATTATTAATTTAGCTCAACAAGCCATAAGCGAATCTTGGTTTTCTCCAGCAGCAATCACCACGTGTTCCTATTATGTGCTGCTGCCATCAAATTTCTTACTCTGATGGATCTCAAATCAACCACTACACAGTCTGACCACCACAGCCTGGGTCTCATAACTCTGCGCCAAATAGCTGTTCCGCTAGTATTTTCTTCGGAATTGACTGATCTGGCATCCGTGCGAGGTGTCCTGCCCCCCTTAATCTCCCTGCCTTAATAATTACAACTATATCATTCGTCTCTGCGTTTCTGCCGTGATTCTGTTGTGGCACATCACTTGTGCACCAAGGTATGCAAATTCTGACACTTGTTCAAATATGTAAGGTTCAAATGTAACTGTGGTACCAATCTGTCGGGGAGAGGGGGAGTGGAAGGGGGGGACTGATTAGACACCATGTATATTTTGTCTTGTCTTGGATGACAATCAGGCCAGACCTATTGCCTCAGGCTCGAGAGCCAGGAATACTTGCGATACAGCCTGAACTGCCAACTATGCCCATATCCTCAGCATATGCTAGTAGCTGAACTGTTCCGTTGAACGCAGTACCTGTAGTCTGAATTCCTCTTTCTCTAAAAGTTTTTTTTAAGATGGAAATTAAAGTGAAGGCATGCCAAAGCATCTGCTTGCCTCACTCCTCTTACTATCGAGAAACCCCTGTTCACTTTCTTTGAACTTGAACAAAGCATTCGATAAGTAACTAACAAAAAAAATTTACTTTTCAAACCTTGGCGTATCAGGTAGTTGGGTATATGAATGAAATTCTGCAAGATCAATCAAGAATTTCTACTTTTAGACTCCATACTTCTCTCGAGTGTTCCCCAAAATTGGTCTTGGTCTTGATCTTGCACTTTTGCAAGACCAAGACCAAGACTAGACCCTGCAAGACTCTTGCAGTTAAGTCAAACTGAGACACCTGCATGCAACAGGTACACCTCATACTCATGAGAATATCTGTTATTATTCTCAACTCACTCCCTGTCAAGCATAGGTACTATTTTGCCTTTTCCTTTGGCAGATAAACAAAACTTTTGTACTGTTTCAGACCAGGTTTATCAGCTTCTTTTTCATTTTCCATGATTAAATATTTCTCCTAATTAAAATTAATGATATATTGTATTATAATCAAGAAATCTCAAATTAAGGGTGTACAATGCTATTGTCGCGGTATAAGTGTGCAGAGAGGATAAACATTTACCAGAAGGCCTCTACAGTGCATGTTCAGTATTTAGAGGGTTAGATGGCTTAGGGGATGTAGGAAGATAAATAGAAGGATGTGGTGACTGGTGGGTCAGCACCCAATCACTCTCAGTCTGCGGTATAAGAGATCAAGCTTAATATTCTGCAAGGGTGGGAACCACAACCTGAGGGATTAATCTCCTGACTTAGTATATAGGAATACAAGTGGACAGATGAGCATCCAAACTTGTATGGAGTAAGAGAAGAGGATAAAAGGTTAATGGATATTGTGAAATAAGAAGAGCAGATTAAGGTGAACCAAAAGCGAATATGAGACATATACTGATCATCTGCGAGATGGTCAACACCCTGAAGGGGTGGTGATCCGGGGACCTGACAATTGAGATTTACCTGCGGTATTTATTCCTCCAAGACTAAACCAGCTATCAAGAGCCATTACAATAATAGTTATTTTAAGGTTTGATCAGTATATGTTATCACCATTAAACTTTATTAATAAAAAGTATTTACAATTTGTATACATATTTCAATTTACAATTTGAGTATTTTATCACATATCAATAAGAAATAAAAATACAATGTTTAGGTGAATGGCACGAGCGATGTGTGGTGCTGCCAGGTAGCAAGTAGGAGAACTAGTTGTCCCGTGTAGCGACAAGCGGGAATCAGTTGCAGCCACACTATAATAAAGCCAGTTCTAATATATGGCTGGGAGACCTGGACACTAATCAGCACTCTAGAAAAAAGTGTTGAAAGCTTTAAGAGAAAAATCATCCGCACGATAACTGAATCAATCTGGGATCAGAATACTAACACATGGAGAAGAAATACCAATAAAGAACTGCTTACAGAAACTGGTCAATGAATATCTTATGATTGAAGGCATGGAGGTTAAGATGGGGGGGGGGGAATGTAGCTCGTAGGAATCCATCTGGAAGCCTCTACGTAACAATGAATGCCTCAATAGAAGGCAAAAGACCATGTGGAAGGCCAATAAGCAGATGGATAAATAGAATCAACAAAGATGCAACAGAGCTGCATGCAGATAAATCGAAAGAAATAGCCCAAGGCAGGCAGAGATGGAGCAGGCTTGTTAAGGCGGCAAAAGATCTAAATGGTATGTAATGCCCAGAGAAAAAAAAAAATTGTATTATAATTCTGAAACTATTAAGATACATTCTCAGCATTTTATTATTTGGGCCTCTGCTACCTAATTGACTTTGATACATGCCTTAATTTCAGTTTAGGAGAGTTTTGACTATTAACTTAATTTTTGGCACTAAATTCTAATAAATTCTAATAAAGACTAAACCAGCTATCAAGAGCCATTACAATAATAGTTATCTGTCCTTACTTAAAGTCTTCTCTCCTTACTTAACCTTCCTTAAGTGATTCATTAGTATATAAGAATCATATTGAATCCTCATATCATATATTGAATTCTTCTTCTTTCCATATTATCTTGTGAATAAAAGTGACACTACATCCAAAAAATGGAAAATCCGCATTCCCATTTTTTTTTTTTTTTTTTTTTTAAGGCAGGTATCTTAAAATTCATATTGTAACTAGGTTTGTTATTAAAAAAAAAGAAAGAACATACATTTAAAACAAATTAAGGTTTATTGAAAATTAGGCTGGATTTGTGTAAGTCAACTTTTTATTTAATTATGGTTGTGTTACATGTACTTCTCCACCACTTTCCAAATATATGAAATACAAAATAACTGAACATAAACATTGGAGGAATTTAGTCGACTGTTCTACATGTCATGGGTAATAAATATTCAGGATGCAGTCGTTATAACATTATAAAGTTTTTATTAGTTGCGACATTTCAACCCAAGCATGTGGGCGTGTTTTGAGCACTGAAGGTATAAGGTGTACTGGAATACCTTCAGTGCTCAGAACACACCCTGATGATGGACCCACATGTTTGGATTGAAATGTCGGCACTAATAACAAATTTATAATGATTGTGTCCTGAATATTTATCACCCATAAACATAAACATCATAAAGAAAAATAAAAGAAATCCATATTGAACTTTGCTAGGATCTTTCAGATTATTTTATGTGCTGGGGAGATAAATAGTTCTGGGTTTACTAAGTAAAACAGATTTTTTCCTATTTTTTTTTATTTATTTATTATTACATTTATCATTCAACATTATTTGATAAAAATACTGGACTTTTAACATGATCAGCTTAGAATACTTCTCAAAAGACTGAAAACTGAAATTACCTAATTTATTTATTAACATATTGTTATAAATTAAATAAATTTAAGTACATTTAATAAGTATTAACACTTGAAATTAAATTCTAATTGTTATAATAAGTTATTTCATTATCTTTACTTAATTTTTAGATATCTATTTAATTATAAATTATAAATTATGATCAGGACCGGAACTAGGGAGGGGCAAAGGCTGCAGAATTTAGAGGGCAGAAAATTTGAAAAAAATAGTAAAACAAATTTCTTTGTACTTCCTGTTTGTTTCTACCTTATTTCAGTCAATAAAACAAGTTAATATTATCTGATGACTTTTATTTAGAAATACGTCACCTAAAATACTAATATAAAATGTTGAATTTTTGGGGGGTGGGGAGGCGACATGAGGTGAAAGAAGGGGATACAAAATTAAACTTGCTCCTCCTGACAAAAATCCTAGTTCCGACCCTGATAATTATATTTTAAGTTATTAAAATTACCTAATAATCATTTAATACAATTTATATATTTTCTAGGTCTATAATAAGTACCAATCTTAATTTTTATTCCTTCATAATTTTGTTTTGACTTAATTCTTATTTAATTGGTACCAGTGAATATACCTTAATACTTCAATGCAATAATAAGCTTAGAATAAAAAAGTTACAATTTGGTGTTAAGTGACCAACACTAATACACTTTTTTATTGTATGTGAATTTTTCAACCAACTACACTAGCCTATACAATATTTCTTTCTTTGTTGCATGGAAATATAATATTAATATAATTAAATGAAATAAGAAAATAACATTTATCATATAATTAGTAAAAAAACCATAACATTTGAAAATAATTATGGTTTGGATGTTAAATGTTTATTATTATTTTTTTACTTGATTATATATTTGATTGATGTGCATAATTAATGGGACAAGTCATAAAACAATGACGTTTACTCTTGCTAATTAAAAAGTTTTTATTTTAAAATACTTTTTTTAATATCCAAAGTGTATATCATTATGATATAATAATATATCATTGGATTCTTTGGTTTGTTGCTATCTCAAGCTCAGTTGTTGGATTCCTTCACAATAACACTCTTAGTGTTTTGAATAGAAGAATTCTATCACTTGATTTTAAACCTTGCCCAAAGAATTGAATGTTTTTCCTTGAAGATAATAAGTCAGTGATTGGATTTGGAAACTTTATAGTGTAATAAAATTCCAAAGAAACAAAATCAGTCATGTTTTTTTGACTATCCCCATTTTTTTGTTTTAATACTTAGTAAACGAATTTCCAATTGACCATTTTTAATGAAATTCCTAATGAAGAATGTAATAATTAAATTGAAATATTATTCTGTTTTTGTAAATTAATGTATATTTTGCATTTTCTAAATAACTAATTGTGTATATGTTGTACAGTGTAACTAATAATTTCTGTATAATTATTCAATATTTTTCTATGGATTATAAATTTATGTATATTTAAGTAAATTATTTTTAGATGTAAATGAAATATTCCTTTTACCGTTACTATTCATTTTTTATAATTACTTTACACCTACACTATTTTTTACAACTACTTTATAAAAATTAAAGCTGTCAGGATTTAAACTTCAAAAATATAAAATTATAGTAACAAGTATTATGAATTCAATCATATTTTAGTATGAGCTGATAGTGTATATTTTAGTAATCTGGCTTGGAGGAGCCTTTTTAGGAGATTTCAATCTAGATTCAAAGAATTTAAAATAAAATCTGGTAACATATACTTAAAATTTATTTTGATATAAAATAAAATTATAAATATAAGTATATAAATTATCTTATAAAACTTTATATATATTTAGCTTGTTGTTTTGATAATTGGGTATTTAATGTTCAATCAGTTCAAAACTGTTCTTTAATTTTTGATTGAAGTTTCAATCCCTCCAAATGGGATCCTCTTCTGAACCAAAAAAAAAATAAAAAAACAATATACTACTGGTTATTATGATTAAGTCTCTATGTAAATTAATACAAATTACTTACTTTCAGTTAAGGCTTGAAGGTCCAGACCAGTATGCATGCAGGCGGCTGCACCACTTACTTTTAAACCTTTCAACTGTCACATGTTCCCTTATTTGCAGTCCAGGTTTCTCATCATTAAGTTGCAAGCAGCCTGTTTCAATGTTTTTTATATACAATGTTTAGTAATGCATGATATCTGGTAACTCCTTATTGAATTCCAGAGTCATTTTATAAATAGAATGGTAATGGACTGACATACAAACTCCCAGGCCAAGGGAACAGCAGCCAAACTGATCATTCAAAGAAATATATTAAAGGTATAAATTGAAATCAAAATTTAAAAATTATGCAAAATAAAACATTCACCATATAATATATTTAAATTTAAAATTAAAATTTAATGTGCAACAATGAAACCAACAGATCTAAAAATGTTTTATAAAACAATGAAATATTAAACAATCAAATATAAATAATGTGTCAAAATTTAACAATTATGTACAGTTATGTTTAAATATTACCTAAAAACAACAAACCCTGTATATAAATACTTTAAATATTAACATGCTATCACAAATATAAAAATAAATGAACAATTAGCAACATACTTCATGACATACGTGAGTTGGCAAATAAGTCCTTTCGATTTTTCAGGGTGAAATTAAACTCAATGTATTATAGACATAAAATTTATTTTAATCTACAATATATTGACCATTATTTAATATGCCTTTTTCCCATCCTTCCACTACCTGCATAATGCCATGTTCATAGAATGTCTGGAGTTTATTGTTAAAAACTGATCCAAGTGGTTTTTGATGTCCTCTTTCTTTTGAAATTTCTTTACATTCATGGAGTTCTGCAGAGACCGGTATAAGTGGTATTCACTTGAAGCTAGGTCTGGCTAATAGGGAGGGTGAGACAAAATGTCCCATCCAAGGCTCAATAATTTATTGCGAGTGACCAATGAGTCGAGGGGCCTAGCGTTGTCTTGGTGGAACACAACAACCTTCCAATTATTCATATCTTTTCAGAATGTTTTCCAAATTCAATGTTACTATATCCATTGGAAAAATTGTATGAATTTTAACTCTGTATGAATGATTTTTAGATTTAATGCCTACATAAGGAATAAATAAACAAAACTCCTTATTGGTTTTTATTTTTATCTCCATTTGTAGTTTGTTTACGAAGGTCCTATTGAGGTCATTTTTTGTAGTTTATGTGGCCGTAAAATTCCTGCTAAATGTCTTGTAGATAGCTAAAGTTGTATTGAACTTATAACATTTTTAGTGATTTAAAAAAAAAAAATCATGTGAGAGACTCAAACATTAAGCCTGGAAACATAACCAGGCTTGTGCAAATGGTTTTCTACACTTGTGTGTGACATTGCTCGTTTCAATTTCGTGTGGGCGACCAGACTATTGAGCATCATTGATGTCAAAATTTCCTAAATGAAATTTGACAAATCAATTTTGACAGGTGCGTTTGGTTAAGCCATCATCCTCATAATCACTGCAAATTTTTCTATGTGCTTCTGCAGCATGCTTACCTTTTTTAAAATAATACAACAAAATATGCCGATAATGATATATTCTTCCATATTCACAGTGCAGTAGCAAACACAATACTAAGCTAGATAAGAAGTGTATCATTGTGACATAAAAATAAACAGAAAACCGAGAGGACTTATTTGCCAACCGAATAAAAAAGATTTTGCTTACCAGTTTCTTCTGAAATATTATAATGATTTAAGTATACTGTGGTACACATATTCTAATTTTGGTATGTCAAAAGTGAAAACTTTATAAATGGATAACAATTTATACAAAACTGATTATTAAAACGATGCACATTAAATACATAATGCTTTTTATTCTTGAATCAATAAAAAATAAATTATAATTATCATAATATGTTTAAATTATTATGATCATACAGAGGAGTTAACTGTTTTTTTGAATATGACATTTGGTTGAATTTTGGTATTACTTGGGGCTGAGGGGATAGTACAGCAGTCCAGTATCATTCTACCTATGCCTCAATCATTTTACTTTTATGTACATTTAATGTTGCTTTGTTTGGCAAAATTTTATTCAATCTCTTCTCAATGTTTTCTATTAATTAGATTTATGCAACATTCACTATATATATTGATTTATCATTTTAATTCTGACATTTCTTCATAGGGTTATTCCTACTTCATATATTTTGTTATTTTTATTTACTTTTTACTCTTCAATGCATAATTTAATTATCATTAAGAACAAAAAAGGTATACTGCACCTTACTCAAAATTAGTTGATAACTGCAGGACAAACTCATGCAGGATGCAGTTGAAACTAGCCTTGTTTTTTTTAACCTCCGGTTTTATTTAAAAAATATTCACAAGTGTAAACATTTGGTAACATAGCTATAGACTACAATATCATCTTTTACTTTATGTGGAAATACTTACAAAAAGTTTTACAACATTTTTAATAATATGGTTCATTGAAATATTTTTTAAGACGTAGTTTTTGAAAATAGTATGGATTCTAATTCTTTAAAAATACAATAGATTTTTAGATAGCGCTATCGAGTATCTATTTATTTCTTAACTACAGGAATTTTTTCGATATTGAGATCCTTTATTAGTTTACCATAGGTGCAGTTTTTAAAACAATCGATTTTAAGAACGGGCGTTCGCATATAGAATTATTTTTACCTTTAGGATGCATTCCATATTTATCATATTTTCACAGATACAAATTAGGAATTTATTATATCATCTTCCATTTCTAGAAAATGGCGAATAATCCAAATTATATTTGATTATATATAAATCGATGTGAATTGAATTCTCTTTCCAATCTTTAAAATAAAATTATCCCTAACAATACTCATTCTGACGATATCTCGAGTAACAATAATAATATTAATATTAGTAGGAAAACTAGAACTAGTCATAAATTATTATCTTAAAATCAATAGTATTTTCAAAAACTATGCCTTTGAGAACAAGATAATAGGCTTTAATATAAAATAAAAAAATCCGAACAGTTATAATAAATCAATACACGATCGTTGAACAAAAACCGCCTCCGGTAACCTAGCAGAAGATCTAAATATCGAGTCAAAATAAATCAATATAGAAGCGTTCCATTTTAAAATTGATGTATTTCCGATCATTATACCTCCTATAACGTAATGTGGATATTAATTAATGTCTCAGAAATCAGAAAAGTTAAAATAAATTGATACATGAGTGCACACTCTTAAAATAGACAATATTTTGAAAATCCAAGCTTCTGATAATCTTATAATGTACCTTAATATTGATGAAATCAGAAACGCTTACATTAATCGATACTACAGGTGCGCCGATCTTAAGTTAGAAAAATACATTCCTCCATAAATTATAAAACTTACTTGGCATTCGTTGCTTCTTGCTCAGAATACTTTTTGCCGATCTATAATTTAAGTCTTTAAAATTCACTTCCCCGCACCAGTAGCGGACTAACATTTTAATATTAGAATATATTATAAAAATTAAGAATATAGATTCATTCAGAAAAAAAAAATTGATTATTCATAATTTTATTTGACAAAAATTGTAAAAAATAAGTAATGAAGAACGTATTAAAAAAAAAAAAAAAAATAGTTACTTATTGGAAAATCATTAATGAATAGAGCAAGTATAGAATAAATTGTGGGTTAATGGTTGACTGTCGTGAATACTGAAGAGAAGGGTGGTTGGGGTGATCAGTCAGAATAAGAAGGCAAACATAAATAATAATATTTATTTTAACACATTTGCTGACATTTCGACCTGAAGTTCAGGGCTAAGAAAAGAACCACATAACAAGGTATGAGAAACATAAATAATGTAGGTAAAAAAAGATATAAGTAAAATGAAGTGGGCAGAATAATGACAATAGTAAGAACTAAGAGATAGAATAAATTATTCGAATAAAAATTTATTCAATAATGCCTAACACTGCCAGGTCTCATTTCAGGCTAAATTTTACATATGAAAATATTAAAAAGGCTGGATGCAACTGAAAAATAAAACTCTGAATAGGGCAACGTAGGACAGACTGAAAAGAAAGTGCTTAGAAAAATGAATGGAAGAGTATGTGAAAGATTTGGAAAGATTTGGAGTCATTAGAAAAAATAGGGAAATTTAAAATTAATATTATAAAATATACCTCCCGGGTGGTAGGAACGTTGGTCTAGTATCGTTAATTGGACGATTGAAGATAGCCAGATGAAAGTAGATAAGTATATTTGCTATTAAAGCAATAGGACAATAAAAAGTTTGATATAACAAAAAAGTGGAAGATGTGTATCAGTTGAGTTTCCACATTGTAGGCGGCAAATGCCTGTAGAACCAAATGTTAAAGCAGATCTAGAACTAATTTAATCTGTAATGTCAAAAGAAGAAAATATTGTATCTTTACTCATTTAGCTCAATTGCAAGAATTGTTGTATTTTCGGCTAATCGTTTAGAAACTGACCAGCAAGATGACGGCTGGATTTTACAGAAACACTTTAAACAGAATTCTGAAAATTTCCGAGAGTACCAGTTTCTACGAAGCCGTTTTTATAGGAACTTATACGGAGGCGGTCAAAAATTAACTACAAAAGGCACATCATATTGTACCGCATGCACACAATATAATGTTATAATTGAAAATATTAGTGGTTATTAAAACCATTACTGCTTTACACTGGCGGATCTAGGGGGAGGGGAGGCTTTCGGGTTGACGTGAACAATAAATATATTTTCCAACTTTCCGCAAGACCACCAACTTCACAAGAGGTGGAGGTCAGATGCACTCCAGCCTTCTTTAAATGTTAGAACTGAATTGATAAAAATTTTGGGTTGAGTTATTAGAAATATTTTTGCAATTGAGTTGACATTTGAAATAAAGGTCAGGTATGCAAATTTTAAAAAGCTCTAACTTTACCGGAACCTAATGATATATATATATATATATATATATATATATACACTCAGTTTCTATATATACTCAGTTATGAACTTTGCATATGTAGCTAGCTCAATTCCATAATATTTCATAGAAATCAGTTACATAATATTTTTCATTTTTATTAGATAACATGTAACTAAAATAAAAGTTGTTTCATGAAATATTAAGTTATTGATGAAACGCGCTAGAGATGCCGTGTTATCTTCCCTGACTGTGTTTGAACTATATTCAAAATTCAGAACCTTTTTAATAAATGTGTGAGAGAACATAGAAGTGAATATAACAGCAACATTCTATGGATCAGCAGTTGTGATGGCAGTGAGTTGGATATGTTTATAGATTTTTCATTATAACCCTTTTTTAAAGGTTTATTTCTAACTAATAATGTATTATTTAGATAAATAAATAAATGATCATTTATTAATCTAAAAAAAAAAATATTTTATGGTGGCATTCTCCATTTTTTGTTTGTTTTTTTTGTTTCCGGAGTAATATATCGACAGCCACACTGCAAAATCCTGTAAGGACAATTTTTAAGTTTTTCTGGTCAAGCTTTTCCTGGCGCATATTCTGACCCCACAAAATGAAATGTAAGATTTTCTAGTCCCATCCTTCGGGTTTGGTGCCATTTTCTCATAATTTAACATATGTCTATTATAGGCCATAGGTCACCAAAAAAACACAGTTTTTTTTATATATTACATGTATGTTTATTCAACGTTTCGGCTTCAGGAGCCATTTTCAAGAACCTGCAAACTAAATTTTAATTTACTGCAATGTACGTAATGTACGACGTTTCGTTTCTTCTCTATGGCCTTTTGTAAAAATCTGTAATTTAAAAACCAGCCCACCTGGACAAACGACTCACTTGGAACCTCCATACCAGACTGAAACGACTGGAAACCGCCCGACGCTTTCGACTACTGCAGCACTTATTAGACAAACGCTCTAAGCTTTCAATCAATTACAAACGACTCATATATTTGACAATAATAAGACCTATCTGGACTTACGGTATTGAGGGAATTGAGCTTTGGGGGCTGAACTAAACCATCGAATTCCTCTCGTATCCAATCCTTACAATCCAAAATCCTTTGTAAAATCCTCAACGCTCCTTACTTTGTCACAAATAAAATCATCCATAATGACCTCAATGTTTCATATGTTTCCGATTTGGCTCAATCCAGATACCTATCCTTCCATAACAAACTGCAGAACCATCCGAACCCTCTCGTTTCAAACCTTCCTTCCTCCTCGATCCCTGATAACCCTCCAAGGCGTCTGAAAAGAAAATGGCCTCGGGACCTTCTAATATAGAACTTTAATTTGAGTTCTACCAATGGGTAGTTTCTCATCATGTTGTACATGTCATGTTACCAATGTCACATTTACTTGTTGTATTTTTCATGTAATACAGTTGTAAATTTCATTTAAAAAAACAAAAAAAAAACAGCAAATCGTGATGTAAAAAAACTGTGAGTTACAGCGAAGATTATAGATAGAGCTTGTGTCGATACCGAAAAAACGTAATGAAATGCTCAATGAAAGGTGGCCATATAAATATAGAATTTACAGTATCAATTAGCTCTATTAATAGTGTAAAATTAATTTTTCTCATACGCTTTATATTATTTTTTTAACTTTCTAATAAGTGGCTGGAAGTCCAGCCTGGTGCCTCTGGACAAATACCCGAGGTTCCCTGCCCTAAGGCCGCCACTACGTACCATGGAGCGAGGCGAAGCAAAGAAGAGAGTTGTAAGTGAGAATATAATATTGAACGACATTCAAAACAATCGAAATCTCCTGGCAAATGCAAAATGAGCTTGACTGAAAAAGGCTACTCTGCCACCGAATTCCAGATAGTGAGAGACAGAGAATTGATTTCATTAATTGGAAAATATAACAGGAAACGAAAAAAGAACTCTAGTTTCATCTTTTTAAACCAATGAATCTCCGAAATCACAAGAAGCTCAGAAACGAAGTGATCTACACATCAGCATGATACCTAGAACTCACCAAGCATTCGTGAATGAAACCAGGTCCATATGAAGTCGAGTACGTTAAAAATGAAACTTCCATAGACTACTCTAAAATGGGGCGCAAGCATTCCGTCCGTTGCCGCCCCTACAGCGGGAGACTGAAAGTGAATAACCTACGTGAACAAATACTCGATTTCCAGTCAAATGTTGTACATTTTCTATTTGAAGTATCGTTTCTCTACATTTTGGAAACTGACTTTGTTCCTTTCATGATTTTAAGATCATTATTAACAAAGTTATGGATGTTACTGCTGTAAATTTGATTCCTTTTACCCAACTAATGCCAGTTTTTCAAAGTAACTAAAAAGCTATAAGTTAGAAGTAATGACTCTATAAGTACATTTGGCAGAAATAGGATAAAAAAAATTACATAGAGAAATTGAACCGAAAATATAATGCTCATAAACAAAAATTACGCAGTTTTATTCGTCTCCTGAACATTTTTAGTTTTTGTTCTTACAGGATTTTGCAGTGCGGCTATCGTTATGTTGTAAATTAATCTTTTAATTGTATTTCAAAACACTATCTAGATTAAAATGATCTTTTTTCAGCTAAATAAAAACAAATATTAAAAAAATCAATTATGTTATGCCAAATTGACTAGTTCTATTAGATTGTTTAAATTTCCAGTCTAGTAGGGCAAAGATAAAAAGATTGATGTAATATATTGATTGTAAAATTAATTGCTAAAGTGAAACTAAAGGCAGAGGGGTATCAGAAAAATCATGTTAATGGGGTCCAATCTAAATAAAGCAGATTACCAAGCAAATTAATGTCTAAATAAATAGTGCTTTATTTCTCTAGGGTCGTATAAAGAGGTAACATAGCGGTTTAATTGCCTGTGTTAAAAATTATAAATTGGACAATGAAACGGATTAGGACATATTATGTGATAGGTCAATGTATATTATTTTCTTTAAACCTTTCTTTATTGAATAATGTTACATTATGTCACAATTAAGGACATTATTAATACTGATAGAGGAGTTCATTAACACAAAATGTGCAATAAACAAAAATAAATCAAATAGAACAACAGCAAAATTATAATACTAAAAATAAAATAAAATATTTAAAAAATAAATAAATATATACACTTAATATAGTTAGTAAATCCAGTTACAAAAACTAAATGTATATAATCTTTTTAACTTAAATTTTTTTTAAGCTTTTTAATTTTTTTAATTTTTTTAAACTTTTAACGACATGTTTATGTAGATATGTACATGTCTATGTGTGTATTTGTATATTTATACATACACATTTAATTTTATTTAATTCATGTAGTATGTCTTTAATGCATGGAGCATGAAGGAAAATCAAATAAACGATCCTTATGTGGGATTACCAAATAGGAAAAAAAAATACACATTTACACACACACACATTTAAAAAAAATAAAATGTGATTTTTTAGTTTGCCATGTAAAATTTATTTTTTAATGAGGTACAAAAACATTCCCGAAATTAAATATCCTTTTTCTAAATAAGTAGATACAATTTCGAACAAAAAAAGTATTCCTTTATATCGATTTATGTCCCGCTAGATTGCTTAGACAGCCCACTATGCGTCGTGTGCCTTGAGGTATCGAGGCTTTGTTTTAGAAATTATTTTAAAATTTGTAATTATTAGTTGAAACATTTGAAAATTTGTGATTGTGTACCAATGAAGTCTATTTGTTGTTCCAGTACTGAAGAGGATCCCATATTGTTAATATAAGATAAGAAAAAAATATGTTTTATATATATATATATATATATATATTTAATTCTTTTAATTAGCGAGCGCCAATAATTAATAAGTTGCGAGCGTCCCTGAGCTCACAACGGCTCCGGGGCTATTGTCCGGCTTTAAGACCGATACTACTCTACTATATAAGGACACCTTAAAAAGAATCCCTTGCCCCAAATACTTACTGACCTTATTAAATCCAAATGCCAATCTAGGACCCTCTGGCAAAGAACCAGGCATCCTGATGATCTGAAATTATCCAATTACTATTCCAAACAGGTTAAAAAAGAACTGGCTACCTTTAGATCCCAATCCTACAATTCCTACCTTTCTTCCCTCTCTACCGATGACAACTCCCTCTGGAAAGTGACCAAAAAAATCCTTAAATACCAATCTATTTCCCACCCACTCCGACGAGATGATGGAACCTGGGCTTCGTCAGATGAAACTAGAGCTGAAGAATTTGCCAAACACCTATCCAAAACATTCACTCCCAACACCGAACTCCATCCCACCCACACTGCTGAAGTTAAAGAACTCCTCTCTTCTCCGATTCCTCTCTCCTTGCCTCCTAAAGCTGTCAATCCCTCTGAGATCAAATCCCTTATAAACAACTTGAAACCTCGAAAATCCCCTGGACATGATCTCCTTACTTCCCAAATCCTTAGACAACTTCCCAAAAAAGCAATCATATTTCTCACATACCTGTATAACTGTACCCTCCGCAATTGGCGCATCAAGATCAATGAATCCAAATGCAAGCATGTAATCTTTACCCGCCGACGCAGATCCTGTCCACATATCCTTTTCAACTCAGTATCTCTTCCCATCTCAATCACAGTTCGGTATCTTGGATTCCTTTTAGACCAGACTGAAAAGATAAGAGCTTACCCGACGACTTGGCCAGTTATACAGACTACTTAATAGAAAATCTAACCTCTCAATTGTAAACAAACTATTAATATACAAGACCATACTGAAACGCATCTGGACCTACGGAATTGAACTGGGAGACAACTAAATTTTCGAACATCAAATGCATCCGATCCTTCCAGTCTAAAGTCCTCCGTATAATGGTCAATGCTCCTTATTATGTTGAGAACAAAACCTTATATCATGACCTTAACATCCCTTATGTCCCTGACGTCATTTCATCCCGATTTTCAAATTTTCATCAGAACCTAATCCATCATCCTAATCCCTTAACACAATCCTTATCCAGTTTCAGACATCCCTACAATCCTCCTCGAAGGTTGAAGCGGCAGTGGCCTCAAGATCTTTTGTAAAGGAGTCATTGGAGTCCTGGTGATGGCCAGCTTCTCCACTCAAGTCATGAGCGTATGTGGCTTTAGTGCCCTCTCTTAGTCTCCACTGGATTCCCATCCTAGTGATGCGGCTGAGAGAGAAGCGCTGGGATCTCTTGGAGTCTTGCTTTATCTTCCACACGTGGGGGAAAAGGCCCGAATCGGAGCTCTCTCGGCTGACTGTAAATAAGTATGAATGTGTTTTTATTTAATGTTCTCTCATGTTTGATTTATTCTGTTATTCCAAGTTTTATTTTATTTTGTTATAACCTTGTTTTTCTTTTATTGTATATATGGTATGTTTGTGTTTCATTCATCCTAAATACTCAATGCCCTTAATTGAGGCAAAATGTATTTTTTTCTCAATAAAAAAAATATATATATAAGGACATAGTTCCATACAGTAAGCGAGAGTTTTGTGTCCAGTCCAGTTAGTATCTAGTAGTTTGAAGTTTTGAATCAGTTAATAAATCCAGTATTAGTGATTTTTTTTAAGAAAGCTGTTATTAGTGTTGTGGTTATATTTTTACGTGAACAAGTGTTGGTGAATTTATTTTATGTATTCTGTGAAGTGTCAGTAGTATTTTTATTGGTGTGTACAAGGTATTCGGCTATGATCCTATTTTAAATAAGAATTTTAACTGTAATTCATTGAAACAGTAATCGGCAGATTGTAAAATGTAGTTGTTATTATTTTTTAATCAAAATTCTCTGAAAGAATGTTAATTTATTATATTGTATATAAAAGATATATATATATTAATGAACTATTGGGTAAATGGCCTCACAAGAAATAAATCAACTATTTCCCCATTATGAAAGCTGATTTGCCTAATTTATAAATAAATATACAATAATAAAATACATGTTAATGGTTCATCGTTTCAAGTTTCAGATGTGGCTTATTTTGATATTCTCAAATGTAAAATTTACTTTACTCTGCCGCCTTGTTTGGCAAAATATATACTGATTTATATTGACTTCTAATTATCAATTTTAAGAAATTATTTAATATTATTGTTCAAGAATTTGATTATGTAATCCACTACTGAAAGTAATACATAAAGTTCTACGTGTAAAACATACAATAAATCTTAATTTGTTAATCATTCAGTCTAAGCAAACTGAATTAAACTATATATACAAGGAATCGTACTACTTTAGAAGTGTTGTTCCACTTCAATGGATGGGTAAAAGGTCTCACGATCATGGCATAAGTGGAATTCTGATAATGATCTTGTATTGACAACGTGTTCATCCTATAACCTCCCATTATTTAGATCACGAAACACACCAGTCCAAAATGACAATTAATTAATATCAATTCCCAACAATTCAACTTCATAGGAACCACTTCATTGCCATTGCCTAAACGCCTGTTCTTTACACTACTTTTTTTTTATTAGGACGAATGACTTACATATATATGTATATATATATATATATATATATATATATATATATATATATATACAGATTTAATTACTAATAGTTATTTTTAAAAAAAAATTATTGTCCATATAGATGACTAAATATTTATATTTGTAACACTACTTTAATTAATCTACTTTTATTAATTTACTTTTTTTTGCTGAAGTTTTACACTGATTTTTATTTGTAGGAGAAGAGGTGGTTGGAATGATAAGTCATCATCCATGAATTAAGATGGTTAACTTTGACAAAATGAAATTGGACTTCCAAATAAATGTCTTATTTTTACTTATTCATTAAATGTAAATGATTTTGGAATGTGCCATATAATTTTGTATTTTAAATGTTCTATCTACCAGCAGAGATTGTACTACATATGGAACAATAAATGTCTGCTTGGAAAGAGTTTCGTATTAAAACTCCAATTGTGTACTAATAACAATTGTTAATCGTGTGTGACGAATCATTCAAATAAATATGTATAATATCCCATGACATGATTATTATCTTTATGTTTAATTTGAAGTTAAGAACTAATTATTTAATAGGTGATTGTGTCCACAGGTATGTCCCTACGGGAGGGGGGAGGGGTTTTCGGGCTGAAGCCTCCTCCCCCTCCAAAATGGTAAAAGATAACCATGTTTTATGGAAAAAATATTTTAAAAATTATCTCTTAAAGTATTATTGTTCGTGTAATTACATTTAATAGGACTTCAAGAATCGCTTAAACACCATTTCATATAGATCATTACTTTCTTTCTTTTTTTTTCAAAGTAATTATCGTTATATACCTAGTCCTGTCATAAATATTGTTGCATCTATACATATTTCAACAGAAAAATTAACTTTTTTCAAAAAATGTATTAGAAAATAAAATGTATATCTATAGAGAGTAAAACAAAAAAATACATTACTCAAAATGTTCCCCTTTAGCCTTGACACAGGCATTTAATCTCCGTGGCCAGTCATCAATAGCAGCAAGCAGTACTTCTTGAGGAAAGCGCTCAACTGCTCGGACCACAGATTGTTTGAGGCTTTCCAAATTAGGGTGTGTTCTGTGGCATGGCTTCCTCTCCAGTTCTGACCAAAGCCGATAATCAGTTGGTTGAGATCAAGGCTTCCTGAGGGCCAATCCGAGGAAGAGATGAAATTTGGAATGTTCTTTTTCAGCTACTGCTAAGTTGACCTGGCCTTATGAGCTGGAGCGGAATCATGCTTAAAAACCCAGTGACTTTCAGCAAACAGAGTATCATTTAGAAACTTGACAAACAGGTTCCAAAATATCGTCCTAATAGTTTTTAGCGGCTGTTTTAATTCCAATTTCACAAAAATGGAGCTTTGTGTTGCTATGAAAGCAAACCATCACTGAGGAAGGATGATGACCTCTTTACACTCTTCCAATGACTTCCTGGTCTTCTCTAGAGCTGTGTGCGTACAAACTATCATTTTGGACATTAAATTTTTCTTCAATTGTAAAAATGTTCTCATCGCTAAACAAAATCTTTCGACGAAGACCATTGGTGTAACAGCCAAGGAGCACTTTGTATCTATCTACTCTATTTTTTTTAAGGAAGTGGTTAGCCTTTGTTCTGTTATTCTTCGAAATGTACTCATCCTAAGATCGCTAGGATGTCTTAGGATCCCCTAGACGTGGAGAAAAAATATTATCTAGAAAAAAGTAACTAAAATACCGACACTTGTATTAGTATTACTTTAATCGAAAATTGAACCTTTTTTCCACCTTTTTTCTCGACTTTGTGCTCAACTTATCTTACGATTCAAGTTGAAAGAAAATGTTGTTATGAGTTATCTGTACCTAATTAAATGGAGAAATTTTACTGACCTCCAGTTTGAAAACACCCCAATCCCGAGAATTTTCGTAAATACAATATTTGTAGGTTACGATGAGATGAAGCTATTTACGAAGTTTCAGCCGGATGTTAATAATTTGATAAAAAGAGGTCTGTACCACGGACTAATATTATTGTTTCTACTATAAAGTTTTTTTAACAATCTTTCAAGGACACCCTTTATATACATTATCTCTTTTTTTCGAGTTTATTGATCGTCTGTAAAAAAAACACATCAGGAAAATAATTGTAAAAAAATCTTCCTCCCCCAAAATTATATTCTAAATCCACTACTGCACTGGGCTATTAATACTGTAGAAAAGACACCATCACCAGCCCTTCACTTCGGTCAATGTATACCATTTCTGCGCCTCTCATCAACAATATGCAGTATTTGATATACAGGATGCAAAATTTTATAAATAAATAAAGGTCAGGTCTTTAAGACATTGTACCTCTTCCTGAAGATCAACCTTCCTTTTGCACTGAAGCTACTATTGCAGCATTGGTGCTAGCAGCCTAACCAATGTTACAAATGTGAGTGATTCATTACTGCAGCGCAATAAAAATAAATAAACAAAACTGAACTCATGTCCCTCACTTAAATACAGTTCCAACGACAGACAAGACTGAATTGAATAGATTTGAGAGCCCGACTAATTCGTTTCAATCACGGCATGGTGCACTAAATTTAGTTCTTTTTTTTGTTAATATATACTTACGATATACATACCTACAATAAAAATGGCAAATAAATTTAGGTACTATTTCTGTTATAAGTCCGAAAGATCAAAATCTCAAGAGTATATCTTTTCTAGCCCAGTTAAACAAATGCCTCTTTTTTTTTTTTTTTTTTTTTTTTTTAATAGAATTTACAACTGTATACAAATACAACCAGTAAATATGCGCAAATATAAATAACGGCATGTACAGGCTTGAAGAGATACTACCCCGTGGTAGCACTCTCTAAATAATTTTAAGTAAGAAGATCACGAGGCCATCTTCTTTTCAGACGCCTAGGAGGATTATCAGGGATCGAGGAGGAAGCAAGAGTGGAAACAAGCGGATTTGGATGGGACTGAAGTTTATCATGAAAGGCTAGATATCTGGCTCGAGCTAAATCAGCGATATATGGTACATTAAGGTCTTGATGAATGGTTTTATTTGTGACAAAGTATGGAGCATTAAGGATTTTACGGAGGATTTTGGATTGTAAGGATTGGGTACGATAGGAATTCGATGGTTTCGTGGAGCCCCAAAGCTCAACTCCGTATGTCCATATAGGGCTTATTATAGTTATGTAGAGAAGTCTTTTGTAATTAATTGAAAGTTTGGAGCGTTTGTCTAGTAAGTTGGAGCAGTCGGAAACGTCGAGCAGTTTCTTGTCGTTTCAGTCTAGTATGAGGATTCCAAGTAAGACGTTTATCCAAGTGGAGTCCTAAGTAGCGGATTTGCTCAACAGGAATAAGTGGAGTATTATTGAAGGATACTGTAGGACAAGAAGTCATAGGTTTACGATGGAGGGTAAAGGTGATTTGATGGGATTTGTTGGAATTTATTTTTATTCTCCAATTTTTACACCATTCTTCAAGGCTTGTGATATGTGATTGAAGAGTTTGGGATGCAATTAAAGGATCGTTATTAACAGATAGCAAACATGTGTCATCGGCGTAAGTGGTGATGACAGTGTCAGGATGGGTTGGTATGTCAGCTGTATAAACTGTGTAGAGGATGGGACCGAGGATACCAACTTGTGGAACGCCTGCAGATTGAGCAAAGAGGGATGAGAAGACATTATTTTGGTTTACTTTGAAGTATCTATCAGTAAGATAGGAGCGGATAATGAGGAAGTATGTAGGGGGTAGGACTTTTCGGAGTTTGTACAGAAGACCCGGGTGCCAGACTCAATCAAATCAAACGCCTGTTCAACGTCGAGAAAGACTCCCGTGCAGTACATACCGCGCTCCAATGCAGAGGAGACTACATCAACCACACGGTGGCATTGTTGGATAGTGGAATGCGATGTGCGGAATCCAAATTGGTGATCAGGAATAATATGATTAGAGTCTAGAATGGGATACAGGCGTTTTAGGATGAGTTTTTCCAGGATTTTGCCCATGATAGGTAATAGAGAAATAGGACGGTAAGAGGATGGGTGTTCGGGTGGTTTTTTAGGTTTGTGTAACATTTTGACAATAGATAGTTTCCAAGAATCAGGGAAATATGTGGATCGGAGCACAAATGCCTCTTTTAAAATAATAACTCTACAAACAACATAAATATTTATAACAACCAAATAAGACGTCACGAGGGCTTGTATTCAGGCCTCCAAGAATCCAAAGATTTTGCCTTTCCTGAACACGGGGCTAATATTTTTACCTTTGTTAAGAACAAGATTCAACATTTAACTACTCTCACTTCTGGTTGCATTAGAAATATTTGTAGAGGCAGGAAGATCAGGCTAGTACAGTGGTACCCATTTCCGCAAGGCAGATGGCGCATGACCCTCCTCCATTAAACTTGCTGTGTTCTGTTTTCTTCTTGTTCGCTGGTTTGAAGGTTGTTTAAAATTGAAACGATTTTTCCCAAATGCGCCCTCCTCAAAAACTCAAACCCCGTAAAAATGTGCACCTTTTAAACATTTTGATAATGCAACTTACGTCATCCAACCCTTTTCAGGACTCTATCTGGGGCAACCTTAATCAGAAATTACACTGTATGGTCACAAAATGACCTTATTTAAGTACGATGAAAAGCCTCCTACGCATTACAGTGCCACAAGAATGTTAACTGAGATCCGTTCTCTTGGTTCCATTTTCTCAGGGCCAAGTTCAGTTGTATTTGGAGTCGAAGATGATATCAGGTATAAACTCCGTTTCTATAAATGGCAAGGAGGATTCTAATTTCGATTAATTAGTGTAACCTATTTTCTCTTCTATATCCTGAAATAGTTAGTAGAACTGAACTTAAGAATTATGGCACAACCGTACACTTTTATTCACAAACTACCATAGAAAATATACCTTGGTAAAAAAAACTTAGAGCGATTTAGAGTACATGGAACCCGTTAAAGATGGAAGGAAAGAACCTAAGAAACAAGCTATTACAACTCCTATTGCCAGAAACCATAGGACAAGGAAAGGATATCAGAGGCTTAGAAATCGGGCCTAATCTGTCCTATCCTAATAAAGGGCTCACTGTATAAGTGTGTTAATTACAGAATCATAGCACTCCTGCTGAACCGGATAAATTCGTGTTAATTTTTGGATGTTTTACTTATAATTTTAATAACAAAACATAATATCAAATCACACATAGTAATAAAATTTAAAACCAATATTGTAAGCAAAACAACAACCACATCTAAAAATTTTGAAAAAGAAGCATAGAGGGTTTCTCAAATTATACTTAGCCACTGTGTTCAAGATATATAAATAATTTCCTAAACTCAGTGGGATCCATCCATCGATTAAATCCGTCAGCTATGGACTGTGATGCATACTTCAATTAGAGACAACCGGTTTATTGACGCAGAAGTTTGACATCAATATAAATAAAGATAATATTTATTCACCTAAAGGTACTATTTCGCTGGTACTGCCCACGGCAGCGAAATAGGCTCCTTTCTATTCTATTTAAACAGTGCTTAACTGCTATCAGTCGATACTGTGGGCAATACTAGCAAAATAGTCCCTTTAGGTTGACTGGTATCCATGGAAGGTAAGAACATACAAAAGCTTCAGTTTTGCTTTAGAATTTTTTGGACTATGAGAACTTTTCTTCGTTTGTTGAAGTGTTTGTGTAATTTGAAAGTACGCAGGGGGGGGGGGGAGGCAGGGGAGGAGCCGTTATCCTTCCCACCCCTAAATAATTTTAAAGCCAATAAACATTTCATAAATATTTTTATATGAAATACAATAATGGAAAATGGTTTGCCGAAACTCCAAGAAAAAGAATTGTTGTTCTATATATATATATATATATATATATATATATATATATATATATTGTATTTCATATAAAAATATTTATGAATAGTTATAACAATAAACTACTTAATATAGTATTATAGAGTTTGAAATTATTTATCTACTTAAGATTATCCTTTATTCAGTCTTGCCCCACTCTCTAATGTGAAATCTGTTTACGCCCTTCTAGGCTGAGCGTTTTATAACTTTACAGCTTCGGTACAAAAAGCATTAGAAGTAATATTGAAAATACAATAAAATCTGTACGACTACAACCAGGGGTGCCCATCCCTCCTAAATGTCGACGGTGCAAGAACTTACCCCCTCTCCCTCCTAACAATTTTTATTGCTCTCCTTTTCATACAGAGTACAAGGGAAAGTAGAATTAGAAAAATCGTAGATCATATACAATTACACTAGCTGCGGTCTGTTCCACGTTTTCTACTTGCCCCTTAGTATGAAACTTTTCATTCCGAAAATTTATAACCCCGTTGAAATTTGCACCTCTCAAAAATTCAAAAACCCGTCAAAATATGTCCCTCTTAAAATGTTTGATGGCGCAACTTGCGCCTTAAAACCTCCTTCTGGGCACCCCTAACTGCAACCCACAAATATTTTAAATTTTTCTTTTATTCTAAGTTTCTATTAACTATAGCACCTATAAACAGCAATTTCTGCTGTTTATGAACGTCCTGCTGGATTCCTGGACTCCTGAAACATCACAAATACACAAAATAAAACAAAAGATATCTACTAACTATTTTTTTTAATTTTAAAACAAAAATAAATGTAGATATGAAGTGAACTGAATATAAATAAATTAAGAAATATCAACACTAAGGTTACAATAAGCGAATCCGTCGACCCCAAAAGCCGATGTAGCCACTAAGCCTTCGGTGATGTAATTGGTAAATAGAGGAACGAGCTGAATTCCTTCTATGGTTTCCAAAGGTGAGTTTATGAACTATAGTAACGGTTTGATGGATTTCCGATACCACTTTTTGTTCTGAGTTTTGGAACTTGCCATATGTATGAATTATATTAGGTAAGGTAGGTAATTAAGGATTTATAAAATTAAAGTAGGTAAGGGAAGGTCCTAAACTCATCGCTGAATTGCCCTACTCGTTGACTCCCTTGCTTAAAACAGGGCTTTTTTAATATTATTAATACATTTTTCTAGCCAAATCTCCGGATATAAGATGGTTCATTACTGTCAATAATTGTCTGTAGATGTCAGGGCATGGAGTGAACAAGGTGAAATTTATAACCAAATTTATATTGATTGTTCCCATTCTTGAACAACTTAGGATGGTGTATCGCAGTGATGTCATGTTTTCTCACATTCGACCAAGAATGTGCTATAAATTTTCAAATATGTATATGTATGGTGATTAAGAAGTAATATGCCACTATCTCCGTCCATAGAAAATTAACCACTTCTTAGTTTTTGTGTCGCTGTGCTTCGGATCGTTCTGCTGGAACATTTATTGGCACCTTATCCTCATCTTTCCGGCACTCACAAGCAGGTTACGGCGTAAAATGACCACATAGCCCTCTGCATTAATATTCCCGTTAATAGACACAAGATTGCCCACACCATGGAATGGGACACAAGATTGCCCACACCATGGAATGGGACACAAACCCACACCATAATATGACCATCTCTATGTTTGACAGCAATGGGAACATTTAGCTTTATCAGTTCTTCCTTCCATGCCACCAAATACAACCGACCAACAGACCAAAACAAATTAAACTTGCTTTCATCATAAAATATGATATTCAGATTGGCTAGAGACAGCTACCTATGAACATCGCTATAATTCTCATATATCAACCCAGTTTTTCTTTATTTTAATCTTCACTACAGTTCATCTTAAGTTCAGTTTTTTTTTCTTGAACATTATTATTAGTGTTCACTGATTCATGTGACATATATCTAATTTTATCTACGTAAATAAGTGCCGTAACTCTAACTGATTTCCAAAAGCTACGGGACTGTAATCGTCTACTAATCCTTACGGCATTAGACACGCTGCTTACTACTTTCATCACATCAACAACTGTCTACCAGTATTTATTTATATTTTAATTGACTTACTTCTCATATAATATGGTGCAGTGTAATATTTGCAATAAAACTATTGCACTTGAAGACAAAAACAATATTAATTGTGCAAAATGTAAAATTATTTTTCATGGTAGATGTTTCAAACAAACTGATAATGACATTGAAGCCCTAGAAGCACACAAAACAAAATGGGTATGCCCTAATTACGACCAGGCCAAAAAACACAACACTGAGCCGTCTGCCTCAGAAATACTGGCGACAGTAAATCGCCTAGACTCAAGCTTGAATGAAGATATAAAAAACAGCCCTCGATTAATATGGGGAGCTCAGTTAAAAATTGAAAAACACCTTGAAAATCAAGCCAGTAGATTGGAAGAAATTATTCTGGAAAATAAAGCCCTCAAATCCTGAGTGGGCTAACTGGAAGTTCGCCTGAATAATGCAGATCAGGGCCTATTATCCAGATCACTGGAGATCCGAGGGATACCGAAACGAACTGGTGAAACGTCCGCCACTTTAGTGACCATTATAGGAGCCAGCCTGGGAGTCAGACATGGTATAGAAGACCTGGACATGGTGCATCACCGTAGAAACTGGAAAGATGTACCGCAACCGCCGCCTGCCATCGCGCGATTTGTCAGGCAATCAGTCAGAGACTATTTCATATCAAAAAGAAAAGTCAAAAGGGATTTATCCACGCTGGATATCGGTTAGCAGGAGAATGACTGCCACCGGATATATCTGGGTAAGGAGATGACTCACACGAACAGGCACTTATACTGGCTTGCCCGACAGAAGAAAGCGGCGGGGAAAATCAAATATACTTGGTTTGCCGCTAGAAAAGTGCGATGTCGGAAAGAGAACGGACATAGGTTATCTTGATCGAACAGGCCTCGGACCTCGATATATTTACCTGACTACACATAATTCGTCTACCTCCCACCATTATCAAAATAACTACTAACAAAATTTTCTTCAAAGAAATATTTTTGTTTTTATTCGTTGAGCTATTTCTTCACTTTCACACATTAATATATACATTATTAACTACATACTTTTTATTTTTTGTTTCTGTAAACACTTTCTTTTTTCTCATTTTTTATTTGTTTCAGTGTTTCTCTACCAAACTCTGACTATTTCCCTCCAAATCATTCTCATATCTAGTACCCTAATCACCTTTCATGTTAACTCTCAATCCCTCCCTGTCCACTATGACGACTTCCTGTAACATTTCACTCAAAATTGTTATCATATTATAGCTATCTCCGAAACGTGGCCTAAACCTTATGTCCCCTCCTCTTCTGTCTCCTTGCCTAATCACACCCTCCTCTATCATGATCGGGTAAGCCGTACTGTGGAGCAGTGGAGTAGCCATATTTGTCCACAATAACCTGAAGACCCGAATCCTCGATTTATCCCCACCTTCCAACCACCCACAAATTGAATACCTATTAATAGAAATCCTCTACAATACTTCTCCTCTCCTCTACGCTATGGTATATCGTCCTCCTCTTGTTCCATTTCACCCGTCCTTTGAATCTACCCTATTGAATTTCGTTCTCCTCTATCCCAGAATAATCATCTCCGGTGACTTCAATACCAATTTCCTATCTGACTCCAGTGACAAATCCTATCTAGAAAACCTATTTTTCTCCCTTCACCTCTTTATCGCTCCTTTTTCTCCGACTCACCATACTAGCAGGTCCGACATTTCTACATTATTGACTCTGCCCAAAACCTCCTCTCCTCTTCCCAACTGCCAGTATCCTTTTTGTCATCTCACGATCTGATACAAATAGCATATAATATTCGAACTCCTCCTATCCAACCTCGAAATATCACCTTCCGCCATCTAGATTCCCTTACACGAGAAAAATATTATCTGACCTGGAAATCCTAGATTGGAATGGTATATATTCTTGCTCTTCTATCGACTCTATGGTTGATATTCTTACTACCAATCTCCTCAATATGCTCAATACTCATGCCCCTCTCAAAACCTCTACATTTCGTCACCGGGCTGCTCCATGAATGTGTCAGGAAATTAAAGACCTGCTGAAGAGACACAACACTGCCCGTAGACGCTTTAGACTTACAAGGCTTGCAGATAACTACCAAGCGTTCAAGGTGCTTCGCAACTTGACACAAACAAGTATCCGGCGTGCGAAATCCCTCTACTTCCATGAAGCTCTTTCCTCAATTCCTGATATCAAATCAAAATAGGCCTTATTTAAAATCACCAGCGACATTCAAACTACGATAAATGATAAAAAGTTTACAATCTTTATCCTTCTCCAAAGCCTTCGATTCCATTAATCATTCCATCCTTTTTAACAAACTGAAATTATTATCTTTCTCCAATAATATTCTTAGTTTCAATCTCTCCTTTCATAAGGTACCCAAGCAATCTCCATGCCCAATCAACCACTATCTGCCTTCCTTTCTTTATCCTCTGGAGTTGCCCAGGATTCAAGCATATCTCCTTCCCTTTTCAGCTCCTACATTAAAGACCTACATAAATCAATTCTCCATTGTTCCTGAGTTATTGGGAGCATTTGCCAAGATCCGAGAAAACCTAGATCGAATCAGTGTCTGGGCAAATGTAAATGGATTAAGGTTAAATGCTACCAAAACTCAGGCCATTGCCATTGCTTCCAAGCCCCTTCTTAGATCCCATACCGCCTTTCCCATACTACACCTTAATGACCAGCCAATCTCCTTCTACTCCTCTGTTAAACATTTAGGATTTTTCATTGATCAAAACCTCTTCTGGAATCACCATATTTCTCAAATATCTCGACGGACAATTTCCACTCTCAAACTATTCCATCGCTTCCACCATCTCCTACCTCAACATACGCGTAAACTCCTAGTTTCCTCTCTCCTTTTCCCCCACTTTGACTACAGCTGTGTGGTGTATGATGGCCTCTCTGTGGAGCCCCGCGATAGACTGAAAAGACTAATGAACAGCTGCGTAAGATTTGTGATTGGGGCCCCAAGATACTCTCATGTCACTCACCACTTTTTACCTGTACCACTACAACCCATAAAGGGTCTGGGGTTCAGTACTATTTAGGGAAAGCACTGTTTCTAGGTCAACGGTTGTGCAAGGAGGTGATTTGATCGAGATCACGCTCAACCGCCAGGTTTTCCCCCTTAATTAATTATTTAATAAAGGGTACCCACTTTATAGAGGCTGGGTGTGCCCCAGGAGGGACTCCTGACCCAAGGTCGCTCCACGGCCAATGAAACAGATAAATTAATTTTCTACCATGAGCCGGGGTTCGAACTCGGGACCTTTGCATTGGAAGCTCAGTGCCCTACCACTGAGCTACCCCGCTCCCCGTCACTCACCACTACGCTGAGTTAAGGTGGCTTTTCCCCTCCTTCCTTAGACAATATTTCCTGTGTACGTTCTTCTACCAAATCATCAACATTCATCGTCATCGTCATTCTTACGCCTACAACCTTCTCCAGTTCAAATCCTCAGTCCATTCCCTTTCCACAAGATCTCAACCTTCTAACATTTACATGCCTTCTCACAGATCTGCCTCATTCCAAAACTCCTTTATAGCTCGCTCTGTCAATTTCTGAAATTACCTCCCTATCAAAATTTGAAATTTCCCATCCATATCCACATTCAAAACCCTCCTATTCCAATTCCTATCCCAAAAACAGTCAGATGGTTGCTAACCATTTGACAACATAAATTTATTTCATGCCATTCATTGTCAAATATCAATGCTATTCTTTGCTAGAGATATTAATTTTCTTTCAGGATAAAGATTTTCCTACTCTTAATGTCACTGAACGCATCTATTGGTAGTTTATAACTATTATCTTTTATACAACACTAAATTCTTGACATCTTGTTGCTATTCAGTGATCTTTTTGTATAAATTTTGTAAAAGTAAAATAATCTAATGTTGTTTACATACAATTTCAAGATTAGCGGAAGGAAAGCAATGCGAACCCCTTTTAAGTCAGAAAGACTGCATACCAATGTTGTTGACAAGGGAACAGTCAGTTGCCTGCTCCAGGATGATTACGGAATATGCCCACCTCCTGAAGCTTCTTCATGAAATTAGAGTTGTGGATAGCTCAATATCTCCCTTATGTCATGAAAAAGAGATGGCAGCTCAATATCTTGCGAGGTCGTGATAGCCGAATGTGTTGCAGCATTGCCCGTTGCAGCATCCTCGTGCCTAGCGACGCCGGTTCGAATCCGGCCTGGGAGTAGTTGACTTTTATGTCGTGGCGGACCCACGGAAAGAAACTCGACTCTTCTACTCTGGTTAGAATAGGCTTGGTTGTTTCTCTAAAACGACCCTCCCTCTCCCCCTCCCTGTATGCCAGAAATGGTGGGTAGGGGGTTATCCAATAAAAGGAAATAAAGAAATCTCCGTGTCTTGACGTATTCGTTATACCTTAAAATACCCTTGGGTAAGCAAAGGTCAAGGAATAATGTATATATACATTCATAGATGTATGTTGTAAGTAGTGTTAAATAAAGTTTCTGGAGGGTCAGAAAAAAAAAAAAGAAAAAGACGTATTCGTTCATTATCGTGATGTCGAGATATGATGATTCTTAAAAGGATTAATCGAGAAAATCTAGTTCATACAGCACTGTAAGGAAACGTATCAGGGCACTGTCAACCTCACCCTGTTAAAATTAAAATAAACTGGAGACGGGGCCATAGGCACCGATATTTGGAAATATTGAGGTTTGAAGCCTTCCCAAAACTAAATTCTGGATCCACTTGTGGTACAGACCCCTTTTTATCAAGTTATTATCATCTGCCTAAAACTTCGTGAATAGCTGCATTTCATCTCAACTATTTACGAAAATTCGCGGAATTGGGGCGTTTTCAATCTGAAGATCGACAAACTTTGTCTATTTAATTAGATACTAAAAACTAATGAACACCCATTTGTTTTCCACTTCAACCGTAAGATAATTTGATCACAAAATCGAGAAAAAAAGTGGCCGAAAAAAATATTGGGCTGTTCGGCGTGACCTCTACCCAGAACATGTAAAAATAACGAAGTTATATAGGCCAAAGAGCCCAGTATTTGTGGGGCGCCTAGTCAGATCCAATATAAACGTTTTGGTATTTGTGAAAGCTGTGAGCAGTGACGTTTGTTCCTCTTTGTTTGATAATGTTTTTCAAATTTTGATAAGCACAGTTATCCCCTTTATTTTCATTTGAATTGACTTCACCTATGTCTTGAATATTTAAATGATGGATTTTATTACTACATTTTCTTTACTTTTTATGTATTTGTTTACATCCACATGTAAGTACCTTCTTTTAATAATATGCTCACTGTTCATCATGTAATTTCAAATTTCCACATTATTTGTACATAATATATTAATAAGAACGTATAATTATTAATATACATAAAAAAAATGTTGCGCCTACATCCCTACATATTTGAAATTTATGTTTTAATTCAATTTACTTATGGTCAGTAATTTGTTATACTTTCTTCACTGACATCTTCCATTTCATGTATTCAAACTTATTTATCATGAATAATGAAAAGTTCTATTTTAATATTACGGTATTTGTTCGGTATTTCTATGTACAGCTATTCATTTTAATTTGGGTTTTTACATCAATTCATAAATCTAAACATTCAATAAAGAATTCAAAATTATTGTTATTAATCTAAACATGCTTTATCTTCATTATTTATATTACTTTTAAGTTAGAGTTTTAAACAATTTCCACAGAAAAGTATCATTGCTTCTGAGTTCATGGTGTCATGCACAAGTATTAATTTGAGTTTCTGTATATTTTTTGTGTTAGTTCATGAAAAATTTGCAGTTAAATCTATAATAATGTAAGCAATCTGAAATTAAGACTCTTTTTTTGAAATTAGTAATATTTGTTACCATTGTTATCCTTTTGGTTGATTAATTCTAAATCAATCCCTGTTTTTGGTGATACCTAAATTCTTAAAAGTTTTAGTCATTTGGTAATTTTATTATTTTTTCAGGTTGTGTACATGTACCTGACAGTAGTCTCAAAAGTTTTAGTGAAAAACTGCTTCTAAGTGATACTAATAATGTTGGACAGTTGATAAATGTTGATGTCCAGAATAGATTGAGCTACGGTGTGACTGACGATTTGGCACCTAAAAAGTATGTATCATTTGTTTTTTAATTAAATTTTGATTTGCTTAAGCCAATATTTTTTTTTGTTTTTCCTATGCCTACTCTTGACATTTTTGTCATATAGACTAATTAATATTCTGTATGATTCTTTTTTGCTTGCTGAATTCTATACATAGATATGTGTGTATGTAAGGAAGTATATGTTTGTGTGTGTGTGTGTGTGTATATATATATATATATATATTTTTTAATCACATGCATGTTGCCACCATCATGTAACCAGTCGGAGGATCACAGCCTTCCACCTATCCACTGGGTTTCCCATTTTATAAGCTTAACTAATTGGAATCCTTGTTTTTTTGCATTATATTATTTGAAAATCCGGTTTAGTCCATGATTAACGATAATTTTTAAATGTGTTGGAAGGTATCAAATGATTAACAAGTTTTTAAATGCGTCTGAAGGAATGTGACAGCAACGCTATCTATTAGTATGCAGAACGCAGTGCTATGTAGTAAACTTAGAAAATAATGTTTTAAACTTAATATGAGGTGCCGACTACGGAAACAAAGGGTCTGTAAAAGAAGCCGACACCAAACACTTCTGCTGACATCAAAGACCGTCAAGGTGGAGAGCAGGTACTTAAGGACAAAGACCTTTTCTCAGAGTAACTGGTAACTGGTCCCCTTTAGGGTGTGGCCAGTTTAAATAATTTTACACCCGCCAAAGTTGAAAGCCAATGAGAACCATCCTTGCCCCATCCTGGTCCTACAATGACAACAGCTCCGGCAACTTATCAAGGAATCTCGGGAAATGAACCATGAACTCCATATAGCTTTCGTGGACCTAGAGCAGGCTTATGACAGTGCCCCAAGAACTAAAATGTGGACATTAAAGAAAATAAGTGTAGAATATACCACGCCATCATAGAACCCATCCATATATATATGCAGCTGAAACCTGGACCATATCATACCAGCTATATTTAAAGGTACAAGCTATGGAAATGGACTTTTGGAGGAGATACCTACTTGTGACAAGGATAGATAGAATTAAGAACGAGGTGGGATAGGATGAAGGCTCCTGTATCCATCAATCAGAGAATTGGATGGCGAAGACTGGTGTGGTACGGCCATGTAAGACGAATGTCTATCGAGTGATGGCCTAACCAAATTCTAGATTGGCAACGGCCGGGAAGACAGAGGCAAGGACGACCCAGAAAAAAATGGATACATGAAATGGATGTCCGGGGTCTTCAGGATGGGGATTGGCTTGACTGCGACCTCTGGAGCTTAGCCCTGACATGAAAGGCAACCATAGAACACCTATATAATATGATATATAAATTTCTTTTACCAATTTTTTATTATTAATTTGTATTAAATATTTCTGGTTAGTTATCCAATGGCATCCCGAGTAATAATTTTCCTTAAAACATAGCAGCAGTAAAATCAACTGAAGTTTTATTTACCTAGGGCTTCTGTTCAAATTGCAGAAGATATAGGATATAATGTCAAGCTAGACTTAAGGTGCAAGAAATGGCACAAGAAGAGTAGTAAAGATGCTAGCCATACAACATTCATCCAGATATGCATAAACAGTAGTAGCCCCTTATGATCGGGAATCCAGAATTTACCCAAAGGTAGTTGAACCAGACTTCACTACCTGCTCCATGACAAGTCTATCTATCTATATCAGCATAATTTACAATTAACCTTCTATTCCTCTGGATTTCTTGACTTTTAGACAAAGTTATGGAGTAGAAATAAAATTAACTTGTTTATTATTATTATTTTTTTTTTTTTGTAGTTTATTGAGTTTGCAGAAAGAAATATTTTCTGTTCCAACTGTTTCAAAACTAATGAAGCTGTATGATAACTATGATTTAAATGCATTCAATAATGAAATTATCACAACAGAAGAAAAAAGGGAAGAAGAGGCTTTACTTGAGGCATTTTTAAATACTACTGTTATGACTGAAACAAAAAACTTTTTGCAATCAAATAGTAAGTAACCAGCTTTGTTTATGAAATTTTGCAAAAATTTTTTCTTATAAAATTATTTCTTGCATGTAATAAAAATAGTTTTTCTTTTCTTTCTTGAAAATGTAAATGCATATCACAACTATGATATGCACTATTGTTACTTGCACTGGTGGGGAGGAATTGTCCAGCAAGTGGGCCTTTCGCTCCTTTTTGGCAACCTCTGATGTCTACCCAGAGGTTGCTGTCCCCATACTAGCCCAATTGGGAGTATTAAAATTAGTTTTTGCAGAAAATCTTACGAATAAATTTTAACTGACTAAGGGGTGTATTCAACCAACATCATAATGAACTGGGCCTGCTGGGAATCAGGTCACAAGATAAAGCTACGGATGTGGGATTACTGATTTTGATGAAACTTTTTTAAAAAAAACAAATACTTTTATTTAATTTCATCAGTTTCTTCTTGTTATTGTTTTCTGTCTTAGCTCTTCATACATCTAAGATCACTATATATAAATCAATTCATCTTTTAGAATAAGAAAAAATATTGCCGTTAGTATAAAATTAATTTATATTTATAAAAAATTATATAAACCAAATTTTGCTTCTCGTAAAGTGTACTAAAATTTTTCTCAGGAATAAGAGTCATATTTTTTTCACCATTTAAATACATTCTGGCTCCACCAATCCACAAAAACCTGACAGTGGTTTATAGCCATATAAAATAAAGTGAACAAGAAGGTTAGGTTTTTTTACTTTCACTTACCTATATGTGAAATATATAGTAAGTTACAGTATTGGGATCATGAAAATTTTTTACTCTGAATTTTCTATGGAAATAAATGTTTTGAGGCCTCCTGAGTCCAAATAATCAAGTCCCGCAAAATGGTGTGTGTGTGTGTGTGTGTGTGTTTGTGTATGTGTGTGTGTGTGTGTGCGTGCGTGCCTGCGTGAGTGCGTGCGTGCGTGTGTGCACTACATTTACAAGCTATTTCAATGGCAAGGTTACTGATCTCTCTACCTTCCCTAATATATACCCGCTCCCGAATTATCCCATTGTCTTATGTTCAGCAATGGTTTTGGTTCACGCCAGGCGATCATGTCATTTGATCAATTAGTAGTAGTATTCATGCAACCATTTTGTAACAAGTGCAAAATAAAGTTTTTCTTCTTCACACCCAGACTTCTCATTTGATATCTCCTTTCAACCCATTACCATTCCGATTTGGACAGAGTGGTATCTCCAAAGTTCAATAAGTGCAAGCATTCACTTTAATGCGCTGCATCCATATGTGCGCCCGAATCGAATAGGTTGCAGTGTTAAGAGCCTGCCACTCCTATTCTATGCAGATGTTTCTGAAGATATTTGTGGCTTGTTATCATCCGAAATCCTGCAACATTGTCCTTTCTTGGCAGGTGTATAGGTACCCATTCTGCTTCATCAAGTGATGCTCTCTTTTTGCTTCTCCTCAATACTGTTCGTTATGGACTCCAGCAGTAGAGCCTCATTTGTTTCTTTTCTGGCTTTATGGAATGATAATTATTTTTCTGGCTATTTCAATATCGAGCCTTCCTTGGCAAGTTTATCAACCATTTTATTGGCATGGAGACCACACTGGCTTGGTATCCATTGAAAAATTACCTCTCCTCCTTGAAGAAGTAGTCCCTCTATGATCTTTAGGCACCTCAGAATATTCTGAGCAAAGGAGTCGCTGGGCCATGATACTGCAAGGATAGCCGCCTGTGAATCCACAAAGAATAAATTGTTTTTGGCATCTAAGTTTGACAAGGATTTCAGCGCCAATAAAATTGCTTTAATTTTGTTGTTAAAATTTGAAGCCCATTTCCCAACAGGTTTCGAAATAGCAAACAGCTGTGAGTATGCTACTGCTCCTCCAATTTGTGTTGCCTCTTTGGCAGAACCATCGGTGTACACATGAATCAAAGGAGGATTGGGATAACGCTCAGCTATTGTTTCAAGAGCTAATGATCTTAGTTCTTCTGCTATAACCTCTTCTTTTTTAATGGGTTAAATAAGGTTGAGGTTATATGATTATTATATATTATAGGTTGATGTTATATGGTAACTAATGTTTTAACACGATTTGTGTTTTATTTTTTTTAATTGTGACTTGTATGCAATGTTGAAGGATAAATAAAATATAATGAAAGGTCAAGGATGTAAAATAATTATGTTTTTATTTCCTCTTTGTTTCAATGTTTTTTCTAACTAATATATATTTTTTAGACTTGATATCAAAGAATGATAATGCTTTTAAAAAAATGTTGGCTGACTTATGGTTTACACCATATTCACGAGGGAAGAAGAAAGTTGGTTCATCAGCATTTGAGCATATATTTTTAGCCGAATTGAAAAATAATGACCTTGTTGGTTTGCATAATTGGTTATATTTTAGCCATGAAGAAAATAGAGGCAATTTGAACTATTTAGGTTGGGTAAAGAAGCTCTTCTTTCCTAATAAGGCAAGTTTACTTTCTGATTTTATATATTTATTTATTTTTATATAACAAGTTTTTATAGAAAAAGATAATCTAGTCATAAAATATTATGACCACCACCTCGTACCATCTTTTTCCTCATTATGCAAAAAGTCAACCATTAATTATCCAACATTTTTAGATATGTTTGTTTTCTGATATGGTAGTATTTATTGCGTTGTTGACAAAATATTGATATATCATGTAATTATTTTTTTGGGTGGGGGGGGTAAACAACTTTTAATAATTTAATTAAGTTATTTTGTTTAATAATTATCTAATATATTAATCCTTTGACAAAGGATGGGATATATGCTCTCCCGTTAAGAGTTGGTTCATTGGTGAGGATGAGATACATGCCTTTCCAGTAGTGAGTTGGGTCATTTGTGCGGCCGGGATATGTGCCTTCTCGCCTGGGTGGTCACCACTTTGACAGTTAGGGACAAATCCTGCCTTCACCAATTTACTTGTGGCTTGATCGGTTTATTTATTAGTTCCCTATAACTAACTCAGTGCGATATTTCCGGTTTCTGACCATTTGGAAGCTATCAGTTGCAGATTTATTCTAAATCTAAGGTATGTCCTTCATCTGTTATTTGTGTCATATCCATGATCTTATTTATATTCTATTTAAATGTTTTATTCATCAAATAAATGTTAATAAGTTAATTTAATAATTTTTTTTTTTAATTTTCATTTTGATTGATTGCTGATTTTGGTACAAATGAATTTCCATCTACTAAACAAATAAATGTATGCTTCCTACATTTATATTTGTATATATAATAATAATAAGGCTTAGCGAACCCGAAGGTTCGATGCCGACACCACCAATCGCTTGTTACACACCTCCCTCCACCGTTCGCCGTCCAGACCCAGTCCCTTCAGATCGGCTTTAATGTAATCTTCCCACCTTCGCTTCGGTCTACCCCTCAGACGCTTACCATTCGGCACAGCAAATATTAACCTTTTAGGAATTCTCTCGTTACTAAGCCCAACAACTTTACAAGCCCATTTGATTCGCCGCGATGAAATTACCTCAATTATATTACCCGGATACAGCTCACGCAATTCGGCGTTGTGTAACCGTCTGAACTCTCCGGTTAACTCATCCTTCTTCGGTCCGAATATTCTACGCAATACTTTATTTTCAAAAACCTTAAGACGCTGCTCATCCCTTAATGTAAGCGGCCAAGTTTCGCATCCATAAAGAACTGTAGGCAAGATAATTGTTTTATAGATTCTAATTTTTAAGTTTCGGGACAAGAGGCGCGAACTAAGTAGTTTTGTCACAGAAAAAACAAGCATTCCCCGCCTTCAGTCTAACCTTAATCTCTTCTTCAATTTCGTTTTTTCTAGTTATCGTAGAACCTAGATACCTAAATTTATCTACCTGTTCAAACATATTACCATCTATATTGATATCACCAGTAGTATCGCCATTTTTGCAGCTAACCATATATTTTGTTTTATCCACGTTTATTTCAAGTCCTAGTTCTTTACCGGCTTTCATTAACGTTGTCGTATTTAGTTTTATAGTTTCAACGTCTTCGCTTAACAGTACCAGATCATCAGCATAGCCCAGCACGGATGTTGTCCCGCCCAGATCCAACCCTTTCTCGGTTCGCATTACCTCCCTAATGGCATGTTCTAATGCCAAATTGAACAGGACAGGCGAAAGAGAATCCCCCTGTTTTAAGCCCGAACGAACCTCAAATTTTCTGACAAATTATTACCGATTCTAACTTTATTGAGTGTCTCCGTCAAGCACCAATATATATATATATATAATGTAATAAATAAACTTTAAAATATCCAAAAATTAAAATGTAATAGTAAAAATTAATAAATGTAAAATTATTCAGAATTAAAATGATAATTTAGTTGTTTTATCATTTTCCATCCACCTAAAAACAATATATATTTCATATAATATAAAAGTGTTTGAAACTCAAAATAAATATAAATGCAATAATAAAATTTTTAACTCGGCTATGTTTCAATATGGAACTTTGTTAGGTAAGACAAAAATTTGTAAATACAGTGAAATATATAATTTGAATCCTACCGTCAGTGTCCTTTTTTTAGAAATAATCTAATTTAATTTTTATAATAATTTTCAGTTATTTTGCTTTTCAGAAATAAGCAAGAAAGCGAAGTGTTGTGGGATTGCCACTCTAATTTTGCATTGCTGTATGCGTCCAGGAAGGCATATGTCCAGTTTATTAAAAGTTGAATAAAAAGGTTAAAATGCATTTTTGAAAGCTAAGATCTTGCAGGGTGGCTCGAAATAGCATTTTAAATAAATTTATTATTTTTTTTAAATCCTTTTTTTGGACGTCTATTTGGATTTCAGAATGCATCATTTGGTAGAAACATGCAAATAAGCACCCACAGTCAAAGTGTTAATCAATTTACCGATAAAAATAATCTTTTATTGCTCGTCATTATAGTCAAGCCACTCTTTTGTTTTATTTATGCAGTATGAGAAGGAAGTTAATACATTTTTTTCTAAACCAGTCAGTCCTCTGCCACTTTTTTTTCTGAAAGTGTTTTTTTCACCAATCTTGGCTTGATAAACCTGGCTTGTAATTCTTCTAGAGTCCATTCTTATGAGATGGCTTAACCATCTTTTTCACAACATTGACTAGCTTAACATCAAGGTTCAACCTTAGAATGGTATTTAAAAAACTATCTCTTTTTGTTTTTACTGCAGTCAAGGTAAGGATCTCATTTCCAATACCCATATTCTTTATTGATTCATCTTCTTCAGGATCCATTATTCATATGAATACTTCAGAATGGGATGGAATTTAGTTTTGTATATTGTCTTTTTTATCTTCTTTTCTACTATTCAGGAAATCCCTTTTATTAACAGCTGTGAAAATCCTCACTTCAGGTCCAATTTCTTCAGTCCATATTGAGTATTTGTTTTCATATAGGCTTAGTTCTAGGTTTTTGAAATTGTTTACTTGTTCAAGAGTTTCGACTTTAATGACTAAAGTCATTGACTCTTGCGACATGGATATTCCTTAATTTCTTTCCAACCCTTATCATTCGGTTTTTTCTGGTTGCTCTTATAGATCTTCAGAAATTCTTCTTTTAGCCTGTTGAGGTAGGACTTAAGATTTATGTTAACCTTAAAAAAAAAAAAAGAGCATCGTTGTTTGCCAATGCAAGTAATTAGAGACTTGTTGGTCTCAGGCCCGCCTATCCTGGAATGCATTTTTTGTATATTTTTCCTTAGCTTTTCTAATGATTGAATCCAAAACTAAAATAAAGAGTAGAGGATTGAGATTTTATTAGCAAATCTGGCTACATTTCTGATTTTCTTTTAGAGAATTTTAAATACCAATATTTGTCCTTGATATATTTCTTTTTCTCTTAAAACTTCTGTGATATCTTTCTTCTTTATTCGATAGGTCAAGAAAACTTACTGATATTTCCTTCTTTTTCTCTATTAGTTTTTAAAAATCTATTGCCTATTAATTTTAATGCTTTGAGTTGCTGATTCTCTTCAAGTCATTCTTCTACCCATACTTCTATTTTATAAGCCATGTAGCTATCAATCTACAATAAACATATTTTAGAAAAAGTGACTTATAATATTTATTCAATTTAAGTTTTGTAATTAGGAATGTGACAGGATCACATTTTCCATTGTATTTCACGTGAGTCACATTGTTATGTTTTACAGGTGTGACACACTGATTAACCATAGTTATGATAGGGGGACCACCTATAGGTTTGTTCCATAAATAAATAAAGCATTACATAGATCCTTAATGAGTCTCCTCATATCAACAGGATGTTGATATTACTGATTTTTCACTGTCCTGTGGGTTAAAAAGTTACTTCTTTGAGACATTAGGAGTAAAACCTGTTGTATTAAATTATATATTATAATTTCAAATTCTTAAAATCATTGAAATTAGTTAGTTGGATCAGATTTGATCTTAACATTCTTAAAGTTATTTCATATTTTTATTTATTTTCAGCGGGGCACTGGCGTTCTAAAGTTGAAATATTCTTGGGGCAAATCAGTGAAGCATGCTGGGACTATTTTTATTGGAACTAGTCCAGAATTTGAAATGTCTTTGTACACTGTTTGTTTTCTTGCAAGACCAAACGATAAATGTCATATTACATTGGATGGAAAACAACTGCATATACAGACCTATCCTTTTGTCTATCAGGGAAAAACATTGATAAGTAGTGCTTATCCAGTAATATAAGTTACCTATTAAATATTGTTGATTATTCTGTGTGCTGTGAAATAAATACTCATTATTAAATTGTTAGTAGCATAATCACTTACTAGATTCTAATGGTATTAGCATAAGTCCCTTAAGAATAACAATATTGATCATAAAAATTAACATAACATCTGGCCAAAATGCTTATCACAATAAAAGAATAACTAAAACATAAGTAATAACAGAAGTATTTACATAGCTATACAGATATATTAAAGAATATGAGCAATAAGGTCACGATATTGTAAAATAGTTGCTACAAACAACAAACTATGAAATAACTAAATGTAATTTGAAATGAACGATATATATTATTTTTGTTGTCAAACCATTTTAGTAATAAAAAAAATAATAATAAAAGAGTAGATAAATATTTACTATAAATGATTTACATCTGTACTTTGGTGTGTTAAAATGAATACAATTATAGTATTGTAAACATTATACAAGTCTTATATAATCTATATCCTAAGATGTAGATTGATCGGAGAAAATAAAAGATGATATACATATAGAAGAGTGCATTCAATATATATATATATATATATATATATTAATGCATGTTACTTAAGAAACATCACCTTTTTATTCTATTTTACTTTGCACTTCCAACATATACTGTAGTTATCCTAAAGGTAACCTATATTTATATATAAGTTGTTCAATAATTATTTCATAATTAAGGAGATTAAATAATGTTATATATTGACAAATTTAAATTTTAAAAATGTTTGTCTTTAGTCACCATAATGTACTTCAATTTTTTTATTTTTCTAATAAGCAAAAAAAGCAGTTATTTTTTCTGGAACAGCTTATTCTATATTTTATGGATTTTTTCTTAACTTATTAAATAAAAACAATAGCTATATAATTTGTTAGATACATACACCTTTATATTTATTATTATAAAGATTTTGGATAAGGATGGGCACTATTTCCCTAAAATAAAATAATATTAAAAAAAAATTATGTTGAAGAAATTGTATAATAATTTGAAGTAATGCTTAGTGAAGCTTCTAAAATAATTACTGTTGGCGATTCTATGCTAAAAATAAAATGATGGTTCTCTATCCAAAATGATCAGATAAACTATTTGATCATATTTTATTATAACCTGTATTTTTGTTTAAGGTAATTTTTAATGTACGAGAGTGTGAACCTCAAAACTCATAGCATCCTTTTTTTTTCTTCAGAATCAAGATAACAATAGCAATTAATACTTACTACCAGAAAAAAGAGTCTAAGTACGTCCATACTGATTCATTTCTTATTTCTTTTTACTTAAATTTTTTCGCTCAGCAACAGGTTTACTTCAAAACCAGTTACATTAAATGATAAAATATTGATTTAATGACATCCTAGGGTGACAAAGGGTGAAACTAAAATATTTCATAAAAACCAAATGGGAATATGATAGGTTCAGATATGATTTTTAACTACTTTGCACTTTACTGGTATTTTTTTTATGATTATTACTGTATCTTAGGTTTGTCCGGGTTCTTCCTAAAACTTTTTAGTATTTCATGATTTAAGGTCAAAATCTTAGTAAAAAGTACTTCTTTGAAGGAAATTACCTATATAACTGGGAAGTGGAGACAAGACCACAATAAAATATCAAAGAAAGAAAAATAATGTACTTGAAAAAAAAAAGAAGAGATTTTTATGAAAATTAAATGATTTTGAAAAAACAAAATAAAATTCACTAAATTATTTCATGTTTTTACTAAACCTTTTTATTTTTATTTTCATAAAGTTGGTTTTTAAATAAAAAAATAAAATTAGTTTTAATGAACCTTTTTGATATTTATCTCAATTTATGTTATATCAGTCAACTCAAGTTTTGTCAAAACACCATACAAGAAAAAACTGTTTTTGGCAATATCTTCCTACTGATTATAAAATTTAAATAAATTGTTGTAAATGTCTGAATCTTAAAGCATTAATAAGCGTGTTCGAACATCAAAGGTATTTTTGCAACACTTGAGATATCTATATTTAATTATTATGAAGATTTTAGCCAGTTGATAATTATAAAAACATTTTTCTTTTAACCACAGATTAGTTGAATTGTTACTACAAATATCAATTCAATACAAAAGTTACAAAATATAACAGTTTTTGCTCTTTTTTGAATATTTTCACCGGATAGATTTAAAGAGTTCAGCAGTTCATACCCTCTCATATGATAATTATAATTCTTTACTTCTTAACATAAAGAATACATCTTTATGTACCATTTTAATCTTATGTAATTTTTCATTTAAGAATTTACTTCTAAGATTGGTTATACTCAGAAAATATTTTGTTACGTACTAAACCTTACTATTAATATTAATGTATTTATCAATGCCTTTAATATTAATGTTACATTTTAATTGGAAAAATTCCAACCAAATAGTCTTATGTCACGAAAATGTAGGCAAAGAAAAAAACTGGTCAACGTTTCTCTAATTCAGGCATCATGAGTACAGAAGAGAACAGCGAACTCGAAGAGTATGCGATCGAGTGATGTTCGATTTGCTGTTTTCTTTTGTCCTGATGATGCCTGAATTGGCGAAACATTGATGGGTTTTTTTCTTTGCCTGCATTTTGGAGACATAAGACTGTTGGTATTTTTCTAATTATAACTCAGCATTCATGTTCTGTCTCTTAGTGAGTTTATTACTTATTCTTTTAATATTAAGGTAATTATGATTAATTAGTACTGAATTGAAACATATTATTTCTTTAATTTATGAGATTTTTATAAAAAATTATGTAATATTGAAAAAAAATATATATTCACCAGATTATTCTATATTTTTTTAATTTTTGTAATGTTTGTTTCTTAAATAAATAAATGAATAATAATGTAGTTTTAATTAATCTTTTTGGTATTTGTCTGAATTTATGTTACTCACCATTTATATTTTTCTTTTACTGGCCATTTCTAGCACATAATATAGAGTGGTTATCTTACAGATAAAACATCTATTTCAACCAAAGTGGGAAGGATGAAACCCATATTACGTGTTCACCACAAAATAAATTTCAACCTTCCTTTACCTAAATTGAATTGGCAAACATTATAAACAAATGTTCTTCAATTACGGCAGTGAACAGCAATGAAATAATGGCTATAGAAATGTTTTGTTATAAAAATAATTCTTTAGTGAATATTCTAGGATCAAGCAAGTTTATTCTATTTCATTGAAAGGTCCTTTTATTACAATTTTTCTATTTTTATGGTGTGGTGATGATGTGCTCAAATATTTATTACATTATAGTATAGAATCCATATTGTAATTGGAAGGACTTAAACATAACAACATAAATTTTATAATGTAATTTAATAAAAATTTACTGTAAAACAGCTTCAGTTCATCTTTTTATCAGCTCATGTTAATGAAACATGAAAAGGCTTCAGGTGTGCAGGCAGCACTATATTTCTCTCTTTGAAATAACATTAACATTTAAGAATACATTTTAAGTACATACTATGATATGAACTTGTCATGCAATGTAATGTAAGAAACGAAATATATTCAATTTTTTACTTCATTTTAAAAAGTTGTTAATTTAAATTGATGTTCATATTCTGACTTTTGTTTCTCTAAAATTATGATAAATAATTATTTTTACTGTCCTTTGAAAATTAAAACATACAGTTTATTGGTAATTTTCTCTTTGTAGATACATTAAATTAATACACTAAATTTTTCTCTCTTCTACTTAGGTGCATAATATTTATTTTCCAATTTATTTATTTTAAGCCACTTTACACCAATTTTTAATTTGGTCAACTTAATAACTTCAACATCTTATCACGATGTTTCGGCTCGTCGAGCCATTTTCAAGTCTGTCCATTTCACTTCTTATGCGAATTACATGCCTCTACTCATAATAAAATGAGTCAGTGACTGAAAAGAAATGAGACTGACAATATGTGGGTGACACATGATAAGTTAAAGGTGGACATGACAAGAGTGATACATTTTAATATGACTAATAAAGGCCTGCAATTCGCATAAGAATTGAAATGGACAGACTTGAAAATGACTCAATGAGCCGAAACATCGTGATAAGATGTTGAAGTTATTAAGTTGACCAAATTAAAAATTGATTTAAAGTGGCTTAACATAAATAAATTGGAAAATAAATTAATACACCTTAACCAAAAAATAACAATTTATTCACAAGCCAAACCGTTGCACATGGATGAGTTTTTTATTTACTTTTTCTGGTTTTAAGAATGTCTCGTGCTAAGTGAGTCCGGTTGCAATTAATGCTTCTTTAGTTTTCATATTAATATTCTCAATTGGATTAAAGTTTGTTATTTACAACAGTTATATAGTAGTCTATTTTATACTTATATGTGTTTGTGTGTGTATAAATACAGACACAAAAATAATGAGGTACTTGAAATGAGTTTTCAATTTTATTTGTTGGTGAAGATTAGGTTATAAAAATAAGAATGCAAAAAATCATATTTTTTCCTGAAACATATCTGCAAAAATAACTTTAAGAAGCATAGTGGTGACACTGCTACATGACGAGAGTGGAGACACAGCCAGGTCACAGACCAAACACATTGCTCATACAATATTCAACAGAATATCTCATACTTTCTAGCTTTCAGAAGTGTTTTTAGCTTCAAAACTTCCATTCGAAAAATATCTGATTGCCATAGTTGTCCTATAGGATTCATCTATGGAGCTATGGGTGCAGCTGCACAACATTCATTGGAACATCTGGTTGGTTGATCCCTTCCAAACTATCTGTGTTCCCACAAGTGGTACATTTGACCCATTTATCACCCTTCCTTTTCTTTTTATGCAGGATAATGCTGGGCTACACATCAAAACTGTTGAACGGGACTACCTAGATGAGGTCAGTGTCCACACTTACATAAACTTATATAAACAGCATTGGAGTGGGAGGTCGAGGGTTGGAGAAGGAGAGGAAGACCTCACTTTGTTGTAGATGTTGTAGTTGAGACTATGGCAGACCAAAGGCTGACGGAGAAGGAAGCGATGAAAAGGGAGATGTGGAAGAACCGACTGAGTGAGGAATTTGGCTGTGGTGATAATCGGATTGATCTAGCAAAATAAGCTTACCCCTGTTATTTAATTGTATATTCTGTGGATGACTGCCAGGCAGGAATTAATTTATTCTAAAAATCACAGGAGACCTTTTTTTCTCTTGATTTATCCATTTAATTTTTTCTATTCACTGTTATTCTTTACATTCAACTTTAACACCTCAGATACTTTGGATTTTGTCATTCCCGAGAAAACATCTTAATCATTTGATGCTATGTTCCATATGGAGATCCTATGTGATTTTAACACAAACAGGCCTGAAATCAAACTAATGAATAATAAATTATTAATAAAAGAATATGTGATCAGTGATGTTAATATATAATATAAACTTATACAGTAGTGTCAATTATTTGGACTAATATTGGCAAGACCCAGTCAGGATATTGAAATAGTCTGGATAATAAGTTTTTTTATAAAGTCTCGAAAAACAAAAACATTATTTTTTGGTATTGTACATAAAAATTTATTTTAAAAAAACAAACAAATTTTTAATTTGATTAATAACTGGTGTGATATGTAAAAATGAAAAATGTGAGTAGAAAAAAAAATCTAAAGATTTTCCTGGAACATCAAAGGATAAAGGGTGATAATGATGCTAAGACCTGACTTTTAGGTTTAAAGAACTCAAGTTCAGAATTTTTATAGAAAAACAATGAATTCAAATTTAAATATTTTCAGTTTTAATGATAACATTGAAATTACTCGTTAACTACAGTGTATTTTTACAACTATATGGTTCATATATGTATATATATTTTTTTTTAAAGTAAATTTGAAATAAAGAGCAAAGTTTTTAAAATTCTAGTTCAATATACAACTCGTAAATGTTTTTAACCAATCCAAATTTTGGATAGTCCGGTTAATTGATGCTCTACTGTGTTTTCTTACCTTTGTTATTAGGTGATACTCTGATTGAAGATATTTAGCTCTGAGACTTGGCTTGATGTGGCACAGCCGGTTTTATACATCGGCTATGCCATCATCTTGCCGATTCTACAGAAGCTATTCGTCTCCGAGGTCACAGATGATTTTATTTAAGAGATGGTGGTTTCAATAATAAATACAATTTCTTTCATTCATGTCAATATTATTATCTAAAATATACACATTCAGGGATGCCCATCTTCCCCACGGTCGATAGTGCATGAATCTTCCCCCTTCACTCCCAAAATATTTTATTACTCTCCAAACTTATTACTTCTTAAAAAACAGTACAAGGGAAGGTATAATTAAAAATATCATATATTATATATATTTACACATCCTGCAGTCTGCTCCATGCTTCCCCTTGTCTTCTGGTTTGAAACTTTTCGAAAATTCGTTGTCTCCTCGTAATGTATCCCCCTCAAATATTCGAAACCCTGTCCAAATGTGCCCTCTCAAAATTTTTGATGGCGCCTTCTGGTCACCCCTGTACACATTTTGTATAATTCACGTAATCCAGTTTTCAGTGTTCGTTCCAATTCAAGAGCTCGAGATTTTTTCTATTTGAACAAACTAATTCTTTGTGCAGTATATTTTTGAATAAATGGAATTGCGTGACTTATATTAAAATATTTTTAGATGAAATGGTGTTAGCTAACATTGGCATTGTACTATACCTTTAGTAATTTAAACTCTCAAGAATTCATAAGTGTACCATTGTGAATTTAAACAGTATGTTTACCCGATTGCGTATTTATAAACCCTTTACGCATTCAGACAACCTATCATAACTCATCTAGTGTTTATAGTAGCCCTGGGGACTGACCCATTATAAACCCATTACAAACCCGGATTCAGACATCTCAGCGCAACCTGCTCTCTGGTGAAATTTAGTCACTTAAAATTAATATTTTAAGTATTAATTACTATTATTAATTAATGTTATATATATAGAATAATAATGCTTTATTTATTCTGGGACAAGTCCCTTTAGAAAAAAGAACAGAGATGGAGATGTGGCCCTCAGAATAATCACAAAATAAAGAGATCTATATAATGAATAAATAAAATAATTGAGTATTATTTACCTTCAAACTCCAATTAAGAATAAGAATAAAATGAAATAATAAAAGTATTTAAAACAAACTAATTATTAATATACATATTTACAACATCTATTTACAATTTTATAAGGACTGAATGGATAAGAGATGATTAAACAGGCGGAATTTAAAGGTTGGGAGGGTATTGGAGCGACGGAGGTAGAAATAGATGGAACTCCATAGGGATGATGAGGATCGAATAATGAAAGATCTGTCGAAAACAGATGTTTGGTGGGCTCTTGTATACAAATCTGATGACCGGGAACGGGTTTTACGGGAGTGAAAAGAGGATTTGAATTGAAGAAGCTCTGAGATGTATGAAGGAAAAAAATTATTAATTTATATAATATATAAATATAATAAAATAAATTATAAATTGTACAAATGAACAAGAAAATGTTATAAGGACTTTTTATTAAAAATATTGTAGATATTGATTGACATTAATTGAATAATGTTCTTTTTAGGTAAAGGTTGCCTCACATTATTATATATAATAAAAATAAAAATATTAATTTTTTTTTACATACATTTTTTACTGACAGGGAATACTGTCAAAAGGCAAGAGGAATAAGTACTAATTATAAAAAAACAATAATTTATATATATATATTAATTAGCAATGATTATAAAAATAAGCAAAATATTAGATCCCAAATAAAAGTCTATGCAAAGTTAAATTACTAATTAAAGTGAAGAGATGTAAACAATTATTGTTCAATAAAAAAAAAAAATCATCTTAAATACACTAAAACCTATAATACACAATAAAAATAATTTGCCTAACTTTTGTTATTGATTAAAGTATTAAAACAACAGCTTTATTATATTATTATAAAAATTATTTAAAACAAAATTAATAATTTTGTGTGAATATATATATATATATATATATATATATATTAACCGAAATGTGGAACAAATAATTATAGAGGGGTTTCGTTACTTCCGGCGACTTACAAGATTCTGTCGAAAGCTCTGTTAAATAGATTAGAACCGCAAATCGATCATCAGATAGGAGAGGACCAAGGAGGATTTAGAAAAGGGAGATCGTGTCCGGGACTAATCCTGAGTCCAAAATTAATTTTGAGATACTACATGATTAGATCGAAGAAAATTTATTTCTCCTTTGTGGATTTTCAGAAAGCCTACGATTCGATGGAGAAACACTTGTTCGGAATAGTTTAAAAAAAAAATTATAAATCTGATTAAACTAACTTTAACTGACACTTATTCTAAAATTAAATTCAAGGAGATAATCAGTAAACCATTCGAAATTAAAACAGGGTTAAGACAAGGTATCGGATTATCACCTAATTTATTTAATATAATTTTTGACAAAATTATGAGAACATTTTGAGATTCCAATAAATCTGGTGTAAGTATTGGGAGGGAAAGAGGAGTAAAAATCAGGTGCTTGGCTTTCATGGATGTTCTAGCGCTTATGGCGGAGAGTGAACAAGAGGCGGTTAATCAGATAAATGAACTGAAGGAAATATCAGAAAGAGCCGGGTTGAAAATATTATTTGAAAAAACCGAAATAATGACTAATCATAAGGGAAAAAAAGGAAAAAATCGAGACTAAATATGGAAAAATCAGATTAGCGAAACAGTTTAAATACCTTGAGGGACTCGTAAACTACAATGGGGGAGACATGCAAGCAACACAGAGTAAGGAAGTAAAATTGAATAAATTAAGGTTCTTAGTTAGGAGTTTGTATAATAAAAAGAATCTTTCCAGGAAAACCAAAATTAGACATTATGAAACAGTCATAAAACCGGTGATACTCTATGGGATTTACCAATATGGAGTCACTACTGAAAACAGAAAGAAAGATTCTGAGAATGATATACGGGTCCAGAAAGGTGGAGGAAGAACACCAACTAAAAAAGAACGATGAGATTTCTGAACTGGTTGGGAACTTGGAATTATCGATGAGAAAAAGGAGATTAAAGTTCCTCGGGCATATGAAGAGAATGGGTCTGTATAGACTGAACAAACAAATATTCAATAGACTAATGGGATTGAAGAACATAGAAGGTTATCCAGAACAAATAAAAGAAGAAGTGAAAAAAAAAATAGGTATCAAAGAGGAGGACTTCCAAGATAGGGATAAATGAAGGAAAATAGTGAAGAATATGAAGGCTCTTGTAGCGGACAAGAGGAAGCAAGAGAGTAAGAAATGGACAGACGAGAGAAGGAAGGAGATGGTAGAAAAAATGAAAAGAATATGGTCAAAAAGGAAAAAGAAAAAGACCTAGAAGTGATATAAGCATGGTTCATTGTTGACCTGTATCACGATAAATAATATATATATATTTAACACTAATTATTACTAATAATTAATATATATCTATAATATTAATTTAAAATTACTAAAGTTCACCTGCGAGTCGGCTGAGCTCAGGTGTCTGAATCCGTATAGGTTTTGTAATGGGTCAGTCCTGGGGCCAGTACACACCCTAGATGAGTTCAGACAGGGTGTCTTAATCCGTATAGGGTTTGTAAATACGCAACCTGATATGCTTTCAGTGGTAATCCCATTGGTGCACGGACGTACCCAGGAGGGGGAAGGTGTTGCCCCTCCCTAATTAATTTGAAAGAAAATAAAACATAATAGAATACAAATTGTTCTCCGAAAATTCGAGAAAATTAATATTTAAAAATTGTTGTTCAATGTATATATTGTATTTCATATAAAAATATTTATAAGTTGTAATAATAATAAAATACTTACTATAATATTATAGAGTTTAAATCATTTATTTACCTGTGATTTTTCTAAATGTTAAATTTTCATGTCGACAGTTTTGAATGTTTCACAACTCCCTCCCCTCCCAAGAAATGGTATTGCTCTCAACTTCTCAAAAACATTGACAGTGAAAGCAGAATCAAATATTTTTGGATCAAATACAATTTCACTTGCTATATATGATTTCTGTATATGGCTGTTCCTTGATTTCCCCTAGTTTCCTGGTTTGAAAGTTTCTTCAAATTGAAACTCCACAAAATATAGTTCCCTCAAAAAATGTATAACCCCTTTAAATTGCATCTTCTTTAAAAATCCATATCTCCGTAAAAATTTGCCCCTTCAATAGTTCATAATCTGTAAAAATGTGCCCCTTCTGAAATTCATAACCCGTAAAAATGTGCCCCCTCTACAACTTGTGCCTTCCAACTCCCTTCTAGACACCCCTGTTATTTTCCAGTCAGCATTTGTGAGAGGAATAAATACTATTGAGAGATGTAGATTAACGTTGGGTAATACTAATTTATCCACTGTGTAGCCCTTGAAGAAGAAAGATTTTTGTCATTGAAGTTCTCAGGATATTGCAATATGCCTCCAGCTGAAACAAACGAATAATTCTTAATGTATTAGTTGTTTTTCAACATCAAGTAACAAACAATACAAATTACTGATCTAAGAAAATTTGAAAATATATTGACTCTAACAGAAGCTCACTGTGTAATAGGAATTATCACATCTGAATACATTAATTGGAATAAGTTAATAAAAGCTAATTTCAATACTATTCTCCCAAGACAGTGCCATATAAATTGATTTATTGAATGATATCAATAATTTTTCAGCATCTCTGAAGAAGGTCTAGACTGTAAGGAAGGACTCACACCACCTCCACTGAGTAAGCCCTAAGTTATTATTGTTTCTTCAGCCTTAAAAGAAACGTTATAATGCCTTCAAATTCATAAGAAGAAATTACAATATTACCAGATGAAAAATGGGAATGAACTTGGCCCAGCTGATGTATAAAGAAGATCAATTTCCGTTTCAATTACATTTTAATTTTATAATAAATCTAGGAATGATGTAACGCTTTAGGTACAAAAGAGAAATGAAAACAGGTTGTTTTATTGCAAAACTAAATGATAATCTAATTAAAAACATTATGAAATGATGAAAAAAAACATTGATTATGGAAAACAAATTAGGGAAGCAATGTGTTTAATTTATTATGCCAATCCCTTCCAGGGCTGTCAGGGATATTGACATAATGATTCTGCTTTTGTAGCTGGTACATTTATTTGAATGCTGTGGACTGTATATAAGGTATTTGATTAATGTATAATTAAACTATTGGGTTGAACAGATTGCTACATTTGTTACTATATTTATATTATAATTTGATTAATTAAAGCTGGATCTTTTACAGTGATTTGTTAGTGGATTAATGAATTTGGTATGACTGTTATAACTGTGGATTAGGTGGGTGGTGGCTGTCAATGAATTATTGCTTTGGTACTTGATGCTTTTGCTCCATTTTCTTCTCATCTTCCTCTACTCTCCTTGCTAAGCCTCTTGAGTCTCTATTTCATTTCTTCTTCTTGTGTAATATGGAGAAATATGGTCCTTCTTGCTGGCCAGCTATGTCTCAAGTCTCAAGTAGACATGATTCTTGCAGGAACTCTGCATTTCTATTCAGTCTTTGTTGCTTCTCTTGCCTGCCGAGAGATGGCAGCAGTGCTGCTTGCTTCTTCATTGAATTCAATTTGAATATAGTAGGAACTTGGATTGGTTCCCTTAACACATTGCATTGTAAGTCTCAAGGCTCCTCCCTCCATCTTTTTCCCCTTCACTTCATTTCATAAACAGGAGAAGACTTCCCAGAGACTCGATTTAATAAATTATAGAGTTAATATGTAATTTATAATCCTCCATACGTTTTTTTTTCTTTATTTTTTTCTTTATTTATTATTATTATTATTTTTTTATTTTTTTTTATTTTTAGTATGCCCTGGAAGCAGGAGTGCTCAGAAGGGAGTTTTATATGACGAAAGTTGCAACTTCAAAATTAATAAAGGGGCACTTCTTGACGGAATTATCAATTTTTTAGGAGAACACAATCTTACAGGGTTATGAATATCCAAAATGAAAAGTTTCAAATCAAAAGACAAGTGGAATCATAGAACAGACCACAGGATCTGTAATGGTATATAATCTACGAATATTCAAATTCTATTTTCGTTAGCACTGTTTTTAAGAGGAAGAGAGGAATCAAATATCTTAGGAATGGTGGGGAAAGGTTTATGCGCTACCGGCCTTGTGGGAGATGGGTACCCCTGCTGGAAGAGCCTAACTTCATCTAGAGCAAAAAACATTGAATGAGCAGATAAAAATTCAAAGCAATGATGATTTTTTTTTTCGATATTCATATGATTCTGCACCATCACTGAAGGTCAAAATATTAATAAACATATCTACATTCACATTCTTGCTGAAAGAGAAAGCGGTTGGAAGGTTTGCTTGGAGCGTTGTAATGATAGAGGAGGGCTGTATATTTTAGCTGATAATCAGTAAATATGTAATAAAATAAAATGTTTTATACCATCAGTCTTGTTATTTAATAGCCACACCTCGTACACCAAAATTTAATTTATCTCAACATCACTTTAGTTTTCTTCATTCATCTGAATATTTTAACTACCTAATTTCGTCGATTTCCTAACATCAGATTTCAGTTCAGTTTGTTTATAAATGTGTCTTACTCTTTTTTCGATTCGAAACCATTTAAAACATTTGGTACTCTCAATAATATTAACTGTCGCAATGATTGAAAAAAATGAGCAAATAATATGTAATATATTATAAAAATATGAATAAGACATTGTAAACAAATATCCTGTCCCAAGGGTTTTCATTTCCCCCAAGGTCGACACATGAACCTCTCTCTTTCTCCAATATATTTTATTGCTCACCTTTTCTTAAAAACAATACTAGCAGTGAAATTAGAAAAAATATAGAACATACACAATTACACTTGCTACGGTCTGTTCCGTGATTTTCCGTTGTCTAATTCATAACTTCGTCGAAATGTGCACCATCAAAAATGTTGACGACGCAACTTGCGCAATGAAACTTCCTTCTGGCCACACCTGTCTTGTATACGATAAAAACTATTGAGCGCGGCAGAGAATCTGTATACGTTATTTATCATGAAAAAAAAGAGTTGCTAATCTAAATAATGAAAGTATGTGGAATTTGAATTTTATTAGGCGTTGTGAAATTATATTGATACATTGTTGACTAATGCTGAGTGACAGTTACCTGTGTGAGTCAGTACAATTAAGTTTTATTTTAGAGAAAATAACAATGTACCTAAAGTCTTACGTAAGAAAAACATAATTAAAACGATTTCAAGTTTTCTCACGCGTCGCTCACCTAATGGCAGTTGCGTACATTGCATATACGGATTATATATCTTAAATATCTTCGAGTGATGCAATGATTGTTATTTTCGTAAACTATAGTCTTCCTATACCTCCAAGAAAATAGTTTATTCTGGGATATTTGAAAGGGTGAGTTATATGCCCTAATTAGCAGTATCTTAATTTATTTATCATCCTTGTTTTTAGTGCGAAGCTTTATTTATTTTTTCAAGTTTTTCAATATATTTGTTCTCTTTTATATAATTAATTGTTTTCGTGGAACATCATCAGGCCTGTTCTAAATACATTCTACAGTAACCCACAGCATGAGAAAATACTCATCCATTATTAAATATATTTTCCAAGATGTCTTATGAATGAAAATAACTCAAAGTATTTACATTGCAAACAAAATATGAGTGAAATCTGCCATGGATTGTAATATAGAATGATAATGGTCTATATGGAAAATTTGATATAAGACATTTTGTCTAGTTTCCATTAATAAAAATGATCTTGTCTATTCATTTAATCAGGATCATCGATTTTAAAGTGTTTTTTTTTTCCACATTTTCCATATGGAAAGACCGTTTTTGAATTACTAGGTACGTTCCATACCATGGTACATTACGTACAAAAATAATAAAGATTGGTAATAATATAATTAATTAACATTTAAAAAACTAATAATAAAATTAAATATTCTGTTTTTTTTGTTTGTTTTTTTTTTGACAACTTGAAGCGTCTTCTTATAGCTGGTATGTTGGTCAAAGTCTAATGCTTTTATGAATTTAAAATATTACATATAAAATTTTTATGAAATTAATTTATTGTTTTAGTCCAATTTTTTTTTGTATATTTTTTAAGTCCATTTTTAAAATTTTATTTTTTGTTCTTAAGTTTTACTGTATGTATCAGTAATTGTGAATCCTGTCGAATTGATTCTCGTATCTCCATTCCATCTTATATTTGTATTATATTTTTGTAATTAGATTGCATTATATTTACATTGTTGTTTTCTTTTATCTTTAAATCATAAAACAGTCAAATTTGAATGCTGCTTATTATATTGATGTTTCGTATGAAGCAATTATACTTTTAATTATACTCTATCAAGACCAGTTGTATTGAGTATACTAAACCCTAGAATATTCGTTGGTAGTGGTAGTACAGCTTTGATGTTTAGGTCTTGACTATCGACAATGAATAAGTTATTTATTTTATTTTTTCATTCACTAATTTGAAATTTTCTACATATATAACCAAACTATCATAACCACAATAGTTAGGTCATAGATCACATAATAAATTTCGACTCGTCCAGGCCGAATTTGAACCAACGTCGCTAGGCTCGAGATTGCCTAGGGTTTTGATGCCTTAACCGTCTACCCCTATTCAATGCAACTTAAGATATACAAGGTTACTGGGCTAATGCGTAAATTTAGGATATTGGTTACACGAAACATATTACAAAAATATTGATATGAATAACTTACAAATATTTTTTTCTATTATTTTGTTAAGAAGTATAAATATTAGTTCGAAGGAAATTTTTTTTATTTTTTTTTAAATTTATTTTAATGAAATTTACAACTGTATTACATGAAAAATACAACAAGTAAATGTGACATTGGTAACATGACATGTACAACATGAAGAGAAACTACCCATTGGTAGAACTCAAATTAAAGTGCTATATTAGAAGATCCCGAGGCCATCTTCTTTTCAGACGCCTCGGAGGGTTATCAGGAATCGAGGTGGAAGCAATGTTTGAAACGATGGTTCTGCAATTTGTTATGGAAGGATAGTTATCTGGATTGGGCCAAATCGGAAACATATGGAACATTAAGGCCTTTATGGATGATTTTATTCGTGACAAAGTAAGGAGCGTTGAGGATTTTACGAAGGATTTTAGATTGTAAGGATTGGATACGAGAGGAATCCGATGGTTTAGTGGAACCCAAAGCTCAATTCCGTAAGTCCAAATAGGTCTTATTATTGTCATACATATGTGTCGTTTGTAATTGATTGAAAGCTTAGAGCGTTTGTCTAGTAAGCGCTGCAGTAGTCGAAAACGTCTGGCGGTTTCTAGTCGTTTCAGTCTGGTATGGGGGGAAATTTTTAATGGATATATATTAAAATTTTCTCTGTTTTTGATTTTTTGAATAAATACTAAATTATTTAATATTCTTGCTATTGTAGAGGCCCTATAAATACCCCATTAATTCTTAAAAGATATATAAATCACTAAGTTAAAATATTTATAGATTGTAAATATCATGACATACGTTTTTATCATTTTTTTTTCTTGAAGAAAACAAATGTGACCAAAATTATTAATTAAGGATTTTGGGTAGCAAAATGATTAATTCTACCCTTCTGACAATTAATGTAAGTATCATATTATTCTAAGATCAAGTGTCTTATTAATGCATTTTATTATTATGTTAGAGCTCTGAATAGTTTTCAAACCTGGAGAACCATGAATCACGGTAAATGGAACAATGGAATGGAATGATCGTCAGTGAGGCCCTTGAAATCGTTTTCCCACCAAATGCTCCAGTCTAGAAGAATGAGTTTACTTGGTCGTTCCATTTGGAGTGGCCGACAGCCCCACTTTTGGTGTGTTACGGGTCGCTTGTGTTCAACAGTGTAGTCCAGTAGTATAAAGGTTACCAAATGGTTGAAAGAGACTTAATATTTTTTTTTTAATATTACTAATTTTTATTTATTTATTTTTTTGTTTCATCATTTCAGAATATTTAATTTGTAGTAATTGAAAATTCGTATTAATATCAAAAAAAAAAAAAAAGATGATTCTTTTATGAATATTTCAGAAACAATTTACAAGGGCTCATGTGTTTTGTAGAGTATTGAAAAGGAAATCATCATGAAAGGAAAAACTTATACAATATCTTCGCTTATAATTTTAATGTTATGAGGCTATGTTGTGCATACTAAATAAAACTATATTTAAAAAATATATACCTGATATATTTTTTCCTGTTAAGGCTTCATGAATAGTGATCGATCCTGACTCAACCTGTTTGAGCATTCACTAAGGAAGCTTCCTGTAGTATAGTGCGTCCGTGATGGAATGTCAACTGCGCACCGAATTTAGGGGTATGAAAAGAAATATCATTTTGGCTGGAATGAAATATAATTAGTATAGATACTATTATTTATATAAAATATACATGTTTAATGTATATATGTATATATATATATATATATATATATATATATATATATATATATATATATATATATATATATATATATATATATATATATCTTGGTAAAATTTATATCATTCAAATTTAATGTAAATATACATAGTTGATGTAGCAGCAAGTGAATAAAAAACAAACAAACCTAGTTAAGAAATGTCTTTAAATATTTTGAAGAATGAAAAGATCCACTTATGAATCAATTTTATATTTACCGATTCCATATATTTTATACCCTAACACCACTGCCTTTAAATGACATTGACGCTGCTTAGAGGAACGCTGAGAACTCTAGAAACCCTGCTTTTCTCCCCATGCAACAGTGGGAACAAATGGAAACAAAGATTGGTTCCGAGTTCCCTAAGCTGCGTGTGAAAATTGTTTATAAGTGTGAATATACTTAAGTTGATTTATTTTACATAAAGTTAAGTTTAATTTTCATCATCTTAATTCTCAACTTATTTTATTATTAATAAATTAAATAAATAACTTCGAGTATGCTAAAGGCCTCATGAAACACATAATTGTATGTACTTACTTATAACTAATAAAAAAAATTATTTTAAAAGCACAAAATGTAATTTTTTTTTTCTTTTGACATTATAGACCATGTAGATCTTTTGCCGCCTTAGCAAGCCTGCTCCATCTCTGCCTGTCTTGGGCTATTTCTTTCCATTTATCTGCACGCAGACTCTATTGCATCATTGTTGATTCTATCTATCCATCTACGTTTTGGTCTTTTGCCTTCTATTGAGGCATTCGTTGTTACTTAGAGGCTTCCAGATGGATTGCTACGAGCTACATGCTCCACCCAGCTTAATCTCCGTAGCTTCATATCATGAGATATTGATTGACCAGTTTCTGTAAGCAGTTCTTTATTGGCCTTTCTTTTCCATACGTTAGTAGTCTGATCCCGGATCGCTCCGGTTATCGTGCGAAGGATTTTTCTCTAAAAACTTTCAACACTTTTTTCTAGGGTGCTGGTTTGTGTCCAAGTCTTACAGAAATATATTAGAACTGGCTTTATCAGAATGTAATTATGATATTTTTATATGTAATAACTTTAAAAAAATGTACTGTACAAGTGCATCGTTTATCAATTTTTAATATTGATTTTTAGAGTACTACCAATGAGTAATTTCTCAATAAGCGTGTTTCATGTGATTATATTCCTCTGTACAAATTTACTTGATGTATTTATACTAATACAGTTGTAAATATCATAATAAAAATTTTTAAAAAAATATTTATTTTACAATATAGGAAGGTTATGTCCAGTTAAAAGAATAATATAAAGGTTTACTTCTCGGACATTCATACACAAAAAATAATTTTAAATATTATTTAACTGCCTTTGGGCAGATTTCTGTGGTTAAAATTATTACAAATTTATCTTTAGCAATGACTTCTAAAAGATAAAAAAAAAAATTCAAAACATTGCGGAGCTAAATAGTTGATTTAGAAACATCACTTTATGTCAATCAAAAAGCAATAACATTCGAAGTAAAACAAGCTTTAGAAAATATTATATTTTTTTCTATTTAAACAGAGTAGCAGTAAAAAGTTGACACAGTTCTAAAAAAAAAAAAAAACTATCAACCAACAACCCGAACCAAATAATTCCATAAAACGCAAACAAATAATAGGTTTTCAATTAAATTATTGAATAAAAACTGTGAAAAATTTATATTCTTCCAACTGAAAATTTTATTTTATTTACGTTAATTTATTAATATTACGTTACTAGCTTCAGAGCCAAGCTGCTACAACTAGTCCAGATAATACTAGAAGAAGAAAGGATACCTGAGGCTTGGAATACGGGCCTAATTTCAAAGCAGTCTATGATTCTGTGGACAGGAGCTGTCTTTAGAAGATCATGACTGACAAGAGATTGACAAAGACGTATCAAAATGACCCTAAATGTAGAGTCCTAACACAAGGAGAAGTATCTGAAGCCTTCAAAGTTCGAACGGGCTTACGGCAGGGAGATGGACCATTACAGAAAAATTGAGGGGTCCACGTTGGAATGAGCCATAAAATCCTTGGATACGCAGATGATATAGCTGTCCTTGAAAGTAATCAAGAGTACATTGAGAAACTCTCTAGAACTCTGATAAGAGAGACAGATCAGCTCGGCCTACAAGTAAATGAAGAAAAAACAAAATATATGATAATAAGCCGAAAATTCCTCCTAATAACAGAATCTGCGTAGAAGGAAAATCATTCCCGAAAGTAGAAATATTCAAATACCTCGGCACAATAACAACCTCAAGAAATGACCAGCGGTCAGAAATAGACCAGCGTATAACAAAGGTTTCTTCTCTGTTTCAAAGGTACTGAAATAACGAAAAATCTCAAATTAAGGATGTACAATACTATGATAAAGCCAGTTATAATATATATATATATATATATATATATATATATATATATATATATATATATATATATATATATATATATATATATATATATATGGCTGTGAGAACCGGACACTAACTAGCATTCTAGAAAAAAGTATTGAAAGATTTGAGAGGCTTGTTTAGGCGGTAAAAGATCTTTATGGTCCGTAATGCCAACAGAAAAAAAACAACTGTTTTTTCTTAATTTAATCTCTAAATATGCTATGAATGATTACACTTAGTACTGACACCCATTGCTCTTTACCATATTTTATAATTTGATATAATAAAATAAAATAATAATTTATAACTGTTTATTTTTCTCCCATCTTTTAATAGTTATTTGATAGTTGTTGTTATTGACATCATCGGCAATTAGGTACAACAATAGATATAAAAAAGAAGAACCAATTACCAACTATCAACAAGTTGTAAATTAAATTAAAAAAAAAAAAAAGTTTTTCTTCAATTCAATTTTTATGATTTAATGTATCAACTATTTAATGGTAGTACGAATATATATTATATATAATTGACTAGATTTATTTAATATTTTTACAGGATTAGATAATTTGTATAATAAATTTTATTATAAGTGTCATATTTGGTTAAGACGATAGAGCTATATTTTATACTTTGAAATGTATGTAAATATTATCTACTGGCCTTATTCACTAGCCTTACGAAATGTTTTCGAAATCATGTGTTTTTGTAATGGTGAGGTTAACTCAAAAGCTCACTAGAAATTTATTCCTTCTAAAACTCCTAGCTGTTATAACGGTAGAATCAGAAAGATTTTTATTAAACTTTTACTTCAACCTGTTCTATATTGAACATGCTGTGGGAAAACTCCTACAAAATTAATTCATTAATTAATAAACAGACGCCTTCTCAAAGTTAGTGTTGCCCAAAATCGGTCTTGGTCTTGCACTTTGCAAGACCAAGACCAAGGGCGCCTAACTGTTGCATGACCAAGACAAGAACTAGTAAAAAAAATTGATTTTTTAAATAAAAATTAAGGCAAAATAATTACTAATACTTGAAAATCTTAGTTACTATATCCTGATAATTGTTATAACCAATTTACTTTTGCATTTAACTCCTCTAATTTTTCATTTGGGCTTAGTTAAGTTTCTTCTATATAAAAATTTTTATTAATATCTCTATATTAATAAGCCAATAAGTAACTGCAAGACTCTTGCGCAAGACCAAGACCACGACCAAGACTGTGTTTGCAAGACCAAGACTCGTCTCGGTCTCGCATTTGGGCAACACTACTCAAAGTAGTAGAAATCAAAAATTGATGATATATTTAATGTGCCATTATATAAAATAAGTATATTGTTGGTCATACATCAATATTATCATTTCAATTCCAATAAATGTAATGTATTTAGTATTTGCTTGTTCGATAAATATTTAATCACAGCTTTTACTCACTATCTTTCGTTCATATAAATGGATTACAAAAACATAACTGAATCATTATTTTTAAATCTCGCAGACTTGGTAAAATCTATGTTGAATACATTTATCATCACCATTCATTGATGTGCTAGGTGTCCCGTTTATGTGATAGTGAAATACCTATAAAGAAATTTCTGTGGTATTATGTATATTTTCTAAACTACTATGTTATTTATTTATTGGCAATTCACTACATTTTTTTTATTGTTATCGGTTTTAAAAAAGTGTAGACAAAAAGTGTATTTTGTAGCCATGGCTTTCTAGCAATATTTTTTTTATTTTTTTAGAAATATAATAATCTGTCACATGGGCAATAATTATAGTGAGATATGAACACATTCACTCCATATATACAGAAAACATAATTCTATAAACATATAAATATAATTTTAACAATATTAATTTAGATTTATTTTGAGTAGTAAATGTATTGTAATTATTATTTATTTTATTTTGTTACATTATTTTTTTTCTACGTCCCAGACTTATAAAATTTTCCTATTTGTTTGTTTAAAATAAATATTACATTATGGAAATATTTTTCTCTGAAGATGGGAACACTAGATGACCTAGCGTTTTTTTAAAAATAGAAATACTTTGAAGCGTAGTCGTTTTAAAAATATTGATTTTAATTTTCTCAATCATTTGCTCATATCGCGTAATGTATAATGTTGTTAAAGAACGATGTTTGTTTATTTTTATTTTAAATAGGGAAGGTATACAAAAGCAAAAGAAAATTAAAAAATAAATAAAATGTGGTAACTTTTAAAAATAACCAATATATATTATTATTTAATATTTTAATTTAAATTTAAATATATTATTTCATTACTTTTATTTTACTGACTTTAAGAATCTTAAAGTTTTCATATTTCTATAGACATTATTATTAATAATAAATACATCCAATCACAGAATTGTTTTACAATGTAATCATTCAATTCCAGATACATAATTGTTGTAAGACCAATTACTGAAGTATTTATTCATTGAACCTAAAATAATTAACAATATTTGTTTTTTGAACAACAATATATATATTTTTTAATGTTTTAAATTACATGGTATACGAGGCTGTTAGGATTATTTATTTTATCCTAAAGAAAATTATTTTAAATCAAAGAAGAGATGATAGGCAACAGTTTAAAATTTTCATATTTCCATAACCAAAATAAGAAATCATAATATCAGAAACAGGAATCTTTTACGGGATTTTTATAAATTCCATTTGAACGTTTTTTGTAATAAAATTCTTAGTTTATAGAAAAAAATTATCTGAGTTGCATGTTAAATGAGAAATAAACAGTGATTGGGCTTAGATTAGAGTTATAGTTTTTCTAAATGAACTATTTGATTCTAATGTGTCGTTTATTTGATTAGCGAAGAATAAAAGTAATTTTTAGAAAGAATTTTTGGCCAAATCAAAAGAACTTTTAAATAAAAGTTTTATAAAATAGAAATTCAGTAAATCCTTTACTTGAAAATTTGCGAGAGGGAAAAAATGTTCAAGTTCCAAAATAACCGAAAAAAATGAAAATATACTTTACATTTAAACCAAAACTGATAAAAAACAAAAGTTAAAATTTCTTTCCAAGCCCTGATCACAACATGATGTAATAAAGTTTGTATAGTATTAAAATAAAAAAAGTTTATATATATATATTAATAGGAAAAGAATCGAACTTATCTGTAGTGCCATTCATCATGCCTTTTTGAAACTGCTATTCCACAAACAGGATTCGAATTCTGATCTGCCACTGATTCAATGAGCGATATCAATCATGTCTTCATTTTATTTTCTTCGATAATATTGAAAAGATACTGATCAGTAATAGTTGAAGAACATGAGGTGGCTTATAGATAGATACTCTCTTATTTATCGGGAGGTGAGCCGATGAAGACATTGAAGACATGGGTTGCGGACAGGCTGGGACACCGAGTGCCACTGAACTGACTACAGGATCTCGATGTGGACCTGAGAAACCGAAGATAAATATTCATGCATACATTGCTATTCATAGTGAGGAGCCCCTCCACCATTGGCCGATACATCCGGCTGAAGGAAGAACAAAAAGAACAATAAATTCGTTAGTATGCAGTGGAAGAGTTAGAAAGGAAGCCTCGGCGACGTGGAGCACATCATTAGCCGTCGATGGAAGAAAACTTGCTAACTCGATCCTACTCTTCGCTTTTCCTATCGGCGTCCATAAGCGGATTCTTTTTGGAAGTAGCGGTGTATGTTTAGGTTAGGGGATTCATTTTACTTTTCACTAAATCAGATAAGTAATAAAGTTTGATTTGTGTAGTGGTATAAATCAAGACGGTTTTAAAACCTTAATATTACATTTTTTATTATTCGTACAAAGATCCTTTGTTTAGTAACAGTGTTTTTAACTGCCTGTGCACTATGAAAGCCTTCTGTACCCCAAGGCTCGCGACAGACCGCATACATTAATATTAGATGATTCATATTAAAATGTGTAAATTCGGTTTCTAAAATTCATAGGTCTCAACAGGATAAACTTACAAAAATTTTATAAATCTCTTTGCTTAATCTTTTTTGTCTGTTTAAAACAATTATAAACATGGTGCGATATAATCATTTTTGTGGCCTACTTGTAATTATAAAGAAAATTAAATCTCATGGACATCACGGTCCATTATTGAAAATAGATTTTTAAAACACCCATGCTTCTCTGAAAAGGCTGGTTTGACAATTAGAAAAAAATGAAGTAAATTCTGAAAGACCCTCTATTTACTTCATACGAGCAGGTTTTGCTCATTGGCTTCTAATTTTTCCAAGATCAATAGAAGAAGATATGTCCACCAGTAACATATGTGTTGATAACCTCATGAACGTCACGCTTATTATCACAATATCCCTTCAATTTGAAAAGGCTGAAAGAATTTCTATTTTAAACTCAAGGATCAAGTGTTTATCCCCAGTTGGTACTGGACTTCTAAATTGAAGGGTTGAATGGCGCAATTTTTAAAACTTTGAAAACGTAAGAAGTATTTCATTTATCTTTCCTGAGTGTTTTTTAAATACACCATACTTATGCTCTGTGATTTCTTTTCTCGTTTTCAAATTAAGGTTTAGTTCCTATAGTTTCATTTATATATATATATATATATATATATATATATATATATATATATATATATATATTTTTTTTTTTAGATAAAGGTCCATAAGAGAAAAATTTAATAACTTCGCAAGATGCGCCATAAAAAGTTTTGAGGGGGGCACATTTTGATGGGACAGGGTTTTGTATTTTTGAGGGGGGGAGAGCACATTTCGACAGGGTTATGAATTTTTGGAATGAAAAGTTTCAAACCAGGAAAAAAAGGAGAAAACATATAACATACCACTGTAAGTTTAATTGTATATGATCTACGATTTTTTAAATTCTACTTTAAATTGTGCTGTGTAAGAAGAGGAAAACAATAAAATATCTTGGGAGGGAGGATATTCTTGCGCCATCGACCTTGGGGGAATGGATATCCCTGCATGAACTTCACGCAGTCAGTAAAATTAAGCGTATATTTAAATAGCAGGGATTGAGAATAGCTAATGCTCTTGAATATGCCTTATAAGCAATGTCAAGTATGGTGCAGGTGAAGACATACAAATAAATATCCAGTTAGTACATTTATTTTGGAAATGGCCCGGATATGATGAAAGTAAAACGAAGAGTCTCTATTCAGTCCATTTTTTCGTTAAAACTTAGAATAAATTTTAAAAATCAACCCCTTTCTCACCAACCACGGGTGTGACCAAAGGCGGATCTACGGGGGGAGGGGAGTAGGGGCTTCCGGTTTAAAATACCAATAAGGATCTAAGCTAAATACTTACCCAATAGCAATATGTTCCATTTTTAAATAATAACACATATAAACTAACTACAAACCGTATCATATGATAAAAACCATCTCTAGAAGTATAATTGTTCATGTAATTACATTTTTAATCGGACTTCAAGAATCATTTAAATAACATTTTATATATGCTGTTAATTTCTTTCTTCCCAAGTATTTTATTGTTTTATATATAATCAATATATATATATATAAATTTGGACTGAAACCTTCCAAAATTTAATCATGGGTAATCGGATCCAAAGATATCACGTGTGAGATACCAACAACTTTCAATGAAACATAAAAAAAAGTAGATAAATGACCCGTTAGTGAAAAAAAGTCATTAAACATCCAATTGCGGATAATTAATTGGTACAAAAATTTTAAGGTGGATATATAAATATATATATATTTATTTAATTATTGATTTTAATGAGGATGACAAAATAATCAGGATTTTCAGTCTAGATTTGTTTTTTTAACGTTGCCTAAGTTTCCATCCAAGCGTGTGGGCCAACATCAGGTCTAAAAATTAAAAATTACATCAGAAATGTGAAAGATAAAAAAATGAAATGTACATACAAGAAAATAATAATATAAACCTAGCAAGCCAGACAAATAAATTAAATAAAACAACTGGAGTTAAGAATAAATCAGGTTAATTTTCCTACTGATTTAATTTATTTATGTTAATAATTTAAGTTTTCTTTCTTGGTGTACTATCATGTATTAATAATTTTAGAGTCCTTTTTTTATTATTATGAAGGGACATATTGTCTTAGTTTATAAATACTGTTAATTTATTTAGAGATGTTGGAGCAATGACCAATTAATACTTTTTTGTCTACATTAGTGTTTTCAATAATTTGCTATACAGCAATATTTCATTACAATTTAGGTATTTATATTTTATTTATCTTTTTTTGTAATTGTTTACCACCTGTAACTGAGTAATTTTCCAGTTGGTGAAAATATGTATTAAAATAAATAAATGATTTGTTAGTCTTGATTGGCCGCATAATATTGTTGCTTTTCCTTACTCTGATCTTTACATGGCCTAAAAAAAAAAAAAATAATAATATAATAACGAGGCATTGCATAGAAATTAAAAATTACCATATTGAATATTTAATAGTTGACCGTTGCATTATAAAGGAAGGAGATGGCCCGGGGTGACAGTCATAAATAGGCTAAATAATGGCAAAACTATTTTATTAAAAGCCAACGTTTCGACCCGACTTTGCAGGTCTTCTTCAGGGAGATGTGTTCAGTGGGCGGGGTGGCCGAACGGGCTAACGTGTATGCACAGCCAGCACCGCCGTTGCCCGGCAACCTGATCTATGAGGCAATGGATTTAAAATAGTCACGAGTTTTCGTCCCGGTATCAGGGGAGTCTATTAAATCTCCGCCCTGGCTCGGGAAAACCCCGTATAGCCTAAAAGGCGATGAAGAGGAGGACCCAAAAACAAAAAAAAAGGGGGGGAGAGGTGTGTTCAGCTAGGAGTTTCACTTATAACTGCTAAGTTCTAAGTGAGACTCCTACAGTTCTAAGTGAAACTCCTAGCGGAACACACATCCCTGAAGAAGACCTGCAAAGTCGGGTCGAAACTTTGGCATTTAATAAAATATTTTTGCCACTATTTAGTCTATTTATGACCGCCAACCCGGACCATCTCCTTCCTTTAAAAATTAACATATTTTTATTTATTTAATTGAAAAATTCCTTCAACTGAGGAACGAGGAAATTCAATGGAACACGGCGAAAGTTTCAGTTCCATAGCTAATTCAATCTCTGCAACTATATTATATTAGACCTCAGGCATATCTACAGGGGAGGGTGGGGCTTGGGGATAAAGCCTCCACAAGATGGAAAAAACTTTTTTTTCTTGATCCATATTTGTTACAGTGAGTGATTTAAGCTAAATGCTTAAACAATTACTAGATGCTCTATTTGTTAAATTATAATACATGTATAACTACTACATATAACATGTTTCAAAAAAATATTTAAAATTATCTTTATTGTTTGTTTAAGTACATTTCAGTATACACCATTTCATATAGGTAATTAGTTTCTTCTTTTTTCGTCCCAAATAATTTTCGTTGTATAATATATATATATATATATATATATATATATATATATATTATATATATTATATATATTATATATATATATATGCTTTCGGGATGAGGCCCCTCCCCAAAATCAAATCCTGGATCCTCTAGCATTTGATGACCCGTTTACCAACTTGTCAGACATTGAAGATGCCATGAATAATTCAAACAACAACAAGCAGGTTTTCAAAACAGCCCCGAAATTTATTTTCGAACCATATTAGTGCTTCATTTGTAAATTTATTTCTTAAACCATGGAAGATTGTGGGTACAATATTCTATAGAATTGCACATTATACCAGTACATAACGGGTTGTAATAAAGGGCATGGCATATAACACGTTTTAGTAGAGTTAGCTTTAAGAGGGAAAATACATTATATATATATACACATACATAATAAAAATAAAAGATCAACTTTGAATTGTAAGATGGGGTGATTGTGAGAAAGCAAATTATCGAAGTGTTTTGTATTTGGATGGAATGAGGTGGTCTCGGCACTTGGCCAGAATGTCTGACGATGCGACCGCTAAAGGCGTTAGTACACTCTAACCTCTACAAGAAGAAAGAGAGGATAACACAGTTATTTTGTTCAGACTGTACTCAAAGCGATCTCATATGAAACTATGGGATTCGATTACTGTTTCTAATTAGTGTTCTCCATTACCCTTAAATGTGGCAGATTCCACTCGAAGTTATTATATGATAATAAAATAAAAAACAGCTAAATATTTTTCTCTAAAATAAATAATAATAATAATAATAATTCTGGATTGATGGTTGACTGCAGTGAAAAATAAATAATTGTATTTAATTCAACAATTGCTTTCCTTCTCTTCAATACTAATAATAATAAATAATTTTATTTAATGATATTACGCGGACAGGGTTATCAAATTATTATTATATAATACATCCATTCATTATTAAATCAATTTCGTATTTATCTTATATATGTTTATTTAATTACAGTAAAAATTAATTAATAATGTAATTGCTAAAGGTATCAGATCTAATATAATTACGATTTATTGTTTTAACGATATTTTATATCGAGTAGATACCTAAACTGTATTAAAGTGAAAATAATAGGTAATGGCTGGAGCTGACCAACGACTTATATAACACATTTTTGTAAAATAAACAATTATATTACTTTCAATATGAAGTTTACGCTAAAAGCACCAAGAGGCACTCAACAAAAATGTTTTTTTTTAATATGCTTTATTCAATAAATCTTTTGGAGTTTAATTACGAATTCATAATTAAGAAATTACATTATGTCTTATTTTTAGCAAATTTTATAACTATACAGTTTTCTAAAAATAGCAGGATTTTTAGCAGGAGAATTAGATTTTCCCGAAACATAATAACACGGCTTATAGATAAAAAAAGTAATTGTATTTATGGGAATCTGAAGAAAGTTTCAAAACTTTTAATTCGTGCCCATTTCAATTAACCTTTATTTATTATTAGGGTTGGGATTTTTATCGTTTAAAAATCCAAAATATGTTGTAATTATTACAGAAATATTTTTAAGAAATTGTAATCTTGCAATGAAGTTCATTCTATTTTTCATTTCTCTTCATATCCTCATTGGCACTCGTCACGCATGTGAATGACCAGGAAATGTATATATACGTGAGCATTATATGTATATATTAAAATATAAATATGTTTTGAATACATTAAACATTCCATATTATGAATGCACAAACAAAAGCTGAATCACAAAAACATGTACGTATAATCCCCTTAACATGTAAACTCCATTTTCAAAAAACACGATTTAACAATGCAAGAAATCGGTAAAACTAAGGAATAAAATTAGGTAACGAGGGGAATCAAACTAAAGAAAAAAAAAGTTAAAGAGAACGTCGGTTCACTCGGGAAATTGACGCAAATAAGAAGATGAATTTCTACTCGTTGTTTTGAAATGCTTTGTACTGGTTAATGATCCTTCAACCATGAATGAAGAGATGGGAATTTAAATGAAGGATTAATGGTTCTAATTTAAGGAGATTTTAGGCAGGGGTGCGGTCAGCTGCAACACACATAATATGTGGGAATAAAATTTATTGAATTACCCACGATCCAGTTGTCTCTCTTCCTCCGGCATTACTGGACGAGAGTCATTATCAAAACCTATGTACAAGGTAGGTCGAAACCTAGGCAATAAATTTTCTTCCCACATATTATGTACGTTGACCGTATCCTTTCCCCTCTTCTTACAATTATTTATAAGAAGGGGCTGCTAGAAGAGAAATGTAAGGCTGAAAAAGTTCTAAATACAGGTAGAACCACTGGCGGATCTATGGGGGGGGGGGAGGGAGGGCTTTCGGGTTGAAGACCTCCCCCCCCCCCAAATGGTAAAATATAACCATGTTTTTCAGAAAAAAATCTGTCTTAAATACATAAATCTCTCTTACATTGAAAACTATCTCTTAAAGTATTCTTGTTCCTGTAATTACATTCAATAGGACTTCAAGAACCACTTAAACACCATTTCATATAGGTAGTAAATTTATTTCTTTTTTTCAAATTAACTATCATTATATGTATATGAAAAAAAAAATCTTTCGGGCTGAAGCCTCCCCCCCCCAAAATTAAATCCTGGATCCGACAGTGGGTAGAATATAGAAAAAAATAACATTTAATGAATTTATATTTAATTCAATAAGGAAACAGAATAAACCAATTTTACCGGAAAAGTCAAAGAACAATAGGTCTATTGTCCTCACAGATCAAAGGAATAAACGGCTAAGTGCACTACTTTCAGAAAGCAGAAAGACTGCCCTCGTTTTGACGGTTCATCACATTAATGACAACAAAATTATTACAATTATAACATTTTATTTTCCAAACAACCCTTTCCCTCCTGACAAACAACCCAAAAACCCCTAATACCACTTTTTGGTCCCAACCAAAATAATTTCAAAACTTGTGTCGTAACCCCTCCCCCTGTAAGCACCCCTGGTTCAACTATGGTGGGTGAAACGGGACATAATGCTTTGATCATTTTTTCCTGAGCTATTCGTTAGTGAGTGGACTTGGTTCAATTGGCCCAAGTTGATGCTATAGCTCTTCTAACTACGGCTACTTTATTTATAGTAGATGTATGACGTAATTATTTATTGGAGGTCCGAGGAGGAATGTGAGCTTAAGCCGGTCTATGTTATTCTTGTTTTAGTGAAAGAAAAGTAAATTTTATTTAGGAACACTTAATCCCCTTAAACTAATAAGAAGAATATACCTACTATTCAAATGACAGGTATAAACTGCTGAATGAAATGAATAAATTGTGAAATTATAAAATAAGAGACAAGCATAAGTAAATAAATGGAATGTTGGTATACATGCATATTGGCACCAGTAAACAATAAAATAATAGACACGTAACATAAATACACAAAAACATTATACTCACATATGAAAGGAAGATTGATAGTTTATTAGAAGGGGATAAATTGGCGTTAAAATAAAATTAAGAACGAGGCTTGAAGAGCACATGATAAAGGATTTTTTGCTGGAAGCACTTCTATGAGAAGAAATAAACAACTTTGTAGATTTAAAGAGTGTACAAAGGAACACAGAGTGAACAAATTAGGAATGTAGGATAGGATGTATTGACATCAGAAAAAACAAAGTAAAGCCATTTTTAACTTGGTACAACTACTGGAAACGCATGGGAACCTGGAGGTCTCGAAGATGAATCTAATGAAACATTAATAAGTCTCTTCAGTCTCGTATCTTGTTTACCTGACAGTCCACCTTATACAAATATCCCTCCTATAATTCACACCTCCCTGGTCTCAGATGTTAGCTACCAAGCTCCCTCCTTATTATTTACACTTCCTTCAGCAATTGTAACTTTTTAAATTTCAGTTATATCTACCGGGCATTAATTCATTCCTGATTATTATGCTCTATTTAAAAAGTAATTATTTTAATTTCAATAATGATTTTCGAAATAACATTGCCATATTCTTAAGTTATCCTTTTGTTTATCAGATAATTAATACTAAGGGTGATAAATAGTCAGGTCGCAGTCATTTTTAAGGTTTTTATTGATGTCGACACGTAGCGACGTTTCAACCCAGGCATGTGGATCAACATCAGGGCGTGTTTCGAGTACTGAAGGTGTTCAAATAATAGTAATACTGATAATACAAATACTGAGTATTTTAACGCTTTCAGTGCTCGAAACAGGCCCTGATGATGACCCACATGAAAATAAAAACCTTAAAAATGACTGCAACCTGACTGTTTATCACCCATGATATGTAGAACAATCGACTGACTTTCTTAATTGATAATTATCATTTAAAGATGTTAGTCGAAATTAGTATTATTTATAATTAATACTAATATAAGTTATAATTTCAACTAGTCAGGTTAAAGTTTAAAAAAAAAATATTTATTTTTAGATCTTACCTTTTTTTTAAACACAACAAAGGTGCACCGCGCCCTCATAGAGGCCTATTGTCTGTCGTTCTATACCCTGTTAGAAAATGCGTGATGCCTTTGTGAACTTGTGGAGACTAATAAGATCTATCAATTCACAGAGCTTGGGGCCAGTGATACGATCACTTCCAATATTCCGCAGTCCAGCCAAAGTATCACATCTGCATATTGATGATAAGCTGCCTCATCCTTCAGACCACACAGCCTACAGGTGGTCTGTCTCTGATAAACCCGAATTGAAAAGATGCAACTTGAAGAGTTACTATCAACCCAGGTTTTGATTAAATATTATCTAATTGTCTATACTGACCAAATTACAAACATATAACAAGTTTTTAATATCTAATTAAAAAAAATTAAATATTTTTTATTATTACATATATATAACTCTATATATTTATATTTTATTAGTACATAAACAAATCGCTAGCGGATCCAGCCGAGGGGCACACGCTCTCCCCCTGAAGGCTGAAAAAAAAGTTGAGAAGAGAAATGTAGCAAAAATTCATTCTCATATACGAATTTCCTAATTTAATATTAAAAAAGTTATTATCGTGACCAGCACTAGCAAATTCTGCTAGGGGTTGCGCCCCCTCCCCCCCTTAGATGGTGGAAAAAAGTGAAAAAAAACACCTATTTAAAAAAAAGAGAAATATACATCCTCATTCACGAATTTCCTTCTGTCATATAAAAAAAATATATATATCTTGACCAGCACTAGTGAATTATGTTAGGGAGGTCGCCCCACTCAGGATACTAGAAAAATAATTTCGAAAAAAAAATTAAAAAACAGCTATTTAAAGAAAACAGAAATATAGGAATAAAAACATCCTCTAAGACGAGTTTTTTAATGTGATCATCATCATCATCATCATCATCCCGAACTCGACGATCCCATTAATGGATCTTGGCTGCCTCAAGAGTGTTCCTCCATGTTTACCTGCCCTGAGCATCCTCCACCAAGTTCCTGATTACATGGATTTTAGCATCAGCACTTATTCCATCTCAGTTTCGGTCTGCCCACTTTTCTTTTTCCACCCGGCTCCATGCTCAGCAGCTTCTTTGGGATTGAGGTCTCGTCCATCCGTACAACTTGGCCCTTCTATCTCAGCCTTGCTATCCGGATATATTTCACCACATCCGGCTCCTTGTATAAGTTAGCTAGTTCTTGGTTGCGTCTAATTCTCATTCACCATTCTCCTTAACTGGGCCAAATATCATCCGAAGGACCTTCCTTTCGAAAACTAATATTTTAAGCAGCTGTTTAATGAAAGAGAAATATAGGAAAATCATCCTCATAGACGAATTTTCTAATGTAATATATAAAAAAATATATTATCGTGACCAGCACTAGCGAATTCTGCAAGGCGATCGTCCCTCCCCTGGATGGTGGACAAAAATTCCGAAAAAGTTCCAAAAAGCAGCTATTTAAAGAAAAGAGTGATGCAGTTTTTGGGCTGTCGTGAGATGCGAAGGCTTGTACTCCTGTCGCAGTTTGTTCCTATTGACTCCGAACTGAGTCTCGCAGGTGAAATACATGATGGAGGAAAATTTATTTAAAAAAAAATGAACTTCATTTATTCTTTCGAACAACCTTTTATTCGAGCACAAGAAAATACGGGTTTTCTCCCGGACCCAGTTTTTATTCAGTTCCAATAGATCTGGACGCATTGCAACCTCCAGCAACTATAGTCTCCTTGAAGAATCCATGCGATTCATAAAACTGGTCACGATAATAATTTGTATATTTCTCATTAGAAAGTGTTGTTCTTTTCTTAAAATAGCTGCTGTTGGGAACGTTTTCATGAAGGAAGGTACTAATTATTTGGGTCTCCGATTTGATCGGAATCGGAAATTATTCTGAGTTTTTTTTCTTAGAGAACTCATTTCCAAGCTGCAGGACCATTTATAGTAATCTTTCTCAGATTTTGATAATGTCGGTAAAAATTAGCGTTCATTGACCGTGGTTATCGACCATATCACTTAATCAAATTATTAAGTTTAGGTACTCGTTCGACGCACAATTTGATGTTCTTTAATTTCTTAAAGAATACGTTTTTCGCTTTGATACACTGTTTAGTAGTAATACATGAAAAAAAAAAGATCAGATAAATCTGGATTTTTTGGCTGTAAAAAGTTTTCTCTTGGTGACCCGTGTTAGCAATCTAGTTTTTTACATGTCTGTATCCATATACAGGGTGTCTCGTAACTAGAGGGAAATATTTAAAGGAGTGATTGCAGAATTCAATAAATATAAAAAAAATTATATTAACAATAGTTCGATTTTCAGCAGGAAAGTAGGGAATTAAAGTTTTGTGATTTTTTATGTGTCACGTTTTTTGTTGAATAGGAAGTGATAACAAAAACTATTTAATTTGAGTAATTAACGAGTGCTTCACTGTAAAGTAGAAAATAATTACTTTAAATAAATAAAAATAGAGTTTGCTTTTGTTAAAACAAGTTTAGCACAATGTTTGTGTAATTTTGTTTGTAGATCTCGTGGGTATTTCTTTTAATATTATAAAGATATTATAATAATATTATAAGGGAGAAGATCTTTGTTAGGATTCGCAGTGAAAATTTCTTTAAATAAACCAATTTAATTAAAAAAACAAACAATTTTTTACTGCGAATCCTGATAATTTATTTTCACCTTATTATCTTAACAACACTAGCGGATCCAGGATTTAATTTTGGGGGGTGGGCTTCAGTCTGAAAGCTTTTTTGTCATAAAAATAACGATAATTACTTTGGAAAAAAAGAAAGAATCTAAATACCTATATGAAATGGTGTTTAAGTGATACCTAAAGTCCTTTTAAACGTATTTACACTAACAATAATACTTTAAGAGATAAGTTTTTAATATTTTTTTCCATTTTACCATTTTTGGGGGGGGGGGGAGCTTCAGCCCAAAGCCATTCACCCGTAGATTCGCCCGTGTTTAACAGTCAACTACTTATCTGCCTCTAAAATAATATTATAAGGAATATTTATTTTTTATTTTTATGTAACATGTGACAGAGAATTCGTTTGTTCTTACTAGTATTTCTTGTATTTCTCATAATAACATAGTTATAAATAGAATCCTATAGAATTCCTGGTACAAGATGCACAGTTGCATCTTGCAACAATAATCTAATTGATGCAAAGAAGATTGGAAAGAAAATTTCCTTTCATACTATTCCAAAGGATGCTCGAAGAAAAGATTGGATTTGAAAATGTAAATGTAAAAAATATTGTAAAAAAATAAAACAAATATTGTAAACAAATTAACTAATCTTTTTCTTAGGAAACAAAATGTAGAAATTAATGAAGAACTGGTAAAGGCTTTTTTCTTTCAGCGACGGGTATTTATTAGAATCGAATTTTGAATACCCAAAATTGTTTACAACAATTAAGAAAACATAAAATCAAAGGCAAAAAACTTGAGAAAAGAATGAAAAAAATCACTACATTGGATCACTCATGACATAAAAATGTAATATATACAAAAATTCAGGGGAAAAAACGCTTCTTTAATATTAGATTAAATACATTTTTTTTAAATATTTCTATTATTTTATATTATGCTCTGTATTTATTTGAAATATTTAAAAAATATTATTGTGGTATTTCGCAAACAATCATATATCAACTTGTTAAATTACATTTTATTTGCTTCAGAATAAACCAAATATCAAATCAACCTTTCTCTCACCTTTCAAATTTATTAAAATTAATTAGTTATTTGGCAATACAGTATTGATTTAATGTAGAAAAGTAAATAATTTAAAATGTCCAAAAACAAAGGCCGGGGGGGGGGGGGTAAAATAAGTCTATTGGCTATGACAGAGCTCGATTCCTCCCCACCATTTTCCCTCTGAGTGGGGAAACCTGGTACTTTTATTGACCTTGATCGTGACCATAATACCTGAACAAAACAGGAAGGTAACACAAAGATAAGGATAACTAAATAATCGATAATACAATCGAGACACAACAATGCTAGTAAAAAAAATTAAACAAATAAAAAGTAATGGTAGTCACTCTAAATTCAACGTTCCCGTGTGTTAAATGCTCAATAACTTCCGAGATGATAGGTTCGGGAAAGGTCTGAAAACTATTTAAAGGGGTTCAAACCTTTGTTAACAATAGGGTATTTCTGGTATTTCGGGCGATTTGCGAAATGGATCAAAATTGCTTACAATTGTTTGAAATATCGTAACAACTATATATATATATTTAAAAACCGATGAGCTGTTTTTAACGACAAAGAGCTGTCTTAGGATTCACTAGAAGTACCTAATTCTTCACAGCATATAACTTTAAGTTTGAACAAAAAATACCGGCAAACCAGATCAAAATATAAAAAAGATGGTTTTCATTTCTTCTCCTATTATCTCACATCAGGGCATTATTAATGCAATAATTAAGTTAAAAATTACTGGACATGAAGGGGAAACGATACTAGTTTGTCACTAATGCAGGCAAATTTCCAAATTGTAGCTTTTGTTTTTTGTCCAATCCCAATGCTCATGCGTTAGCTCGCCCCAGTGTGCGGCGGTCTAATATTGATGTTCCTTCTGTTAGTGAAGATACAAAGATTCACCTTCTGTGGGTTTATGGCAAGTCCATTGTCCTGCCACCATTCTCGTAGAAGTCCCATGGTATTTTCGATCAATCCAGAGATTATGTCCGGAAATTCGCTCCCTATTGGCACGGCGATATCGTCAGCGTATCCATGGGTATATAACCCTGTATCATTTAGTTGAAAAATCAGGGAGTCAACGACCAAACACCACAAAAGTGAAGACAACACATCCCCATGTGGGCAATCTCCAACAGGTTTGATCCACAGTACAGTTTGTTCTAATTCAGATTTAAGGATTCCCCCCAGAATCAAATTAATCCATTCGGAAGGCAAGAGTCTAACCCTTCTCCTTTCTAAGGCTCTTGCCATCGTATCATAGGGAGTACGATCGAAGGCACCTACGGCAATATCGACAAAGATGCCCGCCATAATCTCTTTCTGCGACACACTTCTCGATTTTAGAGACCAAATGATGCAACGCTGTCTCACAGGATTTATCAGCCTGATAGGTAAAATGAGAACAGTGAAGCGGCATTTCTACTAACGTAGAATCATTAATATCTCTGTCTATTATCTTTTGCAGAACCTTTAACAGGAAAGAGGTCAGACATATAGGTCTATAAATATTTATGCATATATGCTTTAGTTTTGTCATAAGTCGCTTTCCCTGGTTTACGTATATAACAAACGTATATCTTGCCTCCAGTTATTAGGGATATAGGCAAGTGCTAAACTTCCCCTAAATAACTCGAGTCGGTAGGATTTAATAACAGGTAGGCCTTTTTATGAGCGGACCCAGGATTTCATTTTGGGGGCCTTCAGCCCGAATTTTTTTTTTTTAATGTACGATAATTACTTTGGAAAAAAAAAAGAATAAACTAACTACCTATACGAAATGGTGTTTAAATGATTCTTGAAGTCACATTAAATGTAATTACACGAACAATAATAGTTTTAGAGATAATTTGTTTATATTGTTTTCATAAGACATGACAATATTACGGGAAGAGGGAAGACGGGGCTTCAGTGTGAAAGCCCGCCCCCGTAGATCCGGCTGGGGCACTTTTTAAAATGATCGGAAAAATTCCATCAATTCCAGCTGATTTTAACGGTGAACAGGGGTGCCCAGAAGGGGGTTCGGTTTCATGGTTCAAATCGCGGCTTCAAAAATTTTGAGGGAGGCATATTTCGGCGGGGTTATGAATTTTCGGACTAATGGACAAGGGTAGCACATGAAACTGAATGCAGCAAGTGTATTTATATATGATCTACGATTTTTCTAATTCAACCTTGCTCTGTTTTTAAGAAGGGTGAGGAATAACATATCTTGGGAGAAGGGGGGGTTAGGTTCTTGCTCCATCGACCTTGGGAGGGGGTTGGATGGGCACATCTGATGGTGAAAATGTACTGATTGCACATTCAACTCTCCTAGAATTCACTATTCTATTCTCTTCAACTCAGGTATCTTTACTAGTGTGAATAGTGATTATTTATCTATTTATTATTATAATCACCTTATTTTTTGTAGGGCAGAGGGTGTGAATTTTATCCTTCACTGATCGTTCATTAGGCTTCACCAGGGTTTAAAATCGATAATTAAAAAATCAAAACCAAATCTGATCAACATTTTTAAAAATCATTAGATGATTTTTACTAACAGCGATTTTTATTTGTGTTCATAAGCGATAAAAATCATATCCTTATCATTATTTTTTAACAAACAAATTATAATTAACAATAATAATAATTCTTGATTTATACATTTGTAAATAAAAAATATAATTTTTTTTTGTAATCTCTATGATATATTTTGATTCTGGATAAGTAGGTGGATTTTTAACAGCCATTAGCAACAGAACATGAACCCAAGACCCTTCATGGGTTGTAGTGGTACAGGTTTTTTTTATATATAAGCTATATTTACAGTAGTAAGTTAGGTGATAGTAATTAGGGAACATAATGTTGTAACCGTTGAGAGCGTAAAAGAACCGAGGAAAAGAAGTAATGTCAATCGCAATGTCAGAATTACTGTAGAGAGCAGTACTATCCTCTATTATACAAAGTTTACAAAAATTGTTCGTAAACTGGCGGGTGGAGTTTACACCCAAAAGAGCAATGGTATTAACCATAATACCATTTCATAGTTGAAACTAATAGACTTCAATAAGAATACCACATGTTTAATTATTTTTACTTTTCATTATTATATTTGTCATTTTCAAATAAAGTAGATTTGTTTCTTTGATTCATTGACTAATTATTTAAGTGACAACTTGCAATAGTTTTAACCCACTGACACTTAACTTTTATATATATGTATATAAGTTAACTTGTATATATATATATATATATATATATATATATATATATATATATATATATATATCCTCTCAAACTCTATTTACTGCAAACTCCTCCTGTTTGCTGAGAGAGAGATTGGTAAATATCAGGTAATTGCATTAACTAACGCCAGGTAAAGGCGGGGTTCAGAGGAAGTATATCTACAGTTGACCAGATGTTTAACCTCCGTATGATACTGGAAAAGTCTCAAGAGTACAGGATGATGACCCATCACCTGTTTATTGACTTTCGGAGTGCATACGACAGCATCAAGAGACCTCAACTGTATAAAGCCCTGTGTGACCTTGGAGTTCCCCCAAAACTTGTTTGCCTCATCAAGATGACTATGGATGATGCTAGGTGCACTGTCTGGCTACAATCAGACCTGTCACCTGAAGTTGTTTCCACGCGAGGAATGAGCCAGGGGGACAGGCTTGCTTGCCTATTGTTTAACCTGGCCCTGTAGAAGGTGATATGCGACTCGGGGATCCAGACTACCAACACTATCTTTAACAGATTAACTCAGATACAGGGATTTGCTGACAATCTAGGTCTGATGGCACATTCCTTTGAGTCTCTTAAGAGTGCATTTTTAAGAATGGATGAAGTGACAGAAACTTTGGGAATGAGTGTAAACCAGGACAAGACAATATATATGCGAGCAGATCTGAAACCGAGACCACAGTATGAGTACCTTTTTTTTTTTTATCCTTCCCTTCCTCCCTGTTAAGGCTTTGCGTGGTTTTACCAGGCCAGAGGGTGTGGGCGGGGATTTAAAAGACTCCCTCGGCACCGGAACGCGAATTCGTGACTATTTTTATATCATCTGATTCATATATCAGGTTGCCGGCAGTATGAGTAGCGGTGGTTATGGGCCCATTTACGTTCCACAATGTACACCAGTTTACCTATCTGGGAGCTATTGTAAGCTGTGAAATAGAATATCCCTGGAGGTCAACCACCGAATAATAAGGGCAAACAGGTGCTATTTTGGCCTTGGCAAACACCCTGGAAGCTCTGCCATCTCCCGTCATATAAAATGCCTCTTATATAAGACCCCCCTCATTAGGCCTGTTCTTACATATAGATCGGAAAGCTGGACCATCTCTACCAAAGAAGAAAAAGATTTACTAATCTTTGAAAGGAAGATCCTTCAACGTATCTTTGGACCTGTTAAGGTCAGTGATGATTGGAGGAGGACTATATGATCAGTACGGGGATACAGATGTGTTGAGGTGCATCAAGCTTGGGCAACTCCATGTGGCCAGAATGCCAGAAGAGGAAGTCCCAAGGAAGTTTCTTGATGGGAAGCTCTGCAGGACAAGAGGGAAAGACAGACCATGTCTAAAATGGGAGGACGACGTCATCCGGGACGCCAGAGAAGTATTGCATATCCACAACTGGCGAGCGACTGCACAAGATAGAGCCATCTGGCGAGAGCTCATTGAGGTAGCCAAGGACCACACCGGTCTGTAGCGCCATGGAGTTAGTTAGTTATCTATAAATATTGAATAACCAATGGATTTAATATTCCCTAATTTAATTTCTCTTAATGATTCTTGCTGAACTGTCTGTCAGTTATTATTATGTATTATAAATTATTCTAAGTGATTCATAAGTCCTAGAATAAAAAAATTTCCTTTTCATTTCATTATAAATCCATATTACTTTATAATGGCTCTATAACTAGCATATCCAAACATGGCTCAGTGAGTATAGGATGGAAAATAAAAGAAATAAAGACAACAAAAATATATAAACAAAAGAATTTATTTACATTGCTAAATAGGAAAGTATAAAGTAAACTTTTTCAGTCTCTGGAAATTATTTTCTAATAATCTAAGGAAGCAACTACTAAAGCATAAATATAAATCAAATATTTAAATTATAGTTTCAAAACATAAATGGAAACATTTAGTGTGCATATGTATGTGTCCATATGTTTTTATTTTGTTTTATGTATGAAAGTGTATGTGTGTCTGTGGGTTTAATCAATATATTTAATTTACACAATTACAAACACACACACACACACACTCTCTCACACACACACCTTAACACACTTCATTAAAATACAAAATTATTAATTTATTGTATAGAAAATAAAAATACATCCAAATAAATATTAATATTGAGTACCACTTTTGCATTTTACAAAATTAAATTTTAAAAATGCCATCCAAACAATAAAATCATTTCTATACATTATAAACCCTGAAAAACAAAATTGACATACTAGTAAGATTAACATCCTTGTTAATAACTACTATTAATCAAACTTCCTTTCAAATGTATAATTTTTAAATAGCTATAATAATAGTAAGTTTTCAGAGTTTTAATAAGGTCTCAATAGACTATAAATTTAGACACATGCAAACACACACATGTATCGATGTATATGTAGTCATTCATCTACAAACACATAGATATAATTTTATATGTGTATAGCTCAAAATAAAATTAATATGGTTTTCTTATAAAATGTTTATAATTAATCCAAATATTAAAAAAATAACTACACTTCATTGTTTACACATTATGTACATTTAATGATCCAAATTTCTCTCAGTAAATATCGATTTCTTGAGAGTGAAAGAAATTCTTATATTTAATATCACAGCATGAAATGTAATTAAGTTAAATTATCAATATCAACTTTATCAGCTAGTTAATAATCAGTAATTATAACATTATTATCTTTTAAAAAATGTTTCGTTTTTTTTTTTTAAAAAGAATTTATGCAATATGTGTCAATGAGACTTCATGTGATAGCAAACATAGACATATTTATGCTGCTTCAATATTAATACTTATCAATTATTATTAAGTATTACATATTTTTAATGTGTATGTATATAAATAAAATAATTATTACATTCAAAAGATTTACAGATAATTATTACTTCACTTAAAAATTATTTTTACAATTATTTACAACTTTTTTCAATGCCCCACAAGATTTCATCTATAATCAATTTTGTTCTTAACACCAGAAGAAAAATACCAATATTTGAAAATTCTAAATAACAACAGTAATAAACATGTTTAAGATTGTTACTATACAAAACACATTAAACCTATATCTCACTGATATATCGAAGAAAAATATAATTAATCAATTAATTCTTCTAAGTTTATATAAAGTTTCTTCACAATAACATTGTATAAATCAAGAAATAAAAGTTAATAGCGAACTTTTAACAAACTTGTTCCCTTAATTTATCACCAATAAAATTATAATATATTTAATAAAGTTATAATTATAATAGGAAAAATTATAACATATATTTTTTTTTTAAATCAAAAAATACCATATCATAAAATACACTGATTTTTAGCAAAGTCCTTTATATTAAATTAATAATATTTACCATTGTTTATTATTACAATAAGTATATTTTTTAATTAATTGTCCATAAATTAAATTTAAAACAATCAATTTAATGGTTAACTCCTATTATATTCTATAGAATTTAAACTGCAAGTGCATATATCTCACAGAAGTTATGTACATAGATACAATATAACAAAGCAACAAATGAGAATATATATGAAATGGAATGACATGATCCAGCTGTTATGCAATAAGTAGTATTCAAACAAATAATAAATTACCTAATCACACAACATTTTTCATATAAAAATTATATTAAAATTAGGAAAGGTACTGTAATCAGTCTTAGTTTAAAAGTAAGTAAAAATTAATAGCCTTTCTTTGAGAGGAAATTATGTTAATTAATTAATGCATACTAGTTAGACTGGTATATCTTTGTCTCATCCTAACTAGAAAAATAAGTAAAGGATAAAATTATGATTTTTTAGAGACTTAAATGTTCATAAAAGAAACATTGGATAAGTTTCCAACTAAAATGAGTTCTAAAGGTGAACACAAATAAAAAAATGTCTGAAGAGGAATGAAAGAAGTGTGAATGTATATCAAGTTGTGATTTCTCGGATAATCAATCAATCCATAGCATACACATTTAAATTCGTCACAATATATCATTTTAACTATCTAATTTACAGCATTAAAGCTCATATTTTTCAAAGTCAGTCTATTATATTCTTTAATGTGTAATCATAATGACACAATAGAAACATAATCGTAGAAACACAATTATTATTAATAATACCTGTCATAAGTATTAATGTACATTTAAAATTTTTATAGTAAAATAACCTAATCTATGATAAACACTGTTTTCTCATTTAATCATTAAAAGTTAATATAAATGCTCCAAAAATATCTATTTTATATCAGATACTGTATCCAAACTTTGAATGAGGCCATATGATAATAATTTAAAAAGAAATTATTTCTTTTTATGGATACCTCAGGTTAGCTTAATTAGATGCTAATGATAAAATCAGTTTGGAACGTAAGCCTAAAATAACTAATACTTTATAAAGTTTATATATATATATATATATATATATATATATATATATATATATATATATATATATATATATATATAATATAGAAACCAAGAAAAATGATTATTTGTAAATTTAAAAAAGTAATATATAAGACATTATAGATGAGATTAACTTAAGTTTATGCTACGTTGGCACATCTGGATCTTCAATATCACACACATTTGTAGAAACATCACTGTGACTGGCATATCTTTGAGGTGGGAAGCCATATGGCATCATGTCGTCATCTTCACTATGATATGTTAAATAAAGCTCTTCATCGAGAGTTGCTAAATCTCGAGCAGGGTCAATAAGTGCTATGAAACAAAAAAAAGTGATTTAAAAAATTGAAATATGTAATATATAAACACTGTGGCTAAGTAGAACCCATTTAAATCAAATTCATAAGGCAGCTTCATTAATCAATTTTCCCTACATTTTACATATTATTACATCAAGAAATTACACTTTTTCATATTCATAGATTATTAGTTAAGTCCATGAATTAGGTGTCAACAAATTAATATTATAGTTTTCTGAAAATTCCATACTAATCAATCATAGTTTATAATTTTAATTTATTTTTTGATCAAAATATAATGTGACTAAATTCCTAGATTTTTTTAAATTTAATTTAAATTGTGTGGAGTTTAAACATATATCTTCATTATTTTTTGCATACACAATGACATTTTTCCAAATGAGCACCTATTCAATTTGATATGATTTTGAAAATAGTCGCTATTTCAGTCATTGTTTTGTTTTGTTATAAAAAAAAAGTATTGATAGTACAGAGGATCCCATTCTGCATATTTATTACAACCTGTGAGGTAAAGTACTGTCCTTGTCTCAAATTCAAGTCCATTCAGCTTATCTTTGTTGATTGTTTAATTAAGATTCACATGAAAGTACAAGATACATACATACTAAAGTTTATGGATGATAAATAACATTTTATATAACCAAAGATAAGTAATAATCTACATAAATTATTTTGTCATTTCTAAATTCATATATACTGTACCTTACAATCACTTACCTGCAAACCGCAACTAGAAAGATTATCAAATTTTGAGTAATTCATAAAACAGTACATATTATAGTGCATTTATGGAAAGTAAATCCATAAGTTACTTTAGATGATTAGAGAAATGTGATTGATAATAAGTCTATCAATCATATTACAACAAAAAGTTAATATTCACTAATAGGACTATATATGTCATTGTTTGAGGTTATTTATGTCAAATCAATTAGGTTAATTTAACAAAATCATGGAATGACTAAGGTAAAATTTTTCTTAAATGTTTTGATAGTTATTACCAAGTATTTTTAAAATAATCACTGGTCTGAGATTCTATGAAATGAAAATGTTTATAAAGAAAAGTATAATGGATAGTTTAAAAATAAATCCAACAATTCAATTGCTCATTTGAATGGAGTTTTAAAAGAAATGCCATTAAGAAATTAATACAATTAATTGATGATAATGGATTAGATTTCCCTTATTTATGAAATATGTCAACTACTATGAAATCCTATAATATTGTCATCATAAACAGTTTATGTACAAGATAAAAGAATTAGTTCATTAAAGTTTTTCTTATTTGACCTTATACTAACAAACATGAAAAAAAAAATAGAAAAATACAATAAATAGATAACAAAATTCTTAATATTTCTTAAAGCATTTTATTCTCCAGTAGCATCTTAAATATGCTTTCTATATGTTAAAAAGAATCATATATAATAATAATAGATATAATAATAATTGTGCTTATAGTCCTATTTGAACTTAAGAAGAAAAGATACAAATACTTGAATAAATCATTGTACTATCCTCCATATTATAATTGAATGAATGAAATAATACCTGCATGAGCTTGTTGGTGATGAGAAATGGAATCATTGCTTTCATTGCTGTGAAAGCTGGATGAATCCGGGACTTCACTTCCAGGAACTTCTGTAATATTTGGAAGTGGATTTTGATTTGGCCTTACCCAATCAGAGCAGTCCCAATGATAACCTAAAAAAACAACATTAAACTGAGTGAATATCCATACTATTAATAGACTAGTTGAGATGTATCTATATGAGATAGGTCTATATAGTTTACATGTATGAAAATAAATTTTTATCACTTAGTATCAAGTTCAGCCTAATAGATTTTCAAAAATCTTGCATGAGGAATACAAAATTTTGCTCATCCAGCATATGGATTTGATGAAAAGTTTTGAATATTTTTGGAAAGAACTAAGATTCATAATTGTTTTAAGATACTGTTGTCAAATGCATTTTGGTTTTTATTACATTTATAAAAAATACAAGCTGGACAGTATTTCTTCAAGACAATATTAAAATAATTTGACAAACATTAAAATAAATTAATTTATAATACAATACTGTCATTTCTACAATATATTTTAAATAAACTGTACAGAACTGAAATCAATGCTGAACTTTGTCTTAAAAATTTTACAAAATAAAGAAATGCCAACATTTAGATGGTAAATTTTTTGTTCATTATCATAAAAATTCCATATTTTATTCACATTCAAATCTGATGGTTGATACTTTTTTCTGGCAACAGTCTATCTATGTCAATTTCTCTATAATGTTGAATGGCTAATATCTTCTTATCAATATGCATTTATTTTTTCTAATCACTTATTCCTTCTTCAGAAGTTATTCCATTTTCAATAGATGTGTATCATACTTTGAACTTGATTTTTTTTTTAACAGCGAAAATGTATTTAAAAAAGTTTCTTTGCAAACACGTCTTGTGACTGCACACCACTAATGGTGGCCAATACTGATAGCACTTAAAGTAACATTGGATCAAGGAGAGTTCAAAACAATATATACTTCTGAAGACATTTTCCAACAAACAGAAACATCTTTGTTCCAAATTTCTCATGGATTTAACACAATATACCTAGGATTAGGATTCGAAACACTGAAAATTCAAGTTGGGAAAAATGGGTCAAGCTGGTTATCATACTTAACATCTCATTTCTAACCATATTATAAAATATAAATCTGCAACTTTTAATTTGGTTTTATATTTACCTCCTAAAATACGTGCATCTTCCTCAACACAGCTCAAGGTTTTTCTTACACCTCTTGGAGCAATTTCAGGCAACCGCTTGAGATCTGGAGATAAAATATATTAAACCCTTTAATGTAATTTATTATTAAATAAAATAATATATTTAAACCCCACATTTAAAAATGACCTAAAGGAAAAATAAAATAAATCCATACCATTATTAATTTTGTGCCCAGGACTAGAGCTGTTTCTATTAAGATTCTTTACATAATCAGGTGGTACATTTTCTAATTCATCTCCAGCTGAACCATAACTTCTAACAGTATCAAGATTATTCAAAGGACCAGTGTAGACCTCATTATTAGAACCAGATGTATAGGATGCAGGACGGGGTGTGCACTGTGAAAATGCATAAATCTGTATTTACACAATTGGTTTGAAAAAAGTCAACAAAAATGAAAATTATTTGTATGCTGAAATATTGAAATGTACAGTAAGGTAGTGTATTTGCTATGGTACACAAACAAAAGAAGTGGTAAAAAAGAACAATTCCCAAAGGAAGGATGGAGGTAAGCAAAGTTTTGATAGAAACAATATTCATAAAAGAACAAATGTCTTACAAATATGAGTCATAAGGCTAGTAATGTAAGACTGGTAAGATTAATAAAGGCTAGAAGTCATACATAATTATTACAGATAATGGCACCAGAATAAGTGAAATACACATACATACATAGGAAGAACAGGTTCAAAGAAAATGATTTTTTTATGATGAAATGAATGAGAAAGGTGTTAAGAAAATTAAAGGTCAAAAGAATTAAGTAGAAAAAATATAGTCTAAGTTATTTGAAATATTAGATATTTTCTTATGAGGAGAAGAGAAAAAAAAGTTGAAAAATTTTATATATTAATGATGTTACAATAAAAATGTTTAAATATGAGGTAAATATATATTATGAGTTTTCTTTGTAACCTGATTTAAAAGTAATAACAGATAGATATGGTTATACTCAATAAAATATTTTTAGTAATGTAATATGTTTTATAAATCAATACAGAAATTGTTAACAGAACCATTTTGCTTTGGGGACATCCTCATTTAATCCTTTATTAAATACTTTTAAATAATATAAAAAATTGTTCAAAAGAATAAATTATTTCAATAGGAGCTTTACATTATCAAGAAGATAAATAACATACTTGTGTGACTTCTAAATTGCTTAACTTGGAAGACCGTTTCATATCAGAATTTAAAACAGGAATATTTTTATCCAATTCTTCATCAATAGGCCTTTCCTTACATCTCCTAAAAAATAAATAAGAATTCATATAGCTAAAAATAAATGTTAATATTTATATATTTTTTCTTTTTTATACAAATAAATACCTTGACAAAATATGACTAAAGAAAAAAAATTAGGTAATCTATGAAATTTAAATCAAGCCACTTTAGTAACATCGCTTAATACAGTTTTATTAATTAAAAAAAACGTTAACACTTCAATCAAATGATTTGAAGTAGTTACTAAAAAAATATGGCAACTATAATATAATCAATGTCTCAACATAAGAAGTCAAGTGGTAAAGGTTGATAGACAAGATTAACAAGACTATCAAAAATTAAATTGGAAAAAAAAGTCAAATTTTATATCCCAAATAACTTTACAAATTTATATTCAGTTTACTTCCGTCTATATGGCAAGGATTAAAACCCATCAATGAAAACCATTGACGGAATTCAGCACTTTCACTCACGATGGCTCAGCTGTTTGATGGAATTTGTGCTGAATTTAGGAACTTGCCCTTTTTATTATTAAGTATTGTTAGTTCTTAAAATATAATTTTTGTAAACATTATGGTTTAATGTTGCTACTCGGTTTTGCAATATTCATTTATGTTATTCCTGTTAAACAATGTTTAAGCTTCACAAATACTTTTGTATTTTTATACTATTAACTATTATTAATAAAAAGTTTAGCATCTTTTTTATATCTAAAAAATGATTTTTACGATCTATTTTTTAGTAAATTTAGATCTTCAAATCCAGTCTCTAATTATTATTAACACCAATAGGTGCTACTTCAGGCTTCAGATACAATGAAAGAGCTAATTTTTACCCAGTTAAACAAATTTATGTTTTATAAAACCCTGACTAGACCAGTGCTTACATATGCCATCAAAATATGTATTATATCAAAGACCTAGAAAAAAGAAATAGTTGTTTGAATTGTATTTGAAACAATATGACTATGTAAAATTTTCAGGGAAATTGATGAATAGAAATGACGTATCAACAGGGAAGTGTAAGAAAAGTTGGGGTAACCTGACATAATGAAAATTAATAGATTTGGGTGGACTATTTATATGGCCAGAATGAGCTAGGAGGACTACAAAAAAGCTACAAGAAGAAAATTCTGTAGCACAAAAACAAAAAAAAAAAAGAATGTACCAAAGAGGAAGAGAAAAACTGAGATTAGGTGTATTGGTACAATATGCCAGGCATATCTTGTAAGTCTGTGAATAGGAGTCAAACACACTGAATAGATCCTCCTGGCAAAAGCTTCTTGTGGAGCTTAGGACCAACAAAGAGTTGTAATTCCACATTATTATTATATTTTGACAAATATCACAATGAAAATTGGATTAAAATTCAACAAATATTTATATCAATAAATAAATAAGAAACATACACTATAAAAACATATTTTCTCCTTCATCATTAACTCGACTACAATAAGCATTATTATTATTATTCATTTTTTTTAATTGCCTCATTAATCATTAGAACTTACTACAATAAATCATTTGACAATATATTGTTAAAATATTCATAAAAGCAATGTGTTTTATGCATCATTCAAACTTATTAAGGTTACGACTAATTATGATTATATATAAATAATATTATACTACCATACCTGCAAAGAAAACAAATGAAGCACAGCAAAAATATTAAGGATGCTACAGAAGCTACTATCATGATCTGCATCCATGTAAAGCTGTACAACCCACTGAAAGTTGGATTATATATTGGAGGACAAGTGTGATTTAATGAGCATAATGGAGAAGCTGGAGAAGGTGGTGCGCATACAAAACCAGGAGGGCCAGGTTGAGGAATACATGTTTGCGATGGTGGGCACTCACATTGGGTTGGTGGTAATAATTCCTCACACTTTTCCCCTACAAAAAATAAAAATAAACAGTAAATATTTTTATGATATTGGAAAAAGTCATTATCTAATAAATATAAATCAACCAAAACACTATTTTCATTTTACTTAATTTAATTTATCGTTATAAAGTATTTAATACCTGTATAGCCAAAATTACAAGCACAATATGTGTCATGAGTATGTGATGGTGCCACAAAGGAATTAAAATCAGTAGATATCATAAGAATTCTTTCTGAATCAAAATTTACACGTTGTCTACAAATAGCACCATTTAAACATTTACAGTCTAGCTGAAGAGCAGGTAAGTTTATTGACTTCAATGCTTCATTGAGATCTTCTATTTCAATACCCTGAAAAAAATTAAATTAAGTTTATGTAATAAGAACCATTAAGCAGCACCAATAATTTGGAAAATGGTATGAATAGAAATAATATTTGTAGTTGTAATTATGAGTTACTACTTACATCTTTAATATGCACTAGTGCATCTATATCTCCAGTGTTAACTTCTTGAACACTAAGAACAGATATTTCCCTCATAAGCATTGATTTCAAACCCTTCAATAAAGTTTTCCGTTGAGTTAAAATAAATGTATGAGGAGTCATTCCTGGTATTCTGTAAAGAATAAAATAAAATTAATACTAATTACATCAATCATATTCATAATCTAAATATAAATGAAATTTTTGTAGAAATAAGTTTAAAATATATCGATTAATGAGTCATATAATTTTTAAGTAAATAATAAAGAAATTATATATATATATATATATATATATATATATATATATATATATATAATATATATATATATATATATACTGTGAAATGAATGGAATTTATCATTATAATTATTAAAATATGCCGCTAAACTAATAAAAATAGTAATCAAATTAAAGTTTGATAAAGACCTTTTAGATCAAAGTTTACATATTGTTCTTCTTAACATTAGGCATTAAAAAATAAATAAATCAAAGAAAACTATAAAATAATCAATGATCTATTATTTTCATAATCTATGATTATGGCATAAATATACTTTCCTAAAATGTAAAAAAGAAACTAGAACTTCATATGTATATCAATAAGAAATTACTGCAGGACTAAATTACCTTATACTATAGGCATTTTGTAACATTTCATCCCACAGTGGTTCCACTATAATTTTTATGCTACCATAGGAAAGATATTTTCCATCGCTAACAGATATGTTCAAGCTATATCTTCCAGGATCCAAGCCAGGTGAGGCAGTTAAAACCCCATTATGAGGATCAATGGAAAAGAGTGAGTGTGATTTGGGATGGCTTGAAGCTATGGCAAAGTTTAGAGTATCATATTGATCTTGATCTGTTGTGTGAATTCGGCCTATTTCTCCACCATTCCAGCGTTCTTGGTAAGATCCAATCCAAATGTTCAATGGTGTTACAGAAGGAGGGAATTGTGATTCTTCTATGACCTGTAAGTATTGATGAACAATGAATATATGTATATATATATAAATATATAAAGAACTAAAGAAGTCTATTTTAAAAATGAAATTTTAAGGAAAATTACCAATAGCCATATTAAAGAAAAACTGTTTGAAAACTAGTCATTTCTGATTTTTTATTACTGGTTCAATTAAATTTTTGAGATGTTTAATTCAAATGATGATACTGGGAACACTTCAGTAACTGAAGAAAGGCAAAAATATTTGAAAACTCTTATCAACGAATCAATTTTCACATTGATCCAATGTTGCAAACATATTTCTTATGTTTCATTCATTATAACATATTTAATAAAAAGTTTATCAATCTATTATTTATATCGATTTAATATAAGTTATTGATTACAACCATGAACAATTTATGAATTATAAAGTTACAGTCTTATCAGAAAACCTACCTTAACTATAACCCATGTATCAGAATAGAGAGGTGGAGAACCATTATCAAAAACTCTAACATGAAGTAAATATGTGTCTTGAATTTTATAGTTAAGTAATGCTGCTGTGCGCAATGTTCCATCTGGCTCTATTCGAAATGATGCACGACCCGGGCCAGATTGAAGATCGAATATAAAAGGTCCTGTATTAGGAGGTATGTCTGAATCTGTTACTAATAATTGGCATACAGCCCATCCGGGGCGTTTATCTTCCTATAAAGATACAGAAATAATTATAGTACCATTTTTATTTAATGCTAAAGAACATTAGTCATTTTGATCATTGAAGTAACATTGGCCTACCTGAACAATTACAGTATAATTTGATTGAGTAAATAATGGAGGGTTATCATTTGCATCAATTACTTCAATGTTTAAAGCAGTGAAACTTGACATTTCGGGAATACCTCTATCAGCAGCACGAATCTGTAGAGTGTAACTAGCAATCTGAAATTTAAAAAATCATATAGATATGTATGTATTTATGTATGTATTTATGTATGTATGTATGTGTGTACATATATATATATATATATATATATATATATATATATATATATATATATAAAGAAACACAGTTTGATCTAATTTATTTGGTTGCTCCTTGATATTTGCAAGGAAACAAAACAAAAATTAGAAAGCATATGTATAATTTTTGTACTAATATGGAAAAGAACAATAGTACTTAATTTATAATGCAATGCACTACGATGTTTTACATACAAAAAAATATATATTTGGAAAATGAAATGTACCATTTCTCGATCAAGGGGCCTGGCAACTGTTACTAATCCACTATCTTTATTAATAGAAAACTGTTGATGCTTATCCCCTCTTTCAATAGTATATACTACTTTACCATTCATATCAGTATCTAAATCTGTTGCTAAAACCTGCAATATATAAAGATGTATAAAAAAATTATTCATACTTTTAATAATGATAATAACTTAAGAAATTCTAACTTTAATATTCTGAACTAAAATACAACTGTTACATAAAAAAAATTAAATAGCATTCCTATTATAGAGAAAAAATATAAATACAGCATACATACTTGTGTTACAACATCACCAACATTACAATCTTCACTTATTTCAGCTGAGTAAGATATCTCGCTAAATGAAGGGGCATTATCATTGCTGTCTAACACTGTTATATTCACTGTTGCTTGACTACTTAGAGGTGGAACACCTAGGTCTGTTCCTTGAACTGTTAATAAAAATTCATGTGTTCTTTCATAGTCCAGTGGAATCATTATAGTAATGGCACCTGTAAAAGTATTATAAATACAAATGAAATTTTATAGATAAGAGTATTTGTACCATAAATCATAAAACAACATATTAAAAATTTACCAGATTTTTTGTCAATTGCAAACTTTCCATGCTCATTCCCTCCTACAATAGAATATTCAATCTCAGCATTCAAGCCAGAATCTAAAGAAGTAGCAGTTACTCGAATAACTTCTGAACCAATAGCTGCACTTTCAATAATTGAAGTGTGATATGTTCGAGAAACAAATTCTGGTGGATTATCATTAACATCTAATACTTGAACGGTTATAGTTGCATGACTCCATAATTGAGGTAAACCTTGATCAACAGCTTTGACAGTAAGATTATAGGTTTCCTGTGTTTCTCGGTCCAATGTCTTAGCTAAAGTAATAATCCCACTTTCTGCATCCATTTTGAAATATCTATCAGCAGAGTTGATAAGGAAATAACGGACTTTTCTATTAACTCCTGCAATTTTTTTTTTTTTTGTTTGTATAAAATATTAATTCAACTTATACATAATAAAGCAGAAAAATCAATAAACAATACTCATTGCAACATTTCAATAAAAACTTGAAATAATAAATATATTTACCAATATCATCATCTGTAGCATGCATTTTTGTAACTATGGTGCCGATAGGAGCATCTTCTTGAATTGATGCTGTAAAATTAAAAGCTGGAAAAACTGGTGGGTTATCATTTACATCAGACAAGAATATTTCAATAAATGACATGCATTCCCATTCGGTATGCTCTCTATCTTGCACATGTGCTATTAAAGAATAATGAGCTTTTCTTTCACGATCAAGTAATCTAGATGTTTTTAGTTCTCCTGAAAATATATAAAAAATTAATAAACAAAGAGATGCCCACAGAAACTTTCCATGGTTAAAACTAAATAACCATAGACAAATTTCTCGATCTTATTAGTACTATTGATGGTAAAATTGTGTAAATAGAATAATGTGATTTTGTTACTTTGTACCCTAATCTGAACTGCAACCTACAAGATAACTCGTGGTTTACATTATATATTATATAATGTAAAGTTTCTAAATACATATATATATATATATATATATATATATATATATATATATATATATATATATATATAAGATAAAGACCGGAGACTGGCGATATCAGCCTTAATACCATCTTGAAATGTAAACAAACATGCTAATTGTATATAAGGAGAATTATTGAACGAATAAAGCAGTGTTTTATCAGAAGCCGTGAGTGTTGCATCTCAATCCTTTTCCTTCTTTTTTTTTTATTTCTGAAGTCCGCCGACGCTTAACTTATATATATATATAATTAATGTAAACCACATACAATGTAGCTACATGGCTGGAATGATATAGCAACTTTTTATCATTGATCAACTAACCTTAAGTATCAGTTTATATCATCGTATTTACACATTTTTCTCTAGAACGTTTCTACCGATTTCGATTAAACTCATTACGTCTATGTAGAATTAAATGGTATTTAATATCAGTTAAATGACAATTTTTTAAAGTTTCTTCTTCTCTTAAAGTACCTCCAATTATGTTTATTTAAAATAATTAAATGCTTTATATTGAAAAAAATAATAAAGAAAAACTAGGAAAGATAAAAAAAATATTTGGTAATTAAAAATAAGCATTGTTAATGTAGGATGTATATATAATCTCTGTTGAGTACATATATATATATATATATATATATATATATATATATATATATATATAGAGAGAGAGAGAGAGAGAGAGAGAGAGAGAGAGAGAAAGAGAGAGAGAGAGAGAGAGAGATCTTTAGGCCTTTACAAAATAAATATTTGTACTAAAAAATAAATATTTGATCTATCAGCTAGAAATTGAACCAATACCGTTTAAAGTAAGGCAATCTGGGACCCTTTCCCCAACAAGCTCGGTCATCATATACACTAACATAGACTTAACTACAGATATAACTGTTGTAGGGATGGTTCTCCAAAAGCTGAGGCCATGATGGCCGAGAGTGTTAAGGTGTCATAATCTAAGCAACCTCGAGTCCAGTGCAGCCATTTTGAATTCAGCCTTGACGGATTGAAATTTATTTTTTGGTGGACCCATAAAATGAATCTCAATCTTCCCACTTTGGTTAGTATAGGTTGCTTACTTGTAGTATTTAATTTATGAGGAGCTACATGTACAATCTGTCGCATTCGAATTGACATAATAAGTGATAAATAACCCAGTTTTTGTGCAGTAAAAAAATTATAAAATGGCAAAACCAAGACCAAAATGTGTAACAAAAATAAAATCCTGCCATTTACTAAATTTCGGCAGAAAATAGTTAAACCTACTTTGTTTATTGACATAAATTACTATTTTTTCATCATAAAAATTGGTTAGAATGAGAAAATAAATTAATAAAATAAAAGCTAAAATAAATTTACAGAAAACATTCTTGAAATAGGACGACTTCGTGGTAGCTTGTTATTTGAGGTCCAGGAATGAGTATTGATTCAGATTCCACATCTTTATCGTTTGTGGCCATATTTATTATTTTCTAATGTCCATATCTAATACTTTCCTGAAGTTCCATGGATGTGGAACTCTAACACAATACTAGAAATTAAAAAATGCTGTTTTTTTTGCAGGATAAAATATTCCAATTATCATATTGCAAGCACAGAGAGATGTAGTTTCATCTACCATTATGTAAATAAAGTGAGCCTGTTCTTAATAAATTTGAGTTCAATCTCAGCACATTTTCATATATTTTTTTCTCAGTCTTTTTGTCAGTAATTATTTAATAAATATTTTTATAAAGGCTTTAGAAAAGTCATGATTCTAACTTGTTGGAAGGAATATTTGAACTGATCGTAGGGCATAATGTTAATCTTTGCAGAATTATTTTCAGACCTGAGCTATATTCAATAAGTTAAGTTTGGATGGTCTTAGAACTATTTTGCTAAGAAGCTGTCACCTGCGTATATCCACCTAATTTTGTACCTTAAAAGAACAGTGAAATAGCTAATGTTTTAAAATAGAAAAATGATGTGTACTATGCATTTCTTTACCACCCAATTTCATTTCCACATGAAGAGCAGAATAGTCTTTTCATTGAACTGAATTTAGTTGTGTTAATATCTCACTATAATTATTGTTCATGTGACAGATTATGATATTTATAAAAAAATAAATAAATCATTTTTTTTTTTTCACAATCATTAATTATCCAACTTTTTTACTTTGGAAGAATAACTTTATCATTTATATTTTCAACCAACTTACAAATAATATTTCTTTAAGTTAGGTAAGATATGTGATTTATAAAAGGTATAAAAAGTGACAGCTTCATCGTGAGCTGTTTCTAAAAAACTCTTGAAAAAAAAGAAACAAAAATTCGCTACAGTTAGACAGAGTTATTTTAAGAGATCTGAAAGGACCCTGAGCTAGTCACTCCATACTAAATAAACATCCTTTCAATTTAAACCTACAGAGTTCTCAATCTAGAGGATACAAGAGGAAATAGCGTACTACAATATATGGTTTCTGAAATAAGCATGGTACACATATTTTCTTAACGATCATATTGACCATAAATTCTGAGACTAAATATATCAACTGAGTTGGAGGTTTACTAAAACTATTCGGAAGCCATAATATGAAAGCAATATTTTACAGTTTTAAACAAATAAAAATAATAATTTAATACTAGAGTAGAAAATCACCTGTTGTACGATCTATTGAAAAGTTTTCTGAGCCATCTCCAGTGAGGTAAAATCTTAATTTTGATTCCAAATCTAAATCAACAGCAAATACAGTTAAGATGAAAGAACCCAGAGGTAGGCCTTCTGAAATGGTTTCTTTGTAACGGTATCTCAGGCAAAATGGTTCTTGATCTGAAAATTAATATTGTATTATATAATAAAAAGATTGAAGATATTAAATAATTAGCACAATACAATACTTATTCCATGATAATCAAAATTTAAATATTAAAATAAATTAATTAAAATCTGAGCTAGAGAGGAATAGAGAAAATTTATATTAAAAATTGAAGCAATAATGTGAAAAACAAATATTTATTTTTTTGGTTTTTATTAACATGTTATAAAATTTTTTTTAAAGTCAGTTTTATTGATTTAATAATCAATTCTTACAATGTATCTATAATTATATTTATTATTATATGTAAATAATCTGTAATTATAATTATTATTATACATTTTTATATTAAAATTTGGGTAGGATATAAACAAAACTGAAAAGTAACTCATAACAATTTACTAAAATTCTACAGTAATCGCTCAACATTCACAGGTTTGGCTTTTGCAAGCTTTGATTATGCTTAAGTATAAAAGTTAAGAATAATTGCACATTCTTCAATAGCATATTTTACTATTTCTGGAAAAAAATTAAGATAAAAAAATACACTTCATGTGCAGTATGTATAGACTTAACATGTATATTAACTTATTTGAATTAATCAAGAATTTTCCATCTATTTTTTAAGTTGTTTTAGTTCCAGTATTTTATTTTTACTTATCCGATTTTTTTCTATTTTCAACACCTTTATTATTATAATTTTCATTTCAAAAAATATGATTTCCTTAAAATTATTCTGTATTAGAATTTTTGTCTCAGTATCACAATATTTATGTTCCTTGTCATTTCAATCTAGAATTTTTATTAATGATGTATATAGACGTTTATACTGTTAACAGTCTTAAACATATTACGAAAAGGAGGGGATTCTAAAAAATAAAAATGTTGGATTAAAATGACAAGCACAGGTGGATGGATCTAAGGAGTGAGGAGGGGGGGAGGACTTTCGGGCTGAAGCCTCCCAAAATGGTAAAATATAATCATATTTTATGAAAAAAATGATCACTAAAAGTATTATTGTTGGTCTAATTACATTTAATAGGAATTAAAGAATCAATTAAACGCCATTTCATAGAGGTACTTAGTTTCTTTTTTTCTTCCAAAGCAATTATTATAATATATACATACAAAAAAAAAAAAATCTTTCAGGCTGCAGCCCGTCATGCTCCCCCCAAAATTAATTACTGGATCCGTTAGTGATGACAAGGAATATACTAATGAATATTATGATACGATGAGATTCTCACACAGAAGAATTAAACAAAACAATATAATATGAGTCAAAGCTTATAAAAATATAAAAAGGTCTTAAAAACATAACAAAAATTATGAAATTTTGATCTTTGAAGACTGTATTAGGTGTTAGGTGATAAGAGTTAAGTTATTAATGGCAAATATATGATTGTTATGAAGTTTTCCTTATCCTTGGAAAATTAATTTTGACTAATTAAATAAAAAATTGTATTGTCTGTTCGACAATTATCTGAGTTTGTTAACTTAGTTTCTCTAATAAAATAAATAATTACACTGCAGTGAAAATTAGATGGTCAGATGTAGCAAACCAGTGCTATTTTAATTTGTGATAACCCTGAAAAAGTATTCTCATTTACCAAAATTTCAAGACCATTCAAGTAAAACTGGAGAACTACTTAGGCTGTGAATCTTTACCTCCTTACTTTTGAAAATAAACCTGACCTTTGAACATTTTAGAACATAAAATTAGAAATGTGTGCAATTATTTTAAGAAACTAGTGAAGATCAGAAGGCTTTAAAGGGATCAACCCATGCTTGTATTTCTAAGAATAAAAATACAAAAAGGAACTAATCAAGCCATTGTTTAAATGATAACCTGCTGGGAGGTATAATCAATATTGACAATACATCCAGTACAAGGAACTGGATGACTATCACACAACAGGAACAAGTGAAAATGGTTTTAGGAGGAAGTAAGCAATAGGCTGGGTTACCAAACTGCAGAGGTAATTTCCTAATTATTTATTATAATTATTTGATTAGCACTTCATTTTATATTAAAACTGATTACTCCTACACATACACGAATGAATGATCATACTTAAAATCCAGTCAACTGTGTTACTTCATTATTCTTAGAGAACAATCCGTCCCAAAATAAAAATTAACCATTTTTTAAGGAAACATTGCGGTTGTTATTGTTTTAAATAAAATAATTAAATATATTTTAAGCATACCGTTAACATCTAGAACATCTATGTAAAGAGCAGCAACTGCAACAAATTTTCCATCAGTTGCTAAGACAGTGAGTTCATACTTGTCCATTGTTTCTCTATCTAATGGTCGTGCAACATAAACTTCTCCAGTCAACCTCACATCAAATTGTGTATGTGGATCACCAGCTATGATGTGGAATTCTACATTATTTGCTTCACTATCTTTGTCAGTTACAAATATTTGAACAACTACAGTGCCAGGAAGAGCATCCTCATTAACTGCAAAAAAATAATTGAATAAAAAATGGAGATTAAAGAAAGTTCATTGTAGTAATGTGATTTTAACAATGGGAAACTGAATTAGATTATTCAGAAACAACACAATTCTTTTTGCCAATTTGAGTTATTATTATTGAGTTATATTTTAAATTTTAGTAAAAATTATTTTTTTGTATTTTACCCAAAATTGTGAAAAGTCCCATTTGTTATTTCTGAAATAACTGAAACATTAATATAATTTACAATATTTTTACCTGATGCTGTGTATGATTCTCGAGTAAAGACAGGAGGGTTATCATTATAATCAACCAAATTAACATAAAGCGACACGTTGCTACTTTTGGGAGGGATTCCTCCATCTGTAGCAATAATATTCAGTTTATAATTGGGAATAGTTTCTTTATCTAAAGCAATAAGGGTAGTGACCCATCCAGTATGAGCATCTATCGCAAAAGTTTCTGTCCCTGGACCAGTGATTCCATACCTAACTTCTCCGTTAGTTCCTTCATCAGCATCAGAGGCATGCACTGAAAAGAAGGGTAAAATTCTATTTACAACTATCACTGAAAATCATTATAATTTTATATTTTGTAAAACAAAGAAATGATGTGATTTTCTATCCAGTCATCTAAAATTACTCGTGTTTTCAGCAAAAATGACTACAATTAACTGTTGAAAAGCTTTTATTTCTTGTTTTTCCAATGTATTTGTAATTATGTTTTGGATGTACTGTAATAAGCATAATTGCCTAAAAACATATTTTACTTATAAATATAAAAAAATTAAAAATAATGTTATTTTAACTCAAAGTAGCGCTGAAATTATGTTTTTCTCCCAGATTTACATCATAGGAATTGATATGTATTTATGATATGTATGTATGAAAAAATTAATGTTTCTTACTAAAATTTATGTTTAAAATAAAAAAACCTAGTGATTGCTTCAATTATTTTCATCAAATCGTAAATATTAGGACAAATGTCCATCAACAGAATAAAAATATAAAAAATAAAAAAAAGAAGATTATCTTGAGAATAAATATTATTGAAATGTACAAAAAAAAAAGTAGATAGGAGGAGAGGAAAAGCAACTTTAATTCACTATAATAGAAGTGGAACACATAAAACTACTTCGAGGTACTGAAGAATCTTAGAGAGCAGTTCATGATTTCCTTCAATCTGTCCTAAAGTACTATCGAAGGCCAACATATACCATAGCCAAACAGAGCCATAATCAAAGTGGAGTAAAATAAGTGAAAATACAAAGAGCCTGTTTGTAGGTTGTAGAGAAAGATGACGAAAACCCCCATAGGGTGCCCATCACCTCCAAGATCAATGGCGCAAGAACCTATCCTATCCCTCTCCCTCTCCTTCCAAGATATTTTATTAGTCACTGTTTCTTTAAAACAAAGCAATCTAAGGTAGAATCAGAAAAATCGTAGATCATATACAATTACACTTGCTGTGGTCTGTTCCATGTTTTCCCCTTGTCCCTTAATCCGAAAATTTATAACCCCATCAAAATATGGTCCCTCAAAAATTTTGATGGCACAACTTGCGCCATGAAATTCCCTTCTGGGCACCCCTGATGGAAACGATGAAATAACTTAAGTGTGACTATTGGCAGAGTGGAAATATGGGCAGTATGGGTTTTTCTTATTTAATCCATAATAGCCCAGGCACTGATACTAGTTAGTTTTTCCTGAACATATAGAAACACCATTGATGACTCAAAAAGAGAAAAGCATAAATAGATTTAGGAGTCATGAGGATATAGATGGTGTATTGAATTAGGAAGCTCATTGATACAGGAATTGAAAAAGAGATGAGAAATGCTCAAATCCTGAGCTTCAAGAGAGGATAGGGTGAGGAAGGAAGATAGGGTTTGGTTTAGAATAAAAACCGCATGGGTCCAAATGGTAAGCAGAGATTGAAACCAAGGAATAGAGCTATTGGGGAAGATTGGACTAAAGCTTTTATCAAGAGGAAGGAAATAATGTGTTTTGGAGGGAAAAATAATAGATGAAAAGAAAAATTCAAAGGATTTCAGGGTGGCATAGTTAAAACAATTTAACAGATCAAGCCAAACGGAACTGGTATGTGGTTTCATAATGGAGGAAATAAGGTCAGTAGGAGAGATGTAGGAAAAACAAAAATTATCAGTTCAAGGGTTGAATTAATGATATGTGTGTATGGGCTGTACAATGAATAAATTAGTGGATACGTGAAAATATCATGAAGAGTACATAACCAATTCTAAACACGTCCAAGAAAGAAAAAACTACAGTAAATGAAAAAATAAAATAATACATTACCTTTTACTATAGAGCTCCCTTCTTCAATATTCTCTGCTACTGAAACTATATAATTTTCATTTTGGAAAAGAGGCTTGTTATCATTATGATCTAAAATTTGCAATGATATTTCGGTAAATGCAGTTAATGGAGGACTTGAATCAGTGTATGCAAGAACTCCAAGAATATAAGATGGGTATTTCTCACGATCGAGTTTACCCATAAGTGTGATTTCTCCATTAGCATCAATACTAAAAATGTCATTTCCTGATAGCAATTTGAATTTCACAGACATATCAGAAACTAACTTTACTCTTGTAATAACTGTTCCTAAAAATATTATTTTGGTAAATAAATCTTTTAATATTAAAAATAAATAAACAAATAATATTAATATTTCATATACCAGGATCAGCATTTTCTGCAACAAAAAACTTGTCATCTCTTCTTTCAAAAATTGGGGGCATATCATTACTTGCCATTATATATATGTCAATTGGAACATCAGCATGAAGTGTTGGAATTCCTCGATCAGTGGCTCTAATAAAAAATTGAAACACTTGTGTTTCTGAAAAATAAATAATTTTGCATGTGATTTTATACTGCATAACAAAAATTTAATATATTAAAATCTATTTTTATATCATTTGCATTTTATTTCATAATAAAATTAAAATAATTACTAAATTAAATTAATACAATAGAAACAAATAGGTAAGACCAAGCAGAAAGTTTAAGAACATTCAAATATAAAGTAGTGTAGTAAGATAAATTATACCTTTATACTTCTTTCTTTTTATTTTATTGATTGCCATTTTTGGTTAAACTATCAATTATCAAAATCATTCCAATCTATCAACATATAATTACACATCATATATAGTAAGTTTATCAACATCATCATTTATATATCAATTCATATTACACTAATTAATGGTCTAAATTATCAGCAAATGCATAAATAATTTCCTTATTATAATAATATTTTCTGTTATGTGATATTTCAATTATCTATAAATGTATGGTTTCAAAATAAATAATATTTTATAACTAAATTACTTTTTACATGACCAATATTCTCATATATTTAACAAATATTTTGAAATCAAGATTTTATAAAGTGTTAAAATATCACATAACAGAATATACAATAATAATAAGTCAATTATAAATGCATTTACTGATAAGTTATACAATTAAGCAGTGTAATATGAATTAATACATAAAAATAATGATGTTAAAGTAACTATATACGAAGGTAATTATATGTTGATATATCAGCATAGTTTTGATAATGAATAGTTCAATTTAAAACATCAAACAATGAAATAGGTGGAAACAAATATGCAGAACATAATTATTTATCTTATCGAACTATTATATCTGTACCTTGGAAGAGAAAGGGCTTATGTCTAAAATTTTTAAATTTGAAAGAGCTGCCCCCTAAACAATTAGCGTAGGATTACATTAATTATTAAAAGGGCCAAGATATTCAAATTATGAATTATTGATACAAACTAATAATCGGAGGAAATTAGCTCCTAAAATAATTAATGTATACTCTTTTGTGCAGATCATTCAAATTTAAAAATTTTGGATAATGCCCCTTTTTGTTCCAAGTTGGAATATAACAGCTAACTTACAAAAAGATAACACTTAGGCATAAATTACATTATTTTAAATAAGTATTCACGGGGAAATTAAAAAAAAAAAAAATACTACAAATAATAAAGCTAATCTACCATATGGAATAGCTGATTTCAATAATGACAGGCCTCCAGTATTTTTGTTAATGTGGAATAAGTCCCTAACCCCTCTTGAACCTTTGTCATACAATGAATATTCAATTTGGGCTGAAATATCTTCATCTTTATCAGTAGCCTTGACCTGAAGTTTAAAAACCAACAAACATAATATATTTTAGCATACAAATTAGACTTATTATTAATATAAATACACTTTTTAAATTAGTAGTTAAAATAAATAAATTTTCTTATTATTTCAAAATTCAAAACATAAATTACTAAAATATATTTATTAAAGTTTTACCTTTAGAAATCCTGAATTAACAGAAAGATTGCTTGGAATAGAAGCTTTGTACTCTGGAAGTAAAAATTTAGGAACACTGTCATTAATGTCTGTAACCCAGACTCTAACTGATGTAAAACCCAATTTTCCACCGACATCAATTGCTACTACAGGAATTTCATACAGTTTTTTAACTTCTCTATCTAGTATTTGTTTAGTATAAATTTCACCTACACAAAAATATAAGTTAATAAGAAGAGAGTATATAATACATTTTTTTTTAATTAAAAACTACGAACTCATATTACTAATTTTATTATATTTAGATTCAACTGATTTCAAAGGACAACAAATGAAATTGCCACATAAAATAATAAAATTAACAAAAATTATGGGTACTGGTAATAATTGGAAAACCAGTCTGGGCCTATTTTATTTTTATAAAAGCCAGTTCCTGAAGGCTACCAAGAGATTGTCCTTATGTTTTGAGACCAGTGCAAAATAAATAATGACTGACCCGAATGGAACTGAACCTATACTATCCCGAACTCTGGGACCCTCATACAATTCGTGGGCATCACAGCCTCATATAAAACATAAAGTAATTGTTTATCAAAACAAAATATTTTTCCTAATAATGAATATTCAATAATACATCTTTAATCAATTTTCAATCTGAAATTATTTACATGAAAACAATTCATTTACAATGTATTAATTAGAAATTTCAGAAGCAGTTCACATCGAACTTATTTCATAAAACATTGAAAGATAAAATATGAAAAACAAATAAAAGAGTGAGATATGGAATTCATCCCTAGAAAAAGATGGAGGAAAAGGAAACATTAATTAATATTAGAAAAGAGAAACAATAATAATAGTTTTTTTATTTTAATTTAGGAATATTTAATTGTTTGATTGGAATGCTGTATACTACAGCAACCCAATGAATTTGGTCAGCAATGAATGAATAAACTTGATAGGTATGGAAAAGATGATAAAGAAGAAGATAATAGATAAGTATTACTATTAAATATGTTAAAACTTTTCATTAAGAGAAAACATTTCTTAATGTTTCAGAAGTAATAAGACAAATTACCTTACATATATAAAAAAAAAAATTAAAAAGTTCTAAGATTTTAGTACTAATATTATAAACAGACCTGTAAAATTATCAACCATAAATTTTTCAAGAAGAACTTGGGAAGATATATAGTAACTTGGGATTCCATAGTTTCCATTATCTTTGTCAACTGCATGAACTTTGCACACTCTAGTTCCAGATGGCAGATTTTCAGATATTTTAGCTTCATATTGGTGTTTTTCAAATACTGGACTGTATTTATTAGCAGAAATCATTTCAACCCTTACCCTGGCAAAACTAGTATATATTCCATCACTGACAGAAACATTCAGTGTATGGGCTTTTGTTTCAGTCAATTTATGCAGGTTTGTTAATGTTATTATACCTGCAATGAATGTTTTTACTTTATCATTTAAGGTAAAAATAATATAAATAAATACCAAGATAAATCAAGAAGCTGATAAAAAATTTTGCATAAAAAATTAATAAAATTTTGCATTAATTTTAAAATAATTTTTGCAACATAACTTATAAAATTAAAATAAATATATTTAAATGTATGCAGTATATTGCTAATATTTCAGACATAAAAAAATCAAGGTGAATACAACATAAGTTAAATTATAATAACTTATTTATTTATTTTTTTAATTATTTATTTAGATATATAATATTCTGTCTCGTGCACAATAATTATAGTGATAAATGAACACATTCACACCATATATAAAGAAAATATAAAATTAACAAAAGTAAAATAACAACTAAATAATAATAATAATAAAAACTATGTAAAATAAAAAAATAAAATAACCTAAAGATAAGTAAATTAAAAACATAAAAACACAGTCATAATAATTTACTAAAAAAACATAAACTAAGATAATATGCTTTTCTTAGAAGATATACAATGAATATTTTGATCATTTTAATAAATAAATATGTATATTTTTGCATTCATAGTTGTAAACACTAAAAATCTGAAATTACCTGTGGAAGAATCCATAGAGAATGTTTGCTGATGATTACCACCAACGATACTGTAAGATAAGTGCCTATGGTCAACTGAGTCAGGATCACTGGCTGTCACAATAGTAACAAATTGGTTTCTTGTGGCTTCTTCAGAAAGCCAACAACTATACACATTTTTTTCCAATTTTGGAGGATTGTCATTCATATCTAATACTAAAAAAAAATTAAAATATTTATAAATTACTATAATTTTCATGGTTATTTAAGGAGGAATGAATAAATGATATAATCTTAATTTTTGTTTGTTAAGTGAATAAAAATTACTAGCAATAAAAATAAAATAAATATTATTTTAATATATAAAAGAATGTATCAAAATAAATCTTCATTTACATTAAAATACCAAGGTGTTTTATTTCTAAAATTTTCATTTATTACACTATGGTTTTTGATGAATGCTCAGATAACTGGGTTGGAGGAATTTTTTTAATGTCTTTCAGTTACCTCCTACGACTTATCTTGGGCATGACAGTCCTATTCCCTAATAAAAAAACTGCATTTTTGATTAGCTGGATTGTTCAGCATGAAACTACATTTACATGTTACAGAAAAATTGTCCAATAATCTTTTCCATAGTTCACATAGAGTTAGCAGAGCTTTGAGATTTTCATACCATTTGAGATATACTGAATGTGTAATAGGTATTGAGCCAGACAATCCTCTATTATATAAAAGTATTAGGTTGTCAAGAAAATAATGCAGGATTTTTTATAAGAAAGAAGAAAAATAAATTTTATTCTGGGACATTTAACCCCCTTAGAATAATTATAATGAACAAAAAGATGAAAATTGTCTGGAATTATAAAAAAATAAAAAGAATAATATACATTTTAGCAATCATAACATAATAATCTAACCTTATAATTAAAATGAATTAAGTATGAGTAAACATATTGATTTGTACATAAATATAAATGAGTGTGTTCCCAATAAACAATTTCTAATGCATTGCATCAATTTTGTTACAGTACAATTCAGTACTGCTGGTTTCTCCAGGATTTAAGAAGCTGTAGTGCAGGCGTTCCCAACCTTTTTTTTACCAGCAGGCACATTTATAGGTTATGTGTTAGTTGACAGACCCCATGTTTTTATTCAATGTGAAGTTTATTAATAAAAAGAAATATATACATACAGTAACAAACATCTTTATTATTCCCGAAACTAAGACAGGCAGAGATGGAGCTGGTTTTTTAAGGTAGCAAAAGTTCTACAAGGTCTGTAATACTAACAGAAAAAAATATCTAACATACTTTATGTTCTGGCATGTTACAATACATGTCAGAATTTTCTTCTTACAATCAATTTGTGATTACCTTAAAATTAATGTGCTCCATCATCAGTTTCTAATTCATGTTATAATAATCTACGTATATAAAATCTAGAGCAACATCTTGCTTTTAGACTAATTATTGGGTGTCTGCCATAGTGAATACAATTGACCTTTGGATCTGTCTGTTTATTTTTATACTATTGTTGTTAATGTTTATTTCATGTATCTGCAATTTCATTTCTATTAAATTTTAATTTTGTTTAATATGTCCGTATAATGAGTTCCTAAATGTTTAGTGTCTGTTTTATAATTTACTGTTGTTCTATTGTTTTTTTGTGATGTGTATTGCTTCAAGTAATTTCCTATTGGTGTTTTTTGGTTCTGTGCCAATTATATGTGGTTTGTTGAAGTTAAATTTATGCTGTTATGTGCTAAAGCAGTTATGTTTATGTTTTTTGTATTTTTACAGTTAGTAATATGTTGTGAAATTCTGGTCCCTAATTGCTTGGATGTTTCACCAACGTAGATTTTCGGGGCAGTTTTGACAATCTTTCATACGTTATGTATTGCTACATACATTCATTGATTCATGAACACATGAAAGGTTACATGTAGATAAGTGGAACACAATAGCCCAAGAAAGGCAGAGATGGAGAAGGCTGGTTAAGCCAGAAAAAGACCTACAAGATCTGTAATGTTTTTCGGATATTTTTCATATGAGGGTGTATTTTTATGTATCCGGAGCTGTAGATTTTGAAAATGACCTCCATTTTAAAATTAGGCCACCGCGTTTCGACTTATTTGAGTTTTTCGGATATTTTTCATATGAGGGTGTATTTTTATGTATCCGGAGCTGTAGATTTTGAAAATGACCTCCATTTTAAGATTAGGCCACTGCGTTTTGACTTATTTAAGTTTTTCGGATATTTTTCATGTGAGGGTGTATTTTTATGTATCCAGAGCTATAGATTTTGAAAATGACCTCCATTTTAAGATTAGGCCACCGCGTTTCGACTTATTTGAGTTTTTCGGATATTTTTCATATGAGGGTGTATTTTTATGTTTCTGGAGCTGTAGATTTTGAAAATGACCTCCATTTTATGATTACGCCACTGCGTTTTGACTTATTTAAGTTTTTCGTATTTATCCAATATTAAGGTCTACTTTTATGTTTCTTGAGCCGTAGATTTTGAAAATGACATCCATTTAATCATGGCGCCATTGCATTTTGACTTATTTAAGTTTTTCGAATTTATCCAATTTAAAGGTCTACTTTTATGTTTTCAGAACCGTAGATTCTGAAAATGACCTTTATTTTATGATTACGCAACTGCGTTTCAACTTATTTAAATTTTTAGAATTTAACAAGTATAAAGGTCTAATTTTATGTTTCTGGAGCAGTAGATTTCCCCCATTTTGTAAATGACCCAATTTAAAGTTTATGCCACTGTTTTGGATTATAAAAGTTTTTTTTTTACTTTTTCGGTATAAGGATCTACTTATATGTTATCCGAGACGTATTGAATTTTTTCTAATCTTTAATATTTAAATTTATCTAATATTTAAGCTCCATTTTATGATTAAGCCGCTGTATCTTGATTAATTAGGCTTCATTTTGGATTTTTTCAATACAAAGTTTCATCAATATGTTTTCGAGTATGAATAAATAAATAAATATTATGAAGCTAAAGTAAAATTAACCACACAATACAAACTAAAAAGCCGAAAAGCAACTGGTAATAAATTTAACCTTCCATATTCAGATTTTTCAGCTAATTGTTCGAAATCTTATAATTTTGTGATAGGAGACCACAACATTAAAAAAGATAACTAAAATTAAATTAAAAATGAGACAATACATATTTTATTTATTTTGATTAGATATTTTTATTTATTTATTGAAAAATAAATTAATCCTTCGTATTATGTTTTTTATTCGAAGGAAAAATCAAAAACACTTAACAAAACCGAAACACAGTGGCCTAATCTTAAAATGTAAGTCGTTTTAAAAACTAAGGCTCCGGCATCATAAAAGTAGACCTTTAAATTGGATAAATTCGAAAAACTTGAATAAGCCGAAACGCAGTGGCGTAATCTTAAAATGGAGGTCATTTTCAAAATCTACGACTCCGGAAACATAAGAATACACTCTTTTATGATAAAAATTCGAAACACTTAAAGAAATCGAAATGCGGTGGCCTAATCTTAAAATGGAGGTCGTTTTCAAAATCTAAGGCTCCGGAAACATAAGAATACATCCTCATATGAAAAAAATCCGAAAAACTCAAAGAAATTGAAATGCGGTGGCCTAATCTTAAAATGGAGGTCGTTTTCAAAATCTACGGCTCCGGAAACATAAGAATACATCATCATATGAAAAAAATCCGAAAAACTCAAATAAGTCGAAACGCGGTGGCCTAATCTTAAAATGGAGGTCATTTTCAAAATCTACAGCTCCGGAAACATAAAAATACACCCTCATATGAAAAATATCCAAAAAACTCAAATAAGTCGAAACGCGGTGGCCTAATCTTAAAATGAAGGTCGTTTTCAAAATCTACGGCTCCGGAAACATAAAAGTAGACCTTTATATTGGATAAATTCTAAAAACTTAAATAAGTCAAAACACAGTGGCGTAAACATAAAATGGATGTCATTTTCAAAATTTACTGATCGGGAAACATAAAAATACACCCACATATCGAATTTGTCAAAAAAACTTAAATGATTCGAAACGCAGTCACGTAATCTTAAAATGGAGGTTATTTTCAAAACTAGGTACAGGACAGCATAATACTAGTCCCTAAGAAATCCGAATAGGTACAATAAATCGATATCCGTAAGTGAAAATTCTACTTAGGAGAGCATAATAATAGACTTTCATATTGGAGGGGAGGAGGGGATGGCCATTATTTTAAAAAAATATATATAATTTACAAAAGCTTAAAACATTAATTTGAAATGAAAACGGTTGAATTTGAATTGGAAAAGGTTCAATTTGAAATGGAAATGGTTGAATTGACTTGGAAAAAGTTTGATTTGATCTGGAAAAGGTTGAATTTGACTTGGAAAAGGTTGAATTTGACTTGGAAATAATTGAATATCACATAGAAATATCACACTGAAAAAATCTAAAATGTTAAAATAAATGGATATGCAACTGCATAATCAAATTTTTTTTTGTATTTTTTAAAAGCTATGCCGTCGATAATATAGTAAGTGGCCTTCATTTCGAAAAAAATCGAAAATTGACAAAAATTCTAAAGTTGAATTTGAAATGGAAAAGGTTGAATTTGACTTGGAAAAGGTTGAATTTGAAATGGAAAAGGTTTAATTTGACTTGGAAAAGGTTGAATTTGATTTGGAAAAGGTTGAAATTGACTTGGAAATGCTATACATCCAGTATTTAATATTGAGTTCATGATACTCTCCTAATTAAAATAAAAAACTAAATATTTAAAGAATTCCATAACATATCTTTTAGATGAAAATGGTGGTGAGGATTTTCTTGCACTGCAACTATTCTTACAATCTTATTTCTATATCTGTCTCAAATATTCATTAATAAACATTATTCTAGTAAATAATAATAAAGTTAAGTTGTTTGAAAATGATTTAATTTTATCAGTAACATTTTAATCACTATCACTACTTTTAAATTTAGCAAAAAAATAAAACCTGATGAGGTCTCTTACCAGTAATCCACACATGAACAGAACTTGAAAGGCTTGGCACTCCTTCATCAGTAGCTATAACAATAAGATGGTGCAATGTTTGAGTTTCATGATCTAAAGATTGTTTTAAATAAATAGACCCATCATCCGAATCGATATGGAAATGATCAGGATCACTGTTACCAATTTTTTCAATGGAGTACTGAATTTTACCATTCAAGCCTGAAAACATTTTTTTTATAATATCAATGCCATATTAAATGTAAAATAGAAGTCATAAAAATGTTGAAGCAACAATTTTGAACCTGTGTCATTATCTTGAGCATGTACTTTAAGGATGACAGATCCGAAAGGAGAAGCTTCAGAAATAGAAATATTATATGAATCGACTTTGAATTCAGGAGGACAATCGTTCACATCAGTCACTAAAAGACTAACAAGCACATCTGCAAAAACTCCTGAAACACTGTCTGTAGCACGGACAGTCAGAGCATATTCTCTCTGAGTTTCATAATCCAAATCATCTACTACATAAAGACCACCTATAAAATAAAATAAGTTATAATTAAGATTAAATAAAGGTTTAGGAAAATATTACAACATGAATCGTAATTACTACTGCAGATATATCAATTAATATTATAACCATTTGGAAGACCATCTAATGATTTTGAAGTACATTATATATGTATAAAATGAACTTCAAAATCATTAGCTTGTCATTAATAGTTTATTTATTCTAACAATCAAGCCAATGTCACTTTAAAGTGGTTCTTCCATACATATATAGTTATGCTCTAGTAAGTTTCCTGGGAAAAGTAAAATGATTGAAGAGCAAATAATTATAAAGTAGTGCAGTTGGAAATTGCCTGGGTAATTAAAAATGTAAATCAATTATTTTTGTGGAAGTTTTAGGGGCCTCCTTGGGGTTGGAGTATATAATAAATTAATGTAATATGTGTAAATGGTTAAAGAACAAAAGATTAAGCCAATTCACATACAAATTTGAAACACGAGGTGTGTAAATTAAGTAATGAGACTGATTTTCTAATGTTCGATCTGGTACCACTGGGTATGTGGGACATAGAGGGATAGGCAGATAAACATCTGATAGGTGTCCAGTACAAATTAGAACATGCCAGAGTTGTTGCACTGTCGGTAGTGAATTTTTTTGTGATAAAGTTTTTTAGTGCATTTTAAAAATGAGTGACATCAATTTTGAACAATGTTGTGCTATCAGATTTTACTTCAGACTTGGACACAGAACAACAAAAGCTTTTTAGTCAGACCTATGGAAACAGTGATTGTAGAGAGCCCAGGTATTTAGGTTGTTTAAGCCATTTTCAGAAGGAAGAGAATCAATTGAAGGCGAGCCTCGCAGCAGAAAGCTTTCATTGTCAAGTATCAATGAAAATGTTGGCAAATCCATGATCTCATGTGTTCAGAGATTCACCTAATTCACCCAATTTAAGTCCATGTGACTTTTTTCTGTTTCCAAGATTGAAAAATCACCTCAAGGCACGACATTTCGAGACTTTAGAGAATATTCACACAGCCATAACTGACCAATTGAAGGCTATTCCAGTATCTGACTTCTAGCACTGCTACCTATGAAGAATGGAAGAATTGTCTCCAATGCTGTGTGGCTTCTCAAGGTAGTTAATTTGAAGGAGACAATGTGAATTTGTAATTTTATTAAAAAAAAAAAATTAGTCTCATTGATTAATTTACTCCCCTCGTATGTGCTTAAATGTTAGTACTGAAAACATTTTTAATGTTGTTTTTTTTGGATTAAAATAAAGTATTGAATACCTGAAAGACATAATTTTACTACAAAACATTTCTGCTTTTCCCATGAGAATTTTGCTGAAAAGTCATGCACCAGGTTGTTTTTAGCACGAACCAACCATAAAGTGCATCTCTAATGACGGAAACTCACCCAGTTTCAAATTTTTCTTGTACTGTAAGATGATTTAATGGCACTATTGAAGAATGATTCAATTTAGTCTGGTTTCTTTGTTATATATTGTTTAGTTACCAATAGTAAATAACTTATAAAAATGAGCTAACTTGCCTTTTTTTTTAAAACATTTTAAAATTTTGTATCTTTTATTTAACATTAATGTGATGTTTTTATGACATTGCACTACACTTTTAGTAAAATAATAATAATAAAAAGCTAAGCAAACCCGAAGGTTTGATGCTGACATCACCAACCGCTGTCTACACACCTCTCTCCACCAGTCGCCATCCAAACCCATCCAAGTCCATTCAGATTGGCCTTAACGCAATCTTCCCACCTTCGCTTCAGTCTATCCCTCAAACGTTTAATAGTCGGCACAGCAAATATTAATCTCTTAGGAATTCTTTTGTTACCAAGTCCAACAATTTTACAAACCCATTTAATTCTCCGGGATGTAATCATCTCAATTATATTAACCGGATATGATTCACCCAATCTGGAGTTGTATAACTGTCTGAACTCTCCGGTTAACTCATCCTTCTTCGGTCTGAATATTTTATGCAATACTTTATTTTCAAAAACCTTAAGAAGTTGACCATCCTCTAAGTAAGTAGTCACATCTCGTATTCATAAAGAACCATAGTTAGGATAATGGTTTTATAGATCCTAATTTTTAAGTTCCAGGATAGAAGGTGAGAACTAAGTAGTTTTGTAACAGAAAAATAACAAGTATTTACCGCCTTCAGTGTAACCTTAATCTCCTGTTCAAGTTTGTTTAGAGCCTACGGTCAACCATCTCCATACCATATTACTTTCTATATCCAATTATCGCCATTTTTGCAGCTAACTACACATATTGTCGTATCAGTGTTTATTGCGAATCCTAGTTCTTTATCAGCTTTTATTAACGTTGTTGTATTTAGTTTTATAGCTTCCGTGTCTTTGCTTAACAGGTACATTTTAGTATATGTCTTTGAAACAAGGCTGTACATAAGTAATAGCAATCTCAACCAGAAATTTTTTGTATCTTTTTGACTCAATGAGGCAAGAGCATGGTAATTACACTTTAATGGAAATTATAAAGAAGTTAGCTTTGCCTTTATCTTAATATCAGGAGACATATTCTAGCTATTTTTACAATATTACTAATTTCCAGTTGGATTCTTATAGAACTGATGAATCTTATATATAAACAATAGAAAGGTATTAATGATCTTCCATTGATTTCAATAATATCTATAATATTTACATCATGTAATCAGATAATTCAAAATAAAACTAAATTTACCTGTGTTGAAATCGACTGAAAATTTATCATAAGTATCACCACTAACAATGGCATATATTAATTTTCTACCAAGAGGTGACTCAGCTTGAATGTTAACAGAGAGTGGTGTATGAAGTTCAACATTTTCTGGAGTAGTAACTGTATAAAATTGGTGATCAAACACAGGCATCGATCGATCCATTACTTTTACACTTACAGGGACTTCAGTAGAGCATGGTGTATTACCTGAAATAATAATAAAATGCTCATAACGTTAAACATTCTTAATGAAATACTGAATGAATACATTAGATTATATACATAATTTTATTTCTTTTCTAAATAAACATGAAAGCTACCTCCATCGTAAGCACCAATAATCAACTGATACTCTCGATTATGGCCTTCTAAGGCCTGTTTTAAGGTAATTTCTCCAGTTTTACGGCATACTTTAAACAATTCACCATGACCTCTAACTAACTCATAACGCACTACACCATTTTCACCTTTATCTAAATCAATAGCATGGACCTGTAAAAGTAAATGTTGTTTTAAAATATTAGTATACATTAAAAAGAGTTTCACTTCAGTATTACACTGTAATCTGAACTAAGATTTACCTTAGTAATAACATCTCCTTTAATTGCATCAATGGAAACAACAGCATAGTATGGAAGATTAACAAACATAGGACAGTTATCATTTATATCCAAAACAGTAACATTTACTGGAACGTGAGCAACTCTTACTTCATTTTCAATAGATTCTTCACTTTTTACCTAGAAGGATAAATTAAAGATATGATTTTAATATTTTCAAAAGTAACAACTCACATATTTTCATAAGATTGAGTGGGTCCTGTTTTAAATATTAATTTATTTAAATATATATCGTAGATATCCTAAATGAAACCCAGGAAGAAATTTAAATTTGAATTGAAATTTTAAAAATCAAATCGATTATGCTTTAAACTAGATAGAGAAAATCTTTAACTATTGTAAGATCTTAATGTATAGCTGAAATGCTCAATCAAATCTTGTATAAATGAATCTATCGAATCCTAGAAGCTGTTAAAATATTTTAATTGAGTAGAGAGTAAAAAGAATCTAGTAAGGAAGTGAAGGTCAAAAATATTCAAGGAAGTATAGTACAAATTGGTAATCATTATTCCAAGAAGTTTGAGGTTCATGTATATTTAAAATTAGGACTACTGTCTTTCTTTAGTTTTATTCAATTAACATTAGAATATGTGATCTGTCAAAAAATTTCGAACAAAAGAAAACAAAAAAATATCCTCCCCGAAACATGATACACTAGCACCATATTCATTTGAATAGCTATAAGGAGGGTGTAGGCAGTGTTGGATGCTTTCACCATTCAACCTTTGAGTTCATTATCATTATTAAAATATATCAAATGGAAAATAAATTATAAAATTATTATACAGTATTTTTTTTAAATATGTTGCTGAAGTATAGAGCAAGATAAACATTGGTGCATAAGAAAGATGTTTTCTCAAGCAATAGGGACTTGTAATAGTTTCATCCTACCACGTAAATATCTTGTATTCCTATTTGCAAATACTCTAGGTTGAAAAAGAAATTATAAATATATAATGTGATTTTACTGATATATAAACAATGATAATAATGATAACAATGATACCTGAACAATCAACTGGTAGCTTTCCTGTGCTTCTCGATCAAATCTTAATCCTGTTGTTCTGATAACACCAGTTGTTGATCCAATAGAGAAAAGAGGAGATGGATTTAAAATAGAAAAATCAAGATGCTCATTCAAGTGACTCCCCAATACAGTGACAACAGCAACTGTATTTACTTTTGTCGAATTTTCTAAAACTGCTCCTTGGTAAATATGTCTTTGAAATATTAGTCCAGAATCTTGGCTATTGGTCCACCAAACATTGACTATACTATAAAATAAAAAATAAGGTAGTTCATTTATTTGACCGTTGATAAACAATATATAACAGAAAATAATTTTTTTTATGATTGATTTTCAAAGTATAGTATATTATTCAAACCTCATATTTTTAAATATCATGCATAAATATTAATAGTTTTTCAGCTGTTCGACTTTCATACATACTTAAAGCTGGAAAAATATATAATATTTATTTTTCAATTTTAAAATTTATGTTTAAATTTTCCTACAACACTTTGATAACTATATAACATATCTTGAAGGTGAAAAAGTTAAGACGTCTAATTGTAAGTAATGTAGTACAAAATAATAAAATCTCAATAAAAGAACTCAAGCCAATATTCCAGTTTTTTTACCTCAGGTGTTATTATTTCCATATTACTCGATTTTCATATCAAATATTTAATTGTAAAATTTTTAGTTTGTTAAAGCATATATCAATGGTCAACCTCTGATATATTTTAAGGAGTATTTTATTCTTTATATTTTATATGTCTGTTTGAAACTAGTGTTATAATAACACTATTATAAGAACAAGAATAATTAAACAATAAAAAATTACAAGATGTAGTCTTTTTTTTTTTTAATTCAAAAATATAAAATTTACACAACATCTGTGAGGCTGACAATCAATATTCATTTTAAAGTTTAAGATTTTAGACAACATCGGTGGAAAATAAAACCAACACAAGCAATGTTCCTACTCAAAGAGTTGGCATAAAGTAAAAGTTTCTTATATGAATAATGGAAATATTTACTTTTATGATGTAATATTTTCAGGAATGAAAGTAAATAATATTACATCATATGTGTGTTAACTGGTAGATTTTTAATTACTATTCATTTGCTTTACAGTACTAATCCTAATAAAACTTACGCCTCGTCTGTGTATTTTCCATCCGAAACTGACACTTTCAGCCTATGGGGAGAACTCCCTACTTGATGATTTGGCTCTTTTATAGTTATTATTCCTGTAAGACTATTTATTGAATAAATGCCATTTGTATTTCCAGAAATAATAGAATATGTCAATTGGGTAAAGTTGGCTGAATCGTGATCTATTGCACTCAACTAAAAAAATAAAATAAATAATTATTAAAAAAACGTTTTTTATTAATAGCCAACAATGAATATTTCACAATGGTATATGTTCTTAATCTGATAGAATTTAACAAATAAAATATTTGTTTAAAATAATAAAAAGTAATAATTAATGAAAAGTATACATACTAGAACTAATTGATTCTGATTGAGATGTTAGTTTTTTTTAAATTAAATATATCACTTATATCAAAAATAATGTTTCCTACCTCTGCTACAGCAATATTGGGATAGGTTGGAGTAATCACTGATGCATTATACACAGAATGAGAAAAAACAGGAGCACAATCATTAACATCAATTATACTAATTTTTACTTTAGCAAGATTTTCGGAAGACAGGCGTGGTTTTCCAAGATCAGTAACTCTGACATAAAATTCATATTCTTGCTTTGTTTCAAAATTCAGGGATACAATTGTTCTTATTGCCCCTAAACATAAGAAATACTTTAATTATAATATTACTAATCCTGGATGAAATAAGAGTAATAATATACTAGCACAGCTTAATATGTAAGCAAAGCTTATTATGTAAGTAGATTTCAATATTTCTACAGATGTACACTAAAAACAACCTAATTTAACTTACCAGCAGAAAATTATTTTTTTACCTGTTGTTGAATCAATGTGAAAAATTCTTCGAGGTGCAGGTTCAATGATATCATACTGTAGCAGAGCATTTAGTTGAGAATCTTTGTCAGTTGCTTTTAATACTAGGGGAGAACTCTGATTTGAAAGCACAAGTGAACCAATTGGTGCATCCTCATTTACCCAACCTTTATAATTGACTTCAACAAATGAAGGAGGATTGTCATTTCTGTCTAACACATGAATCACAACATGACAAATAGCCTTGGCTCCAGCCTGAAATAAATTTTATAAAATGAAAAAAAAGTGCTTTTTTCTACGAACTTAAAATAATAATAGTATTATAATATAATACAATCCCAAAAATTTCAAATAAAGGGTGTACAATGCTATAATAAAGCCAATTATAATATATGGCAGAGAGACCTGGACACAAATCAGCACCCTAGAAAACAAGTATTGAAAGATTTGAGAGAAGAATCCTCTACATAATAACCAGAGCGATCTGGGACCAGAGTATTAACACATTGAGAAGAAAGACCTATAAAGAACTGCTTACAAAAACTGGTCAATCAATATCCCATCATATGAAGGTATGGAGGTTAAGATGGGTGGGGCATGTAGCTCATAGCAATCCATCTGGAAGCTTCTAAGTAACAATGAATGCCTCAATAGAAGGCAAAAGACCATGTGGAAGGCTAAAAAGCAGATGGATAGATAGAATCAACAAAGATGCAATAGAGCTGCATGCAGATAAATGGAAAGAAATAGCCCAAGACAGGCAAATACAGAGCAGACTTGTTAAGGCAGCAAAATATGTACATGGTCTGTAATGCCAACAGAAAAAAAAAATATAATCAAGGTACATAAACTATACAAAAATTAAGTACAATAATTTTTTAAATAAAATATTAACTGAGGCCTTTTTATCCATGACTGCTAGTTTGTTGATGACATCTTTCAACTCCCTGGCCACTTATTTAGTCCATCAGTTTCGATTATTCCATCATTCTTTGTACACTGTGTCTCATTTTATTATAAATGTTGCATTGTTGAATTTAATTATTATATTTTTCATGTCAATATTATGATTTTTTATATAATTTTATATATTTTTTATTTATATAATATGACTTTTAATAAAATTTTGTAAATAGAAATAAATAAACTAAATTGGGAAGTAAAAGTTATTTTTTAAATGTATATTTTGGGAAGACTTCAAAGTATTTAATTTTTACAACAGTACATTTAACACTTTCATGCTAAATATATATACTTTTTATAATTTGCTTTTATTTTTATAAAAAATTAAAAGAAATATTATTTTATTGGTGGATATGATTTTTATATTTGGTAATGAATTGTTTCTGATCCAGTTACACAACCTTTTCAACTTTGAAAAGGACAGATGCTCATACTTTAATACTTACATAGTCCTTTTATCAATCAAAGCTGCCTAAGACATCTAGTTTAAGTAGGGCTTAAACACATAATTTAACGTCATAGATAAATTTTAATAAAAATCCTTTATGAAAAAAGTTTTGACTTCTAATGGATCCAAGGTGCTGATATAAACCAGCACTTTTTTTTTTTAAATGTGTATTTTATTTTCAGGAATTATCTTTTGAAACTTAATTCTTTTGTCTTTATAGTTTTGAAAAACAACATTCTATGTTGAAATGAAATATTAATAAATACATTTTAAAAAACTTTGAACCAAAGGAATCTGCACTAGTAATTCCCATACTCAATTAAATTATGTTATTATAAAATCAAATAACTATTTACAATTATCATACTTTAATTTAGTTCTAAAAAATTAAATACCATGTTAGTGGCAGTAACACTCAGGTTATAAACTCTCGTCTTTTCGTAATCTAGAGGAGCATTAGTGTAAACAGCACCAGTGGTAGGATTAATATTGAAAACATTATCAATGTTTCCACGAACAAGTTCATAACTCAAGGAAGATGTGCTCCGAGCTTCAAGATTTTTTATTGGTACACCAGGAGCTTCATTTTCATAAACTTCAGCAGCTATTTCACGCCTAATAAATCTATAGCAAAAAATATATAAATAAATAAAGGTATATATATATATATATATATATATATATATATATATATATATATATATATTAAGATAAATAAAACACTAATAGCATATTAATAGTACGATAACATGGTCACCTTGGAGGAGCATTGTCAGCCATGACAACCATAATATGAACAGGAACATTTCCCATTAATGAAGGATTTCCAGAATCTTTTGCTTTTATATTTAGCATATATTCAGTCATAGAATTTAAATCAAGTTCTCGGGCTATATGCAGAGTTCCCAATAATGGATCAAGAGTAAAAGCATTTCCAACGTTACCTGAAAGTAATTTATGTAATTTACTCATACTTTATTTTTTTTAAAATTTAATCTTCAAAGAAGAAAAAAAAATAAAAGGATTTTCCATTGCAATAAAATAACTAAGTCAATGGTCATAGGAGAAGTAGTTAATAGTTTAATAGAATGCATTTCTTGGGCTAGCACCATACTTTCTTATTTATTAGAAGAAAGAGAAGATAAGTTACAGCAAAGTTAATCAAATACTGGTAAAAGTGGCTTACTAATAGAACCATTATTCTAAAACACGAGAGATGTAAGACCAATAAAAGATTTTCATTATATTATTTTATCATTGGTAACATTGCCACTTCCCCCATCCCTCCAAAAAAAAAAAAAAATTATAAGAAGACCGAGGAGTAGTACAAGTAACATTAAAACAGTTAAAATAAATATTAATCTTATTATATGCTAAGGCAAGAATGGACAAAAAAGGTTTAAAAGTCAATACAATGCATTACTCATAAATGATCTTGAACTAATTGATAAAGCATATATGGAATATTTATTAAAATAAATCAATTAAAATTTTAATATTCAAAAGCAATTTAGAATTCATCATAAGAAATTTTTTTTATTTTGTATTTTTTATGGTTAGAAAAAACATTTTAATTTTTATTCAAATTAGGTACTAATATACCTTCGATTAAATAATAAAATGAAATTAAGATGATTGGTTATATATAAATCACTATTAAAATCTAACAAGAATAGACAGATTAGTACTAATCATAATAATTACCAGAAGATATAGTGTAAGTTATTTTTGCATTATCTCCATGATCTTTGTCATAAGCATTTAAGGTTAGGATTTTAGTTCCAATAGAAGAAGTTTCAAAAACTCTTCCTTGAATAAGTGATTGGCTAAATTCTGGAGCATGGTCATTAGCATCGTGTACTTCGATTAGTACACGGGCAAAGTTTCTCTTTGCTGGTGTTCCATGATCTTTCACCATTACAGTGAGAATGTGCTCAGATAATGCTTCCCTGAAAATAAAGAATTAAGATTATTGATTTATAAAAATACTGTTGCTCAATTATTAGTTTTATTTACTTTTTCATTAATTATTTTAGATTACCTATCTAAAGCCTGTGCAATGGTTATCGAACCAGTTAAATAATCTACTTTAAATAGATGCAAAGATGATGGATTTTGTGAACAATGAAGGCTATATACAACTTTGCTATCCTTGTCCTTGTCTATAGCCTTAAGCTTTATTATCTCAGTACCAACAATGGCATTTTCCGTGATATTAGCATAATATATTGGTTTTGAAAACTCAGGACGGTGCTCATTAATATCAACAATAGAAACAAAAAGCTAAAACAAAAACATAAATAACAAATCACTGAACTATTTGAAAATTTATTTTAAAAGTATGTATGATTTTCATGGAAGATAAAAAAAGGAGAGAAAATAAAGATAGGACATTTTCAGATAATTATAACATATTACATTAATAAAATTATGAAAATGTATAAAATAAAATAAGAAATAATGTTACGATGAAACAGAAGATAATTACAATATTGTATCACAAATTTACAAAATTACAAAGCAATGGTAGAAGTTAATTAATTAACAAACTAGTGCTAGCTGATATTAATTTTTTTTTTTTAGTATTTACTATATTTTTTGTGTCATCAAATACTAATAAATCTTATATTTTTTGACCATCAAATACTAATAAATTTGGTGAATAAAGAACAAAAACTACTTTTAAGCTCTAGTAACTGTTTTTTGTTTGTTACTAACAAGAATAGATGTGTTCATACCATTTGTGAGTGCATGTTTTATTCTCATGGAGGAGGAGATGATGTTAATAAGTTTAATTAATATTAATGCCTCAGTATTAGACAACAGACCACGTGGAAGGCCAAAAACCACATGGACAGATTGAAACAACGAAGATGCTGAAAATCTGCATGCAAAATGACTGGGAAGAAATAGCCAAAGATAGGCAGGGAGATGGATAAGGCTTAAATGGAATTGTTTGAGAGTAAAATAGCTCACTATAGTTGTGATGTGCTTAACTAAAGTTTGATCAATTTCATATTATGATTGGGTTTTGTTTTACTACTGTTTTCACTTATAAAGACAGAGATTTTTGATTTATCAAAACTAACTAATTATGTTCAGATAATAAACTAACAAATGTCCCTCTATTAAATTTTTTTTGTCTGTATGTAGTTGTAAAGAGTTTGTATAATTTCTCTTACTTCGTGATATTTTTTAAAAAATGTGCTGTGCGGGACTCTAGGATGAATGGAAATAAGTGAAGGAAAGAGAGTATCCTGAACTAGGAAGTGTTTAACAAACATCAAACTAATACTTATAACCACATATGGATCTACAAGGGGAGGGGTCTTTTGGGCTGAAGCCCCCCAAAATGATAAAATATAATCATGTATTTTAGAAAAATGTTATCTCTAAAAGTATTATTGTTTGTTTAATTACATGTAATAGGGCTTCAAGAACCACTTAAGCAGCATTTCATATAGGTTTTTAATTTCTTTCCTTTTCTTCCAAAGTTATTATCATTTTATATACATAAAAAGCTTTCGGGCTGAAGCCTCTAAAATTAAATAGTGGATACGCTAATGCTTAGAACTATTAGTATTTACTTGAATTTACTGAGTTCAACTAAGCTTGAACTAGTTGTTGCTATGAACTATTATTTGGTTATTCAACAAATTTTTGGAAAGTATTTAATATTTATGAGTAGAAAATAGTTTTTATTCACTTTCCTCTACATAAAGCATTTGAAAACAAAAGTAACTTACCTGAGTATAAACAACATAAATACCATCTGTAATACTGATCGTTAAATTGTAAAAATTTTGAAGTTCCCAATCTAATTGTCTTGCCAGTAAAACACTTCCTTTATCAGGACTTATCACAAATTCTGATCTGGGGTCTCCATCTATAAACATGTAAATTAACATAATAATATTCAAATAAATTTAATGCTACATGTTTATTTTAGATTTGTATTTAAGAAATACATTTGGTTTTGACTTAAATATTATTTTGACTTGAAGTAACTATAATAAAAATCATTTTAATATTAATATTCCATTAAAATAAAATTACAAACCTTTGATGCTATACCATAAACTGTCTCCATCTTCATCTTCACATTGTATCAATGCAACTAAAAACCCTATATTGTCACTTTCATGAACCTGTGCATTTTGATTAGGATTCTTCACAACTGGTGCATGCTTTGAATCATCTGGGAGATCAATTACTTGAACTGAAACTCTTGAAGTGGAAGATCTGTTAGGAGACCCATAATCTGTAGCTCTGACCTAAATAATAATTTTCGTAAATCAAAACTCTAATACAAATGGAATATTGCTTAATAGTTACAATATTCAAACATGATAGCACAAATTTAAATAAGTTTACATTTTTAGAAGTACATTCATTCAAATTTTATTCTTACAATAAAACTTACAAATAAGTCATATTCTTGTCCAGAATGAAATGATCTTTGTGAATATACCATTCCTGTTTTTGGATGAATTCCAAATTTACCTTTTCCTCTTCCAGACATTATTTCATAAAATACTTCTCCATTTTCTTTTTCATCAAGATCAACAGCAATCACCTGTTAACAAATAATATAAACATTTAAGAACAATGGTCACATCGATAAACAGAAAAACTTCGACTTAAATTTAGAAAGATAAATATTAACAGACTAATGAATAAAAATATGAATTGAATCCATCTCTGTATAAATGAAAAGTAGGAAAACAAAATATTTTTTCTAAGAAAATTTCTACAAAAGATCTTTTGCTTCAAACAAAATGAAAATTATGGACAAACATAAATACTCCTCCTCTAAAATAAATAAAGGAAGAATGAATTAGGTACCTGAATGTTTTATGAGTCATAAATTTAATTTAAGTGATAGGTTATCTTCATTATTTTTAGAAAAAATCATGGTACCAATTGATGAAGAATTCCAATTACGTGAAAAAATTAACAAAATGTTATTGGCATAATTTATTTTTCACATATAGGCATGAAGAAAAGAAAAGACCAAAATCATTAGATGTTAATAAAATATTATATAAATAAATATAAAATTGATTAATTTTTGATAATATTGATATATGATCATTCAATATTGATGACAAGTCAGGTTTATTAATCTTTTTTTTTTTTTAAATGTCACTCTGATCTCTTTTGTTGGTTAAATGGGTATCACACCATTAAAATTTATTACATGGGTCAATCTTCACAATGTTGATCCAATATACCCAGACACCATGGCCTTAAAATATTTGTATATCCTTATAACTATAAATAAATATTTTAAAATCATAAAAATACTTTATTTTTTTATATTTATAATTTAATAAGTCATACCCTGAACAATGGTTCTCCAGTGTCATTTATAGGGAAACTTTCCCATGTGCCATTTGTCAACAATGATTCTGATCCTAAATCCGATTCACCAGACCAATTCTGTGGAGTAAATGTTACAATATTCATATTAAAAATTGTGAAAATATTCCATTTTGATTTAAAATTATAACACACCATAAATCACTTAATTTATTATTATAACAGAGTTTTATTATTGAATAATATTTTATTTGTAGCAAAAATATTGTTTGTTAATTATTTTGAATAAGAAATAAACAAAATAAAACATTATGAATTTCCTGTTTTTTAATATATGTTTAATTAATTTAAAGGATCAAATAAATTATTTAACCATTAACTGAGGGCAATAAATTAATTATAATCTCATAAAAAAATTGTAAATAAGCACAGAGCAGTGAATTAGATATTATGAAATTCATATTTGTGTATTTTTTATATTAAAAAATATATTTAATTTTGTAATAAAAATAGAATTAACTTTACTACAAAATAAATAATATAAATAATTAATAATAAATATTTTTAATAACAAATACCGAGAATTAACAAATAAACCAAAAAAATTATTCAGTTCCTAATTTTTTACATAAGCTAACATTAAACCGATGTTTTCACTTCCACAATCCTACTACGGCGTTTTGGCTTGTCGAGCCATTTTCAAGTCTAAAAACAGTTTTTTAATTTATAGTCATATCTGATATTATTTTGTTAACTTTTCATGCAAGACTATTTGTATAATCATTGACATATTTTTAATAAAATCACATATTTTGAAAATATAAACATTTTTATAATTACCTACTGAAAAATTATGTGACACCAAAATAAAAGATAATAATATTGAGAAAAAAAAATTATTTATTATGAAGTAAGTTTTTACTCTCATTGGAAGCAAGAAGCAAACAATATACACAATAAAATAATAAATTAAATACACAATTAAAATAATGGAAAGATTTGAATGCTTCGTTGTAGGATCAGAACCTCCCTCCCCCTGGATGTGCCCAGGTTATTACATGGGTAGAGAAAAAAAAGAAAAATTTTTGTCTTAGGATACATAAATACAGATGTTTCAATAAAAAGTTCATAGTAATAAAATTTTACTGTTAACATACATACTTGGGTTAAAGGAGACTCTTGATGTCTTGTTTCAGGTATTATAAAATGATAAAAAGATTCCTCAAAAATTGGAGTATTATCATTAACATCTTCTACAGTAACAATCACTTGAGTGGTACTTGATAGTGGTGGCAATCCATCATCACTTATAGTGATCTATAATAATAATGAAATATCATAATTAACATAAACAATGCAATAAAGATCTCTAATATGTTCTCTAATATCTGTTGGAGCATAGAGGGTTTTTAAATGAATAATTAATTAAATTAAAGTCTCAACCCAATAGTATTCAAATATTCATAGAAATGAAAGTCAGGAGTAGTGTTGCGAACATCAACTAACATTTTTAACAACACTATTCTTGACACAGTTCCTAACCTTTTATCAATTTATTGCTTTAAATTAAAATTAAAGTGATTAATTATAATTTAAAAACAAAATGTATGAACATTTACCTCTAATATATGTTCAGCTTGATTTTCTCTATCTAATTTTCTACCAGTTGTGGTTATCAGACCTGTAAACATTGCCATGTATAATTATTTCATCTAAGATAAATATACTTTATTATGAAATATTTATTTGATAAATTTAATAGAACTAAAATTATGAAACATGTGTACATTAACTCTTACCAAGCTAATACCTAAATATAAGTTACTATTAATAAAACTATTAGATTGTGATGACAAAATTACCTGTTTGATAGTCAATAGTAAATACACTCTCAGGATTCCCTGATGTTATACGGTAAGTGATAGTTCGAGAGTCAGGATCTGTAGCTGACAGTTGAAGAACAGGAGTGCCAACAGGGGAATTTTCTTTAACTCTTGGATAGTAAATCGGTTCAAGTGTAAGTGGTATATTGTCATTTACATTGGTAACAGCTATAAAAACCTAAATAAAACAGTAAAATATTAATAATGATGAATTATATTATTTTTTCATAAATATAATGTATATGTAAATTATTTTTTCTATGCCAGAATAAATTTAGTAAAAAGAAATACATTCCTGATGATATAATACAATGAAATATATTAAAAATACTGACTAATAACCAGAACTTTTGGAATCTACAAGAACAATAATATTACTTAACCTCATTAAAGAAATAACTAACTATTAAATATTTTTGATATGAGAAGGAATTAGTCGAGGGTGCGGTCAAAAAAAAAAAATTAAAATATATAAATAATTTAAATTTTTGCCGACGTTTCGACCCACTTTGCAGGTCGTCTTCAGGGCTACAAAAGATACAAACATGTTGAAAATATAAAAATAAAATAAAAAATAAATATAAGTATATATAAATTACGAAGAAGTTGTCAGATACAGAAATAAAAGATAAAGAAAATAAATACATGATAAGAAAATAGATAAAAGAAAATAAATACATGAATGTTAATGAATAAATGAATGTTAACGAATAAATAGATTGAAAATTGAATAACTATTGTTACAGTAAAGTTAAAATATGGATAAGATAACATAATAATAAGATATCAGTGGATAACAAGCAAGTGGAGGTTACCTTTAATTGTAAATAAACAGATAACGGGACCAAAGGTTAAGAAGTGAAGAAATTGAAAGATTAATAGGGTAACATTAGTGTAATATTGTTGGGATAGATTATTAAGTATAAATAACTCTATAAGAAAACAATAATTTTAAAAGAATACTTTAAAATGTAAGAATAAATGTAAAAACAAGGTTATGATGATAAAGAAACAAAAAACAGGTTGTACTATATATAGATGACAATTGACATTTAGTTTTTTGAAAGCGGTAATGGAATGGTAGGCTGTATGAAGATAATAATAAGGTGTATAGTTGAAGGATAGGTGTGTTAAGAAAGGAATCTCAATAAAAGTCAAAACATACCGTTGGATGTGGCACTGCGGGAGGCAGTTGAAACACTGGTAGTGTCAAAAAACTCTAGTAAGCAGTGTCAAAAAAAAAGTTCTAGTAAAAATAAATGCATACATACATACACATATATACACATACAAACACACACACACACACACACATATATATATAGAATAGAATAGAATAGAAAAATCATCTTTATTCTGGGACTAGGTCCCTTTAGAATAACAGTATTGTACATATATACTAACTACAAATCTGGTCAAAAGACTTATTACAATGAATAATGACAAAATACATGTAATACATTAAGTATTAATTAACGAGGACAGTTTGGTAATAGGGATTCAGTACTACAATATTGGAGCTAAAATAATTGCATAATAATCACTGAATGAAATTATAAAGGAAAGTACAATCTATTTTATATGTAAATCATTGTAGTGATGGAATGTAAAAATTTAAAAAAATAATAATAACTGTTAATATGTAGGGAAAGAAATTGTAAAAACTAAAACAAAAAAATATATAAAAAAACAAATAATGATATACATATGTTCCCTAAGATATTTAAGTATATATATATATATATATATATATATATATATATATATATATATATATATATATATATTCCCTAAGATATATATATATATATATATATATTCTCTAAAAAATAGAATATATATATATATATATATATATATATATATATATATATATATATATATATATATATATATATGAAAGGAAAAGTAAAAGAAAGTATAAATGGAAGTGAGAAGATTAAATAGAGGTTTATGATCGAGACTTTTTTAAAATGTTGATGATTTGGGAGTAGGCGAGTGATAGATTTTGCTTGTCGGTTTTTAAGTTAAGTGGTTTGTAGTCTAATTGAATGAAAACACTTTCCGTAAGTAGTCTTTTGTCGTGGTTAGGTACTGTGGCAAGAATGGAGGTATTGTCAAAGTCAAATGTGTGGTTTGAGGTTAAGGCGTGTTCAGAGAGTTTAGAAGCAGTAGAGTTCTTAGAAGTAATTGAGTATTTGTGTTGTTTGATGCGGTCTTTAAGTTGGTTTTTGGTTTCTCCAATATAGGCGGAGTTACAATTGGTGGTAGAGCAAGGAATGCGGTATACGATATTAGAGCGGTGTTGCGGAGGGATGGGGTCTTTTAGGTTGGAGTAAATATTGGCAAGTTTGTTATAGTTTTTAAAAGCAACTCGCAGGTTGGGAATAGAGGAACGTAAAGATTTTTGAATTCTATCCGAAAGTAAAGGGATGTATGGTAGAGATCTATATAAAGGAATAGGGGGCTGATTTTGAGAACTAGAGAAAGGGATGGAGGATGAGGAGCGGGTTTTGTAGTCAGTAATAAGTTTTTTAATGGTGTTGGAGGGGAAGTTATTAGACAATAGTATCCGTTGTATGCGTCTAGTGTTTGTTTCATGTAGGTAAGGGTCAGATAGAGAAAAACATCGGTGAATGAGGTTTTTGGCAACGTTAAGTTTTTGGTGAAAGGGGTGTTGAGAATAGTAGTTGAGTAATCTGCCAGAGTATGTTGGTTTTGTGTACCAGTCTGTGGATAAAGTATTGTTGGGATGTCTTTTAATGAGAAGATCGAGGAAAGGGAGGGAATAGTTATCTTCGTATTCAACTGTAAAAAAGAGGCGGGGATGATATGAGTTAAAGGCGGAAAGGATGTCAGGAATAGTATCAGGATTGACGATGAGAAGAAGGTCATCGACGTATTTTTTTATAAGAAATATGTCATTAGGAAACTGTGGGGCTATGGTGTTTAGGAGATCATTAAGAACAATGTTAGATAAGTCGGGTGCGAGAGGATTACCCATAGCTAATCCTGCAATTTGATTATAAAATTGTCCATGGAACTGGAGATAACCAGATTTGCAACAAAGTTGTAGGGATTCAATAAATGATGAACGGTTAAGGGAGGTATGAGACTCTAAGGATGACCAGTTATTTTCTACTATAAGAAGGGCTTTATCTATAGGGATGTTGGTGAAGAGGCTTTTAACATCGAAGCTATTAACGTCGAAGAGGCTTTTATATAGATCTCTACCATACATCCCTTTACTTTCGGATAGAATTCAAAAATCTTTACGTTCCTCTATTCCCAACCTGCGAGTTGCTTTTAAAAACTATAACAAACTTGCCAATATTTACTCCAACCTAAAAGACCCCATCCCTCCGCAACACCGCTCTAATATCGTATACCGCATTCCTTGCTCTACCACCAATTGTAACTCCGCCTATATTGGAGAAACCAAAAACCAACTTAAAGACCGCATCAAACAACACAAATACTCAATTACTTCTAAGAACTCTACTGCTTCTAAACTCTCTGAACACGCCTTAACCTCAAACCACACATTTGACTTTGACAATACCTCCATTCTTGCCACAGTACCTAACCACGACAAAAGACTACTTACGGAAAGTGTTTTCATTCAATTAGACTACAAACCACTTAACTTAAAAACCGACAAGCAAAATCTATCACTCGCCTACTCCCAAATCATCAACATTTTAAAAAAGTCTCGATCATAAACCTCTATTTAATCTTCTCACTTCCATTTATACTTTCTTTTACTTTTCCTTTCATATATATATATATATATATATATTATATATATATATATATATATATATATATATATATTCCCTAAGATATATATATATATATATATATATATATATATCTTAGGGAATATATATATATATATATATATATATATATATATACTTAAATATCTTAGGGAACATATGTATATCATTATTTGTTTTTTTATATATTTTTTTGTTTTAGTTTTTACAATTTCTTTCCCTACATATTAACAGTTATTATTATTTTTTTAAATTTTTACATTCCATCACTACAATGATTTACATATAAAATAGATTGTACTTTCCTTTATAATTTCATTCAGTGATTATTATGCAATTATTTTAGCTCCAATATTGTAGTACTGAATCCCTATTACCAAACTGTCCTCGTTAATTAATACTTAATGTATTACATGTATTTTGTCATTATTCATTGTAATAAGTCTTTTGACCAGATTTGTAGTTAGTATATATGTACAAAACTGTTATTCTAAAGGGACCTAGTCCCAGAATAAAGATGATTTTTCTATTCTATTCTATTCTATATATATATGTGTGTGTGTGTGTGTGTGTGTGTGTTTGTATGTGTATATATGTGTATGTATGTATGCATTTATTTTTACTAGAACTTTTTTTTTGACACTGCTAACTAGAGTTTTTTGACACTACCAGTGTTTCAACTGCCTCCCGCAGTGCCACATCCAACGGTATGTTTTGACTTTTATTGAGATTCCTTTCTTAACACACCTATCCTTCAACTATACACCTTATTATTATCTTCATACAGCCTACCATTCCATTACCGCTTTCAAAAAACTAAATGTCAATTGTCATCTATATATAGTACAACCTGTTTTTTGTTTCTTTATCATCATAACCTTGTTTTTACATTTATTCTTACATTTTAAAGTATTCTTTTAAAATTATTGTTTTCTTATAGAGTTATTTATACTTAATAATCTATCCCAACAATATTACACTAATGTTACCCTATTAATCTTTCAATTTCTTCACTTCTTAACCTTTGGTCCCGTTATCTGTTTATTTACAATTAAAGGTAACCTCCACTTGCTTGTTATCCACTGATATCTTATTATTATGTTATCTTATCCATATTTTAACTTCACTGTAACAATAGTTATTCAATTTTCAATCTATTTATTCGTTAACATTCATTTATTCATTAACATTCATGTATTTATTTTCTTTTATCTATTTTCTTATCATGTATTTATTTTCTTTATCTTTTATTTCTGTATCTGACAACTTCTTCGTAATTTATATATACTTATATTTATTTTTTATTTTATTTTTATATTTTCAACATGTTTGTATCTTTTGTAGCCCTGAAGACGACCTGCAAAGTGGGTCGAAACGTCGGCAAAAATTAAAATTATTTATATATTTTAATTTTTTTTTTTTGACCGCACCCTCGACTAATTCCTTCTCATATCATATCAACGGTCAACCATCTCTACATCATTAAATATTTTTATTTATTTATTTATTCAGAAATATTACAACCTGTCACAATTAAGGACATTTATAACAGTGTTCAGAGAGCGCATTCACACTTTATTTACAATAAATAAAAATAAATAATACAAAAAGTAAATGTATTTAAACAGAAGAACTAAACTAATCACTAATCAGTTATTACACCAGTGCTCAATCAAGGAGAGGTATCTTTGCAGATTTAAAGGATTATGCTGTTTTGGGATCAAAGTTGGATGATAAAATTGCAGTGTCTTTAGTGAATGTTGCAAGGAAGGTATCGGGATGAGCAGAGATATCAGCAGTAAAGAGGACGTAAAGCACGGGACCCAAGAAGCTGCCTTGGGAAACACCGGCTTTAACGGGATAGATATTGGAAAATTCTGTTCCACAGCGAACTCAAAAGAAGCGGTTAGAGAGGTAGAATCGGGGGACTGAGGTAAATGGATTTTAAGCTTGAAGAATAATCCGCGTGCCATATCCGATCAAATGCCTGTGCAATATCCAGAAATGCACCCAAACAGTATTCCTTGTTTTCTAGGGCTGAGGAAATCAACAACTAGGTGTCCTTGTTGAACAGTAGAATGTTGAGAGCGAAAACCAAACTGATGGGAAGAAATATTTTGGGATTCTAAAATGGGTAGGATTCGTTTCAAAACTTTTTGAAAGGATTGGGAGTAGGCTAATTGGTCTATAGGATGTTAAGCTATTGGGAGGTTTGCCTGGTTTTGGGAAAAGGATAATAGTGGAGTGTTTCCTAACAGAGGAAAGTGGGTGGTGGGCAGGATGCAATTGTAGATATATGTAAAGAATATGACTGGATGGAAGTTGTCGAAGGATCTGAAGGGTAAGGAGATCATATCCAGGAGCTTTACGGGGGATTAGTTTTTGTAATTGAAATTTCACTTCAGAAGGATGAATTGCTTTAAGGGGCCAGGAAAGTGGGATTGGTGATGAAAGGAGTTCTTCTACTGTTACGGTGTGGGCGGGATGGGATTCTGGATGTGAAATAAATGTATTGAATAGATGAATGGCGAACTCATCAGATGCTGCCCAGGAGCCGTCATCCCGTCGGAGGGGATGGGAAATTTGGTGAGGGTTTAGGATTTATGTTATGGTTTTCCACAGGGAATTGTCGCAAGAAGAGAGGGAGGATAGGTAGGAGCTAGAGGATTGTGATCTGAAGGTGGCTAATTCCATTTTTAATTGTTTGCAGTAATAATTTTAGGATCAGCGGTCGATAGGATGTCGAGTACGTTGAAATATTTCTAACTAAAATAAAACAAATGATAGAAAAATGATAACAATGATTTTACCTGCAAAGTTGTGTAGAGAGGAACAACTCCATGATCTTGTGCAACAACAGTTAACCAGTAATGCCCCTTGGCTTCTGTATCTAGTATACTGAGTGTTCTGATGTTACCTAAAATAAAATGTTCAATTGAAATCAATAAACCAAACAAATCATAATTAAAATATTATATATTAGTACCTAGACTAGGAGTACAATATTAAAAAAAAAATAATTCAATAGTATTTAACTGTTGAAAGTTAAGTAAATACTTATTCAAACCTCCATTATGTTACTTAAAATTATTAATCATAGATTGAATAATCAAGGCCTTTTTATTTCCCAGAATCTATTGGATATAATAGTTTTATATAGTACAATAGGGAAGAGGGGGGTTAGTTGAAAACAATTTTATGTTTTGTTTTTTCATGGGAACAACAGTTTCATGTGCAAATAGTCTTGGTCTCTTTGAATCCTAATTCATTGAGACTATATTTTCAAATTTTGAATTATTTTTTCAGATAAAAGATCTTAAATCTCAAAGATTTCAATCTTGAAGATTCAATACTCATAAAAGAATGAATAAAAACTGAAAAAATGTTTTTTCTTGGCAAAAGATTATAAAGGAACAACAATCAATGGTACAAAATTTAAACAAATTTAACATCTGATCATTTTTTTTTTGCTGTAGGAAGTCTATTTCACCATCTGTTATTTAAACTTTTTGCTTATATTTATATTGAGCTATTCATTGTTACATAAAGGCTTCCAGATTGCTACAAGCTACATGCCCCACCCACCACCTTAACCTCCGTGCCTTCATATCATGGGGTATTGATTGACCAGTTTCTGTAAGAAATTCTTTATTGATCTTTCTTCTCCATATTTTAGTACTCTCTAATATCATATTATTATTTAATTGGTCATAAAGTTATGTAATGTGGTGTTTGAATGTAACATGTTGGGCCAACCAGCCTATATCAGATTTCAAAACACAAATGGCTGCCAAGGTATAGAAAATACAGAATATGTATCAACAAGAAAAAATAGAAAAATAATAATAAATAGATTCGGAAAAATCTATTGCTAAATGATAAAAATGATTATTTAATTTATAAATGTCTAATAAATACTTTATGTTTTCAAAAAGAATATTAATAATTCTTAATTGCCAAGATAAACATCGTTTTAACAAAATAATAATAACTTAGATAGATCTTTACAAATAAACTAAATTTTGAAATATGATTGATCACATTTTCTCTCGGCTAATTTCATTTATTCTTTCTTGCTTTTTAAATTAAAATATATCAAGGAGTTTTTGTTTGTCATATTGTAAAGTTTGAAGATTCTCATCTTGATACTATATAAGAGAGTTTTGAAAGCAGTACAGATATGCCATTTGTTTTGCATTATACAATTACTAAACACTAAAAATACCTTTCTCATTGTTTTTCAAGTTATTCATAAAATATTAAAAATTTTAACATGTAGATTAACATTATTATTTATCATTAGTTACTGCTATAAAATGTGCTACTGACACAAGTAATCCCAGTATTCGGTACCTAGACCCTCCGAGTATTTGAGTACAGTATAAGGAATGTTTTCATTAGAATGTTAATTTATGCATTAATTAGAACAAAAAAAAAGCAGTTGTTTTACAGAGCATCAAAGTTAATAAAGTTCTTTTCCTTTTTGCATATTAATCCCATTGCTATAAGGAAGTTCTCCTGATCCAATGCATAAAAAATCCTTACTGATGATGTACAATCTCTATAGCCTGGATATTATCAATGGCTTTATAACCCTAGGGCAGGAATAGTGGTATTTATACCCTTTAAAAATAATACATATTTCACAATTATGGTAATATAGCCTATTAGACGATACCGGTAAATGTAAGGAATTTTAATTGACCGTTTATGTTCTAGGCCTGATTTTAAATGTGCAGCAAATTGTGTATGGTAATTGGAAAACCAGTAATAATTAGTGGACCCTAATTCATTCATTAAGAATGGAAATACGCGAGTTTCCGAAAGGGGAAAATTCCAAAAAGCAATTAAAAGCTAAGCCAACATAATCGCATCAGCTGGCAGAGACGATAGTGTTGCCCAAATGCGAGACCGAGACGATTCTTGGTCTTGCAAACTCAGTCTTGGTCTTGCGCAAGAGTCTTGCAGTTACTTATTAGCTAATTACTATAGATATATTACTATAATTTTTTAGATAGGAGAACCCTAACTAGGCCCTAATGAAAAATTATAGGAGTTAAATGCAAAATTATATTAGTTATACCAATTATTTACATATAGTAACTAAGATTGTCAAGTATTAGTAACTATTTTACCTTAATTTTTATTCAAAAAATCGATTTTTTTACCAGTCCTGGTCTTGCAACAGTAAGGCGGCCGATTTTGGGCAACACTAGTCTCTGATATCAGAGAGAAAAAAAAAATTACATTGCAATGGATCTAAAAATATCTAAAAGAGTATAAGAAGGATAAAATCAATAACCTTCAGTGAGAAAAATCAACACATCTTTTAGATTTTTTTTGTCACAATTTCTATGGAGGAAAAAAAATGAAAATATAATTAATTTTTACGGAAAATTAAAAAAGAAGTCCTCTTTTCGTCACATTTTAGGAGATGGTTAGAATATAAATTACGAAAGTGTGTACCATTCTAAAATGACCGATATTCCAGGATGGATGGAACTTTGACAGATTAAAGAAGAGGTAGTCTGTAGTAAATTTGTATTAAATGCCTAACGTAACAAGTCATAATCTCTTTCTTATAAATCTAACAATTTAATGAGTTGAAATTGGTGATTTTTGACAACTTTTAGTCAGACAAGTTAGTGCATCTAACAAGGATATTTATTATCTATATATATAAAAATGAAAAATGAATGTATGTCTGTCTGTCCGTCTGTTTGTGCTTAGTGCATTACTAAACCATTCAACCGATCGCCATGAAACTTTGGGAAGTTGTTCCGTACACTCCTGGGAAGGTTTCTGGCATAGTACTTCTGTCTTACGATAATTTTATATATGTAAAATAAATAAAAATGTAAATGTTTTTCTGTTCAAAGTCGGATAAAAATGTGTCGCTAGCGCCAAAACGGCTTTACCGATTTTAACGAAAGTTGGCTAATGTCTTCCCCTTGAAACCCTTTTAATTTATGTTTATAACATACTTTCCCGAAAACAAGCTGAAAAATGTTACGATGAATTCAATATTTTATTTGACGATAACTAAAAAAGTACAGAATTTTTGACCGATAATACCTATATTTATATGAAAGATTGCTGAATTGCTGACAAAATAAAAAAAAAAATCATCGAAATCGGACGGTTCGTTGCACAGTTATAGAGTTTTAAACATTTAGTGCTTTCTCTTCAGAAAAGACCGTTTCCTTTTGCTTCCTCACTGCCGAAGGTCGGCAAGCATTTTTTTATTTTTATTGATTAATCGAAAATTTTATAATTTCTACTCTAATGTTCAATTTGAATCATGAGAAAAAAATCATTAGAATTAGTTTAAATTGAAGCCATTTTACAGACAAATTTGTTTTCTAACTTTTTACAAATGATAGATGTCCTTTGCTACTAATCTACTCATATGTGCTTTCTATTTTCTTTCTTTTTCATTTTGCCAAGCTAAGCCACAGCAGCGCATGGCCGGGTAAAGCTAGTTTATAATATAAAACACATATATACTGTAATTAGAGTTTCGAACTTTCTTCCCAACATTCGTGAATATGTTATCTACGTCTAAAGTTGCAATTATTATAAGGTATTCAGCTAAAGGAAAACATTAGCTTTTAAAACGGCAGGTTGCTCAATACCGACATCGTTTAGTTGAAATCTTCATCTGTAAAAGTATCATCCATCCATTCTGAAATCTAGATCATTTTGGACGTCTTCACGTGGCTACTATTTTTAAAAACAGTTGATTTGGAATAGCAGACAAGGCTTATTTCTTAGGAAAGGCATACTCTTTCGTAATTCACATTCAAACTTTCTCCAAAAATGACTATCCTATTTTGGACGTGATATCAGAATTATAAAAATAACTTCACTTAATGATTTTGGTAATGAGCTCTTTAAAATTCAATAATACCTTCCACGCGAAACCTCTAATATTTCAAATCTAATGAAAAGTTTGTGTTCTTGAAGGTTTTAACATAAAACTGTCATTAGAATGCTTACCACCAAATATCATTACCAGTCAAATTATTCTAACAAAGCATTTAGTAAAACGGATTTACATTTCAATAAATAGAAAAAAATAATTAATATAGTAAAATTGAGCAAATAATAAAGGCATAGCGATTTTAACTTTTGCGTAACGCGGCCGCTTATACTGACGATCAAGAACGCGGAGTCCTTGTGGTTTCGAAAATATTGCACCAATAGCGTAGAATATTTGATGCAAAGAAATATGAATTCACAGCAGCGTTAGAAGTCAGAGAAAAATATTACAAGTAAATATAATAGTAGTCGAAGCAATGCAGTGATGGAATGGAGGTTGTTATATTGCTGCGATACTCCTCACACTGCTTAATGCGATTCAAGAGGATGGATTATGATGATGATCAGGTTGCTGCGATTGAAAACATCAATCGAGGTTATACGCGTTCTCTAATGTATTTAGTTATAATGGTAACGACTATTGATATTGGCAGCGAACTTACGGGTCCTCTTATTTTTTTTATTATTATAGGTGAAAGAGAATATTTTATGCTTCTTTTTGAAAATCATAATCTCAAGAGGTGACCATCCCTCCTCAGGTCGATGGCGTATGCCCTATGCCTCCCTCCCAAAGAAATTGTATTGCTCTCTTTTCTTAAAAACGGTGCAAGCGAAAATAGAATTAGAAAAAAATGTAGATGATATACAATCACACTCGCTGTGTGTTGCATGTTTTCCCGTATTTCCCCAGTTTGAGATTCATCTAGATTGAAAACCCACAAAAATGTGGTTCCCATAAAAATTTTTGATGGCGCTACTTGCGCTATACAACCTTGTTCTGGTCAACCCTACAAGGACTGAAAATAAGAATTTGATTAGTAAAGTTTATAAGATTTGGGTATTGTATTTCGGGATTCTGAAAATAAAGATATGATGCCAGACAAGATTTTTATTGTTTATTATAAGAACAAATGGTTTAAGAAAAATATATTACTTATATATAAATAAAGAGGTGTTTCGATAGAAAGGAAAGCAAAGATGGAGAAATAAGAAGGTTGCAATAAATCATGAGGTATTAAATATCCTCTATGTTAGGGTCTCAGCTGACAGACCTTTCTGACAACTCCATCATTAATAGTGACATGAAAGGAAGCCACATACAGCAAACATACTTTTTCATCGTTCAGGAGAAATCAGTTTAGAAATAAAAATGAAGGGAACGGAATGACAAGAGCTCTTTGTACCTTATAGACGTACTTTTTTTTTTTTTTTTTACCTCAAATAGATATAATTCAACACGTTTTTAAAATGTTGCCAGCTAATGATATGAAATATATGGCAATTCTTTATATTTATATTTTTTAAATTTATTTTTGTGGACACAATAAACGTTAAGCAGTTTTCACAACAATGACGTATACAATTTTCATCACTTGGCGTAAAAAGAAATAAACATAATGGAAGAAAATTTGTAAACTACAAAACAAAATTTAAATGTTTTTATTAACAAATGCTACATTAGTATTAATTACTCATTAGTGTCTGCCTTATTGTCAGGGTAAAAACTTCTTTAACAGGAAAAAGAGACGAAAGTATGAACAGGCGGAGGGGGAGGGTTGTATTAATGTATATTCATAAAAAAAAGGAAACAAGTATTTTGTAACGAAATTTTACTAAATCATTTATAAAATAAAATAATTAAAATCAACTAAAAATGTTTGATACAATTTACTATTGCTAAAATAAAACGAATTTAAAATAATGAGTCATCCGGGTTTGATCTATTCCTCAATTTATTTTATCTACTATATTTGCTGTTGGACTTTACTATTTTAATAATATTTTTATGACTTTTGAAGAGTTCAGGAAATTTTGAAGAGATCGTTGCCAGCGTTCATTTTTAATATATATGAGAACTATATCAAGCAATGCGTTTGATGGAAGAGTTTTGGATCGAAGTTCCCTCAAAATGGAAAATATATATTTGTTTTCATTGGTCCATATTTTTTTTTCTCTCAATGATCTGAGCTAAATACTTAATCAATTACAATATACTATATTTAAAAAAAATACAATATGATCTGTCGAGCTGAAAAAGTTCTAGCAATGTACCAATGTTATAAAGGCTGTACCCCTTCCCTCCACCACTCCCTGTGTTTAATCTAAATAAATAAAAATCCTTACAACTATACAAACAAATAAACAAATTAATTTTATGTATTCAATATTATATTTGTTTGTTTACAATAATTACAAAATAAAATAATTATATTGAATTTTTACACTTAATAAAAAATCCCGCCATTTTATTTTGTCCATCGCCCTTTCAATCAAAATCGAATGTCTATGGTGCTACATAATATATACTATACTATAGATGGTGCTACATATCGAATAGGGTGCTACACAATGAAAGAGAAATAAAAGTTAACATTTTAAATACAAATTAATTAAGCGCCTGAGTATTTTGCGGGATTGGACACGGAATGACGATCACTAAAAGACTACAACAAATAAAGTAGATTGGAGCTAGGCCCAGTACATTCAGTTCCATCACATGAGGGAGGGAGGAGTACTGATATAACGTATTCAAGATAGGTATGTGACTGAAATGTTACAGCAACTTTTTCCTTAAAATCGACTAACCGGAAGTGCCACTTTATATCAACGGTGAAAAGCATTTTAACAATTTTCACAAAAATGGCGCTAACGATTTTGATTAAAATCCGTGTATCATTGTATAATTAAGTAGTCTTTAATATAATTTAGGTTTTATCCCCATTTATGTCACTTTACGGGACCTAAATGCCTAATGTTCATACAAATCTCCCTCTAAAGTACCTTTGATATGGTTTATTTAAAAAAAAAAAAATATCTCTCTTTAACTGGAGAGAAAAAGAAAAATGCTTATCCAGGTTGAAAATGAATCTCTGGAAATAACAATCAGAAGGTATACGAATAATATATCGTTAGAAAGCGGCGAATTGTAGAAAACATAATATCAAATAAATTTTTTTTTTTTTTATTATTAAAAAACACTTTATTCAGAAATATTACAATTTGTCACAGTTAAGGACACTTATAATAGAGTTCAGAGATTGCATTCATACCGTATATACAAAAATATAAATAAATAAAGTAATAACAAAAGAATAAGAAGAAAGAACAAAAGAGTAAAGAAAAAAAAATATAATATACACATAAGTAAATAAAAATAGAAATAAAAGTAAAACAAACACCTTATATAAAACATACAATATCAAATAAATAAAGTTGTAGAAGGTAACGGAGAGTGACGAAAAAAATATAAATAATAATAATTTCAGAAAACTAACATTATTTAACGTAAATGACATGTTTCCAATCAAATTAAAAGAAATTCTCTAACTAAATGTAAACTTTTAAATTATTTTTTATTTTTAAGTTTGAAAAAAAAGTATTCAAAACCCACTAAATCGTGCCAATGCCATTGTTTAAAATACTATTTAATTACAATTGTATGATAGAAGAAGTGAAATATAAAACTTTTTCATGGATATGTTTATAACCTTAAATACATTTTTTTATTTAAGGTTATAGAGTTTAATAACTCTAGATATGATATTATATTTACATAATTAGGTATCTATTCCAAAAAATCATCAAGTAACCTTTTAGAAAATTAAATTAGTGAATAATTTGATGAATTTTCCCTTTGTGAAGTCCCAACATTATAAACTTACAATTAGTGTGACAACTTTTGACCTATCCATGGCAGACAATGAAAATCTCGTAATTTGATTTTTAGTAAACTTTACAATAGAAATTAACAGTTTAATAATTTGTTATTAATCTAATAGTCCTACAATCCTTAACCATTTATAGGTTAAATATTCAGATGTACGTTCAAATATCTCTAGGTCTACGTGAGCCTTTCGGTTGACAGAATGACTAACTCCAATTTCAACATTCTTTATTATTAATTTTAGTGATGTTTCTAGTGGCAAAATTTATCCCTTTATTCACAGTTCTATAATTCAACACTGTCTCACTTTCTTTTTTATCCATTTTTTTTTTTTTTTTTTTTTTGGTTCATCGCCCCTCAATCAAAATGGTATGTCTATGGTGCTACATGATGAAAGAGAAATAAAGGTGAACATTTTAAACATAAATTAACTAAGCACCTGGGTATTTAGTGGAATTGCAGACGGAATGACGATCACTAAAAGACTACCCAGAAATAAAGTAGATTGGAGCTAGGCCCACCACTTTCAGCTCCATCACATGAGGGAGGGAGGAGGGGAGGACTTCGTTTGAATATGTTGATTGCAACATTAAAATTACACCCGATAATGGTTAGCAGGAAAATTTGATTCTGTGACTATAATAACTTTTTTTGTCCGCTAGCATGATCCATTATCGAATCCTCTTCCAATAGCTTTCTGCTCTCCGCCACAGGAGTGTATTTTAAAACCCCTTACCCCTCAGGATATTCCTTCATTTGAATAGGAATATTTTCCAGCTTTTTCTATTAACATAACAACACTTAGGATACATAACAGCAGTTGCTCGTTATCTTCGACTGTTTTATTTAGACAAGAAATTATCTTGGATCTAGAATAATTACAAAATTGTCGAAAGGGATAACGGATGAATCACTAAAACAAGAAAGAATCCGAAGGGAAGCGTAATATAGACGGATAGAAAAATAAAAATATACAAAAGTAAGGTAACGTAAATGTAATCAATTTCTTACGTCAGATTATAACAGAATATTTAAAATTAATTCACATACATAACAAAATATAAAAATAAATAACTTGAAAAACAAAAACTAATTTAAAAATGTAAATATGAGAAATAAACACGAATAACAGTAACCACTAAGTAAGAAGGTTAAAAAAAAATGGAGGATGGAAATAAAATATTTTCATAATTCAAATTAACTAAAAAAAAATGAATAAAAAAATAAGAAGAAAGAGTCCTTTCTTAACATGGGCTGAAATATTTTAACGCTGCAATAAGACATTTTAGTCAATAATTGTAATATGATTTGTAATTATTTTCTTACTTAGATTCATTAACTTGCAGGAAACCTATTGCAATGAGGTAAAAGGAGGGTATGATAATGTACAAAAGCAAATTACAGTTAAGGTGCACAAAACAGTTAAGCTGCGGTTGACAAACAGTTGAAATTTATCTCCGTCAGAGAGGGCGAAAGAAGAATATTTTTTCTGGAGGGAGGCTGACAGCTATTACAAGTTGCCAACAGTCGTTATTAGTTGTGTCATTTCAGAAGTCACACCTCGCACTCCCCTCTCCTCATCTCCATCAATCCTAATATCCTCTACATTAATTTTAAAATGTATATCTTTTGAATTCCATTAAGTACATCTCTTCAAATAAATTTTCAATTTCCATAAAAGGAGTCAGTAATACTTAAAACGTATTATGGATTCGAAAAAAATTATTTCGATCATACATATATTGAAATGTTAAAAATACAACGTTTTGGGGTGTTTAAATTTATTCGGGATGCCACTGGATAATTATTGATGATAATTACCCATAAATGTTTAATAAAAAATTAGTAAAATAAGTTGGATCTATAATATATTGATTGGTCCAGAATCAATTAATTGGATTTCTTTTCTCAAAGGCTGGTTTCTGTTTATCATGCTTTCTAATTACACACATTACCTGTGATCATCAAGATATAAATAGGTAGCAGAATTAAAATAACTTTTACTAAAAAAATTAATTTATTTCTATGCTTAGTAAAGAATATATACAAATTATGTTTACAAAAATTACTAATTATAGTTACAAGAATCAATGAATTCAATAATTAACTGTGAAGGCACGATTTCAGATGGAGTACTTTGAAAATTATATTGCCATGAAATATTCCAACATTAGTAAATTTATTGTTGGGAACAAAATTTATCTATTGTATATGAGGTTGGTGTAGTTGGTAGATGTCATCAATGCATCTGCTAAGTAGAGATCATCTCGTCATGGTTCAAAGCTCTGCCAGGATCATCATGGCCTATGTAGGGCCAAGGCTTCAGTCCCCAAGCCGGAACAAGAGACCCATCCTCAAGGCCGGACATCAACATAAGACCTTTTCTCCAGGCCGGAGATCGACATAAGATCTCTTTTCTTCCTTCTCGGTAGATTTTATACAAAATATTCAGGGTGGGGCAAGGATGGTTTCCATTGGTTCTTAACTTCACCCTACTATTTCACTATAACAGGTACCGCCCTAAAAGGAACCAGTTATTTAGTCCGTTACTAGTTTTTACCGTAAGCCTTCCTTCGGTCCAGGTACAAGGTCGGTCCTTGCTGGTACCTGATGTCTTAATTTTCTTCGTTTTTTATGTAAAATCGCGCGTCATCATATAACAGCGTTGCTGTCATAATCGTCTGCTGTTTTATGATAAGTGATTTTACATAAGAAATGAAGAAAATTAAGACACGATGAACTTTAAAATGGCTAAATGAGACGAAACGACGCACAGTGGTTCAGAAGTGTAAAAAAGCATTGAAAGAAAAATGTTCCAATCACACTTTATGTACTATATCATCTCTCCTTAACATCCCTAGAACCAATAACTATTTTGTCGAGTTTCACCCTATTTAGCGCTTAAAAACACACATTAATGAACGATTTTCAGTGGATTTACAAAGAATGAACGGTATTTACAGATATACTGAATAAATAATTTCAGGTCTTAATAAGAGAGAAGATATTGATTTTGTCTTATGGACTTATGGACAAATAAATATTTAAAAAATTGAATTTGGTACAGCCTTACAGTTAATTGGTTTTCTTTGCTATAACTATGTAAAAATCTAAGAATAAATGCAAAATAAACTAATAGCTCCACGATGGGACTTATTCCATCCGATAGTACGTTTCATAACGTAGATTCTATGAAAAAAATTACTTGCTGATATCCTCTCATTTTTTCTGCGTAATTTGTGATTTTTCTGTGTAAACATTTCATGTCAAGTTAAGAAATTGTTAGCTGAGAAATTCAACCAATCACCTTTTCACCTTGATTAACATTATTTATCTTCTTTTTATTTACTTGCCTCTATATGAAATATATAGTAAGGGTAAGTATTGCAATCGTGAACAATTTGGAATCTGAGTTTTCAACGGAAATATAAGTTTTGAGGTCTCTTGAGTCCAAATAACCAAGTCCCACGCCTGTGTGTATGTGGTCAGTCTAGCTCAAAAATGACAAGTCGTACGAAACTGATATTACGTATTTAAGGTAGGTATATGACTGATATGTTACATCAACTTTTTCCTTGAAATCGGCTAACCGAAAGTGCCACTCTATATCAATGGTGAAACACTTTTTTACAATTTTCTCAAAAACGGCTCAAACGATTTTGATTAAACTCGGTGTATCATCGTATAATTAAGTAGTATTTAATATCATTTAGGTTTTATCTCCATTTATGTCACTTTGCAGGGCTTAAATGCCCAATGTTCATATACGACTTTCTCTAAAGTACCTTTAATATAGTTTATTTTTACAAAATGAACTCTCTTTTATTGACAGTAACTATTAAAACTGGCTAAATATGAAGTTTGAAAGGATATGATAATTGGAAACTAGAGAAAAAAAGAAAAATGCTTATCCAGGTTGAAAATGAATCTCTAGAAATAACAGTCATAAGTTATACGTATAATATATCGTTGGAAAGCCGAGAATTTGAGAAAAAATAATATATAATCTTTAATAAAATCTTTCTAATCTTCAAAATGTTTGCCCAATAATGTTGACTTGGATCATCAAATTAATTTTTATTCAGAATTTATCAAAATCTGAAACATAATATTCTTAAAATAACAAAAACGCATAAATCTATCGATCTTTTTTTTTTTTTTTGTTCCATTTGATTCGGAATAAGAAAATACATATAAAATGACCCCTATATGAGTTTTAAAGTCAATGTCTAAGGTGGAGGATTTTTTTTTTCCCCGAAAATAAGGTGTTTTGCATCACTGTACGACGTTATTCCGAATTAAGGATTTGAAATGAAAACATTAAAGGTGTACTGTTGTCTTTATGAAATATAAACCAAAATAATATACAACACCGAAATAAATAAAAAAATTATATTTATTATATTCCTCTAATATTAATAAAATATATTTTATTAAGATTTTTGGGTTCGGTCAATAAATAAACAACGACGTTACTAGAATTTTTTTTTTTAACATTCCTTGACATAATTTTTACGTATTTGAATATACTTTTCTTTCAATTTGCCCCATATTAAGATTCCTCTGCTTTGAGTTGGGGAAACCTGTAAAATAGAATTTCTGAGGATGGACATTATAACGGAGTATGACAAAAAATGTTCTTCTAATAAGTTACAAAATTTCGATTCGGTTCTTGGATTAACAGTGAAAATAAAGTTTATAGAATAAATTTCAGAAAATCATTATTACACACTAAAATCACCAAAATAGGAATACATTGACTATTGAGATATTATAGCTAAATTAATTTTCAAAGGAACTTGTGACGAAATTGTATAAAATATATTCACTAAACTACTGCTACTAAATAAACGTTACACTACACTGAAGTAGCTTTGGAATAATACAGAGTGAGAATTGAACAAATGATGAAAAGTTAGTGGAAAAGTTATAGTAGTGGAAGTTATGGTTTTTCTAGCGTTCTCAGGTGGGTGGTAGTTTATTTATTTTACATCTTATACTATATTATATAATATAATAACATGTACAATACAATACAATAACAATGAAACAAACACAGTTACATAGAATACATTCACTCCTTTATTCACTCGACAAGCACTTTCTTCAGAACAAATGGTCCATTTAAATCATAGAAATGTGAAGTTAATTTGCCAAGGACTCTAGATATACATCCAGAATAATATGATAAATAAAACAAGGCATCATGATAAATAAAGTTATAGTTTTAAAAAAGTTCCCTGATTAGATAACTTGGATAATATGACATGTAAATCATAATATTGTTTTTAAAATTTATTTTTGGTATTTAAACTGTATAAGAACAAATATAAATCTAGTAAATGTGATACCTAGTAATTAATACAGGCGGATCTACGAGGGAGGGGGGAGGGGGCTTTCGGGTTGGAGCCCTACCTCCAATAATGGTAAAATATAATCATGTTTTATGAAAAAAATTATTTATACAAATATTACTATTCGTCTAATTATATTTAATAGGACTTAAAGAATCACTTAAACACCATTTGATAAAGATATTTAGTTTATTTATTTCTTCCGATGTAATTATTGTAATATATACATAAAAAAAAAAACTTTCGGGCTGAAGCCTCCCAAAATTTAATCCTGTAACCGTTAGTGCCTAGTAATGCAATGAAATGAGAAAACTCGTAGAGAAACCACCCATAGATAGCACTCTAATAAAATTTCTAAATTAGGAGATCACGACGCCATCTTCTTTTTAAATGCTTCGGAGGGTTATTAGGGATCGAAGAGAAAGCAAAGTTAGAAACGAGTGGATTTGGATGATTATGAAGTTTATTATGGAAGGATAAGTATCTGGACTGGGCCAAATCGGAATGATATGGGGCATTAAGCTCTTTATGCTTTATTTTATTATCATACTATTAGATTTGAAAATGTCCAAATGGCCTGACATGTAGTTTCCGACCTGGGAATAAACGAAGGAAGTTTAAATGGTTTTGATTAATCTTCATAGAAATTCAACAATTAATAGAAGTTATCTTCTTATCATCTGATATTGCTTAACTTTGTGAAAGGTCGACTGGTTAATTATTTACTGACATTTGAGAAACTTTGTTTTAGAATTTTCAAATAACTACCTGTCTAATAGATAACGTGGAACGTTGCAACGTTAACAACTTCCATTCAATAAAAAAAAAGTAATTATAAATAAATATATAAAAATCAGATTTATTTTGAGGAATTTACCGTCAATAAAAAAAAAAGGTAATAAATAAAATCAAAAGTAAAAAGCTTTATGTTTCCATGAAGTGAAGGTAATTTTTTACATCTAACTTAAAAAATAAGCTATATTAAGAAACAAGAATCCTGTAACAATGATCTGAAGGTATGTGGAATGAAGGGTCCATTAGAACTGAGTTTTTCAACTGCTGATGAGCCATCATCGCATATAGACTCAACTCTATAACTGAAGGGCAGGACTTGGCCCTTAGGGTTTGCATCCCTTGGGCTACGGTCGGAACAGTTTGAATAATAAATAAATCAAGAACCGTCGAAAAAAACAGGAACCGATTTACCTGGCTGTGATGCTTCCAACAATGAAAACTATTCGTCTACCGATTTCTAAAAGTAGCGATTTTGGACAGCTGATACAGAACAAATAAGGATATCAGAATACCCTGGGTGCGGTAGGATGAGAACAGATAAAGAAGACTTCATTGGTCGCTCAAGTGAAAGCGACTTTATCTAAGCTCCCTCCCTCCCCCAAGCATTACTTTGTCATCTTTTCCAATATGAGCCCGTTCCCCTGAAGATGATTGGCTACACCTGTTGTTGCCATCTAGAGGTGTTCTTCCAAATTTATAAATTTCCACATATTGCTGGTATACTTCTTCTTTCCGAACCTTTTTTATCCCTACTTTCAGGTATGAAAAAATATTTTTATTTCATTGGTTCATATTTGTTACTGTGTGTGATCTAAGCTAAATACTTACACAATAGCTATATATTCTATTTTTTATATTGTAATGTATATACAGCTACTAAATATAACCATTTCTTATGAAAAAAATGTCTCTAAAAGTATTATTTTTCTTGTAATTACATTCTTAAAGGACTTCAAGAATCCCTTTAACACCATTTCATATACCTAGTTAGTTTCTTTCTTATTCTTACCAACTAATTATTGTTATATATATCAATCCCGGGAAAAAAAAATCAAATACCTGGGATCCACAATTAAATGTAATTAGGCGAACAATAATATTTATAGAGATAATTTTTTTCATAAAACATGATTATATCTAACCATTTTTGGAGGGAGGGATTCAGCCCCCTCTCCCCCCCCCCGTAGATCCGCCTGTGTTGCTAGGTTTCACATTTACTAGATTTATATTTGTTTTTATACAGTTTAAATACCAAAAATAAATTTTAAAACAATATTATGATTTACGTGCAATATTCATCCAAGTTATCTAATCAGGGAACATCTTCAATTTTTTATTTTATTTATCATGATGCCTTGTTTTATTCGTCATATTATTTTGGAAGTATATCTAGAGTCCTTGGCAAATTAATCCACTCACATCTCTATGATTTAAATGGACCAGCAGTTTTGTAGAAAGTGCTTGTCGAGTGAATACAGGAATGAATGTATTCTACGTAACTGTGTTTGTTTCATGTATACAATACAATATAATATGTAAAATAAATAAACTACCACCTACCGGAGAACGCTAGAAAAACCATAACTTCCACTACTATATAACTTTTCATCATTAGTACAATTCTCACTCGGTATTATTCCAAAGCTACTTCAGTGAAGTGTAACGTTTATTGGGTGTACAATGCTATGATATGGCCAGTTCTAATATATGGCTGTGAGACGTGGATACTAACCAGCGACATAGAAAAAAGTATTGAAAGATTTGAGAAAAAAATCCTCCGCACGGTAACCGGAGCGATCTGAGATCAGAGTACTAAGACATGGAGGAGAAAGAGCAATAAAGACCTGCTTACAGAAACTGGTCAATCAATATAATATATATATATATATATATATATATATATATATATATATATATATATATATATATATATCCGCTGGTGTAAGAAAATATGTGGTTTATCAAGAAGAACGCTTATGAGGAATAATTATAGATAAAGAATTCCACAAAGAGGTAGATCGAATCAACACAAAATAAAAGTCAACGAGAAGACAAACAATAAATAAAGTTATAGCAAAGCCATGAAAAGTGTGCAAATGTTATAAATTATCAATAATTAATGAGTTATATTTTTCTCACAACTTTCTGTTATGTTTTCAGAACTTAACGTTGTTTTCATTACTTCTTCTTTATACACTAGTATGATAGGATGCCAGCAATTACTACTTTTATGTATATTTCTGATCTAAATACAATAGATGTTATTAAACAACAGTAGGCTCTTGTACTGGTACTCAATCCTCTTTTTTATATGTGTGTGCATATATATATATATATATATATATATATATATATATATATATATATATATATATATATATATATATATATTCTGTCTGCTTTTATATATTGCAATAAAGGTATGTCGTGAATTTTAAAGAAAAATAAAATATAAGTTCATTAATCCGAAAATAAAGATATATTATCTTATAAATCTGATTCTTTGTTCTTCACAGTTCCGCCTGACCCGGCAAAAAGAAAAAAAACAAAAACAAGGAGGGACATAAATAATGCTGGAACAAAAGATAATTCTTTCCCATATTTTTATTCATTGTTAACTGCAGGAAAAGCTAATATCTAAGGGAGGGGAGCTTTATGAGCAATATACCTTGGGCGGCTTCCCCGTTATTATTTATTATGGACATTAAAACAATTAATACAATTAAAATTGAATATTAAATTAAATGTTGGTAATTAAATTACTGTAAATATATGTAACGAGCAAATCATAAATGATACAATAAAAATAAATCAACTGTGAAAAAGAAAGTCTACGGGATGTCTATAATAACATTTGGAAAGTTTCACGTCAATGAAATAATTGTAATATACGTATATAATTAATATTATATACAACATTTGTATTTATCTATATACTATTCTCCATGCTTCTAAAATATTATAAGCAAGGCTCGGATTTTTATACAATTGCATATTTTGTTTGCGTGATTTTTTTTAACCGCTTATCAAAAATCTTTACGAATAGTAAATTAATACTTATTTATATATACAAATTAAAATGCAACATTGAGGATGCAATTCAAGATCACAATCGCAGGTTTATTTTCAATTAATAAAATCTTCCACATTTGTAAGCAGTATACCTATCTTCCGCTATACCCTTCAATAATTCACATTATAGATGTTCACTGATTCTGATTTGGGACAGCCGGTAAAATTTAGTTTGTGGTGATTCCGTGGTGGATCACTGTTGGTTCGCTCAGCATGTATGCGCTACCCCCTTGCGGCACACTACTCTTGAAGCACAAGCGAAAGTTTCATGAAAACAAGAACTTAGAAAATAAATAAAAGCTTACTGCACAACTAGTGTAGTGAAATGGGGTTCTCAAACTGCCGGAAGTAGCGCAGTACATGCCTACACAAATCACATTCTTGCAGACTGAAGGAACACATTGTACTGTATCCACCACTGATTCACCCCATTACTAAATTTTAATTTTTTAAAAATTAAATTCTGTTTGCAAAAATGCCAAGATGTAAGCTCGCCATTTTGATCTAAGTTGAAATCTTGGATTGAACCAAACAACTGTATACATGAAACAGTTTTTACAACTGATGGAAAAGTTGTTTTATGCATATATTATGCAAAACAAGTTGTATGTGAATGAAAATCATAGATTTATCAGCACGTCAATATAAGTAAACTCTTTGTAACAAAAAAAAGTGGAAGGACTGGCAAAGATAATTGAAAAGAAGGGTTATTAATGAGTTGTTTTTTTTGTAGTAACAAATGCATATTTGTTATTAACAAGTTTGTCGAAAAAGTCATCAATTTATACAAGTATTTTGATTAATTTTCTTACTGTGAAATCGAAACATTGTGCTCTTAGCGTGACTAATTTTGATAAGTAATAGTTTAATCTTATTTTGATACACTCAATGAGTTTTTGCATCAATAGGTATGATCGTAATTCACAAATATGTTTTCAAAAGTTAGGCTTTATCAAAAGAGTGTTAATACAATAATTGCTTTTTCGTTTGTATATACTTTATATGATTTTGATAGGTATTTTAGGTTTTTTAATGTAACAAAATATCTTTGAGTCTTTCCGACTAAGATAAGTCACGTGAAAAAGGAAGTATTTTTCCTTAGAAAGTCCTTTGGGAAAGTTCAGATGTTGGTTTCACAATTCTTAAAATTAAACACTCTTAAGGATGTTTATTTCTACAATAACAGAAGAAGGTCATTATATTGTAGGTATAGAAAATGTTAATTTCAATATACTGATACAATAAATTTATTTTAAAAAAATAACATTGCAATTGCTCATAAGCTAAAAAAATACAGTTATTTTTTAATATAAGAATTATTATTTTATTGCTCAATTAATGTTTATGAAAAATAAATAAATTAACTAATGAGGTTTTCATTAAGTTAAATTACAAGACAAACTTTGATTTAATTAAAGTTGGCGCGAAATTTCAGGCTTCCCAGCCAAAGGATAAACATATGCATCCTTGAGACTAATTAGTTTACAATAGTTAAATGAAATTCTAGTTCATCTGCCTACATTTGTTCAAAATAGTGAGGAAAATAATTTGAAATATTCCGAAACTTTTCGAAAACTGGTTGATTAAGTTCTGATGACAATATTAAAAAAAAAAAAAAATAATTTCTACAAAACAAAGTTGCTTAATATTAATTTTTGTCTAAGTTAATTTAATAATTTGTATTTTCCCAAGCAAAGTCTAACAGTTCCATCTTGTTGAATTAACAGTCTAGATTAGCAGCTAAACGAAATAATAGAACGCCAACAAGCCATTCCATCCTGTTAATTTAACCGTTTGGGCTAACAGCCGGTTTATTTTGTTAATTTAACAGCAAATGATAGAATGGCGACTAGCCTAGGAGTGAGGCTCATCCCTACACCTTTCAATCTCTTCCTATTTGGAGGAATCTGCAAATTATATGCCTGCTGTTTGTAAATTATAATAAAATCAAACAAATGTTTTTGAAACGTTAAATTTAAAAAATGACAGATTGCTAATTAACAATCCATCCCAATCCAATAACAAAGAACATTGTTAATTATTTTGTTCAATTAAAATAATAAAATAAAACAACAGAACAGAATCAATTTTTCAGTAATGGACCATCTGAATGTTTATTGAAGACTGTAGAGTTCTTTTTTTTCTGTTTTAAAAAAATCTATTTAGAATTAAAATAAATATATAATAAATTTTCTAAACTTTACTAAAACAAGACGTTTTGAGACAAATTACCTCAAATCAGTGTTAAGCACAAGAATATAAATTTAATATAAAAATCATTAAATACAAAAACCTATAAAAATATTAACATTTATAATTAATGCAAATACTTATTATTATTGGAAAAAACTAATTCCATTCATTAATAAAAGAAAAAAACAAACAAATATTTCTCTTATATTTTGTTTAAAAAGTAATCCCATTTTTATGGGACAGCTTTTTCTAAAAAAAAATAGAAATAAATAATAAAAAAAAATATTACATATTATGGATATTACACATTATACTGTCTTTCTAACAAAATTAAATGAATACAGTTGCCAAAATAGTTTGACAATACTGTTTTATAATAAATGTAAATTCCACAAATTAAGTAAAAATACAATATAAAGGAAAAGAAAATTTTAACAATAAGCAAAGTAGCAAAATACATTAAATGTAAAATTTTATTTTTTTCATTATTGAAATTTAAAACTGTATTAAATGATAAACACAACAAGTAACACGGCATGTACAACATCAAAAGAAACGGTTAGGTTTAGGCCTAAATATGACGCCTCATTTGGAATATCTGGCAGGTATTAGGGTGGCTTTAGCAATGAACGGTCTAACTCGATTCGGGGCCGCAATCTGGAGCCTTAGATATCCAGCCACAATCACGAGTTATAAAGGCGTTGTGGAAGGTATCCTCAGGAACACGTCTACTTTCTGGTCCCGGAACCTCACACTAAGACAGAGAAATAGCCTACCATCGACTCAGAGGACAGATCTACTTCCGGTCATGAGGACATATAGGACGACCGGTGCAGGTCCAAGCAGAGGTGGTGCCTTTCGACCTTTTCCTGCTAGAAGAAGTGACAAAATATTTATGTAATACAGAAGGCTCTACAGAATTTTCGAACAATTTGCTGGTGAGGATTATGGACGAGCCTAATAGATGGAAGAAGATAATCTGGGAGGACACTATCAAAGCATGGAACCAGCGGTGGGTAACTACACCTAAAGGAATAACAGTGAGGAAGTACTTTCCCATAGTACAGTCGAGACTTCAGGCAAAACGGGGCCTCCCGGACTACTGGATTTCCCAATTCCTTACTGAGCATGGAGGATTTTGATCTAAGCTTCACGGTCTGAGCATTGATGAAGATCCTCTATCCCCAACCTGTGGTGTTCCAGAAACTGTAGAGCACGTGGTCACGACCTGCATCGCCTTTAAAGCGTTAAGAACGACAATGAAAAGAGCCGCGGGAATCTATGTCCTCACAGAAACAGAGTTTCCCCACTTAGTCACTGAGGAAAATCACCCGCTGTTCAAGGAATTCATAAATGGGTGAAAGACGGTGGTGGGGCCAGCTCACTTCCGTATTAGTGCCCGCAGAAGAAGAGGTCAAGGGCCGGGAAGGCCTCAAGATTCTGAAATCTAGTCTGAAGTCGACAATAAAAAAGGAAGAAGTGCTAGCTGTGTGCACTGCCTTCTTCAAACATCCGTATTGCCATTTTGGAAGGGGAGAATAAATAAATAAAATAAAGCTTTCACAAAAATATGTGTAAGATTCTTAAGGACGCTCAACGTAATACTGGGTCGAAAGAAGCGATTAGTAAGAGAAAGAAATACTTTATTGAAAGTAATGCTGCCCAACTACATAGTGTTGATTTATACACAGCATACTTATCAATCCATATGGGCATAACTATTACATTACAAACTGTTTTAATAAGATCATCAATATGATTGTTTTTATTTATTTTTATTTTTATTAATGGAATACAGTAAATGGTTAAATTTAAAATAAGATAACAATGATTAAACTTATTTCAATCAGCTAATAATACAACTAGACAGTGATTACAATCCAACAAGACATATTATTAGTTTTTAATCCTTCTGCCTCATGATCAGAAAACGATGAGGCAAGGTATATATTTATATATATATAAAAGTGAAATTGATAGAGCAAATAGGAGGGATGCTGTAGAATACGACAGTATCGAATCGGCTTCCCTCGATGATTTCCCGTGGGAAGAACTTGGCCGACACTTACGCCTACAGTTTCACTCTTTCACAATCTTGGAGACTCACGTAGGCATCATAACGGAACAAAACTTAGGAGGAGAAGTACACGAAGGGAATCATAAGAACAGAGGCTACATAAACTAGGGGTGAAATATAAAAGATACAGAAGGAATAAGAAATTTCTTTCATAAGTCCCATGAAGTTCACATACGGCCAGCAACCCATACATATCTTCTATCGACCAAAATATATGAATTAAAAAATGAAGATCATCACGAGAAATTTTCATTGTTTCTTATACGTTAGGGATTATAAAAGTAATTTAGTGAACCAGTTATGACATAATTTTATTAACTGACGTTTCGGCCCGATCCCTTAGTTGATATACACTTACTCGTGGTTACACCTATCTGTGCTTTGAGGATGGGCCAACACGTATGAAGCCGACTGCATTTCCTTTTTTTTTATTTAATTAGAATTAAAACTACTAAAATGAAAAAATAGACAAGCAATTTTTTTTTAGACTAGACAATAACGATTAGCCTGATGATGAACCATACACTTGGGTCGAAACGTCAACGAGCAGAATAAAACAAATCTAGACTGCAAACCTGATTATTTATTAACATTTTTTTCTGTTGTTGTTAATAATATAATATTTTAGTCGACATTACGGGAGAGGGGCTTGACAGAAGGAACTCCCTGAGAAATTAAAAATTATATAATTAATAAAGGAAGAGATGAGAAAATGTGTTGCATTGTTTTGGGATGATACACTATCTTTTTTTTCCTGCTGATGTAAAATATTTTATCTTTTATTTTTATTTTTGTGATATCAGCTTTTTCAGACCTGGTTATACCTGATTAGGGGAAAAGTTGAATGGCTTTTTATTCACTGTTATTTGAAAGATTCAAAGCTTTGTGTTGGAATCTTCCAGTAGTATCCTACCGACTACATAGTTACTCATTTTGATCCAATAATATTAATTATTAAAAGATATTCTAAAAAAAAAATCTATAATTCCACCCTCCCCTCTGAACATATAATTCACAAAGCAGTCTATATCCAGATTTCGGGACAAACTTGTGGTTTGCTCAACGAAAAAAATATATTAAATGAATAAAATTATAAATAAAAAAAATAAAATTGTCGTCCTTCCGCATGGCATAGTTGTTCTCTTTTCAAAAACTCATTTAAGGCAAAAAACAGAATATAAGAAAGAAGCTATAACACAAAATATTTGTGCGAAAGTTCGTTAATTATATCCCACTACAAGAAATTAAAAACCCGGTTCTTTCGTAAAAGTATGTTAACATGACGCCTTAGAGATATAATTGCCTAGATTCACTCATTTAAGAAATCCTAATTAACTCTATTGACCAAGAAAATGAATTTAAATAAGTAAAAAAAAAACCTAAGGTAGTTAACAAAATTTTTATGGAAATCCATCCAATTTTCCAGTCATTGATCCAAATTTTCAATTAACAAATCTTAATTAACTTGTACAGGGGTGCCCAACCACCCCCCCCCCTCCCCGAAGGCCGATGACGCAAAATCCTTCCCCCTTCCCCCACCCCTTTCAAGATACTTTACAGCTCTCTGCTTCTTAAAAACAGTGCAAACGAAAGTAGAAACTTAAATATTCATTGAATATATACAATTACACATCCTGCGATCTGTTCCATGCTTATTCATTTTAAAAATTCAGCGTATATATATATATATATAAATATTTAGTGGTTAATTTTAATACCAAAAGTTTCTTTTTAATTATTAATGTATTTTCTTAATTTCTTAAAAATGTTTCTATAAGATTTTTAAAAAAAGTAAGAGAAATTTCAATTTCTGAATTTTCATTTCTTTAAGTAAAAACGCGTTTTGATTTAAAAAATTCCTTCAATGTAATTAGAAATTAGACTTGCTTCATAAATATTTTATAAAAATAGTTTAAATTATTTTCTTTCTAACAATTACAAAATATTATTTATTTGTTATTATTACTCATATTAATAATTTTAAATTTAATTAAGTACAATATATTTTAGGAGTTTTCACCGTTACTAGATATTTGATTATCTCTTAATAACTAATGATAAAAAATAATAAATTTATTCACAAGCTAGAAGCAATAAATCTATCCTGTTTGGAAATGAATTGCAGAGACAATTTTATATTCCGTTAGTTGTAATAACTGTAAAAGACTTTTTATTACAATGAAAATAAATAAGAAAAATGTATATAAAAGTTATTGATTGAAGAGCAACGTTTGCCATTTACTACTGTTAAGGAATGAAAATAGAGCACTTGGTCAAGATAGCAACGAGTCAAGGCGTTAAATAAATAACGGAAATCCTTCCGACAGCTGAAGAAATTCCCATTGAAAATCTATTGGGAGGGTCTAAAGAGGAACGGTTGATCGCTAAAATAAAAGAACAGATTTTCAACTCATTCTAATCTACCATTTCAACCAATGACCTACATTCTCGGCCCGCTTTCGTCTTAAGTGGGCGCCCCTTAAAATCATAGCAGCCCGATATTAAACAAAATGAAAAACTTCAACAATTACTTAACTTCCATCGCTCGTTGATATAATATTATTCGAGAAGTATTTATTTGTTTTTGTAGTAGAAACTACCGCTACTAAATGCCTTAGTATGGATAATAGGCAAAACGAGTAGAAGCCTTTTTGTAAATATCAAGCATGAGTGCACCTCTTTCTGGAAGAGAGGACACGTAAGGGGTCCATACACAAAACCCCTCGTCAGTAAGTCATGAGCATAAATTTAACTTATCAAGACATTTCCTTTCAATACTTGACGGATAAAGGTAATTATTTTTTAAATTTTACCAGTTGATTCATTAGGCTAAATTTAGAATAATGATACAAAATTTATCTATAACACAAAAAATAATTTTTTAAAAATGTATTTATTCGGAAATATAATATTCTGTCACATAGACAATATTATAGCGAGGTAAGACCACATTAACACTACATGTACAGAAAATAAAAAATAAACAGAAGAAAATTAACAACTAAATAATAACAAAAAGCTATATACAATAAATAACAATAAAATACCTTAAATATAAGTAGATTAAAAAAAAAAACATACCTATATACGCCATAAAGTTAAAACAGGTTTTAAATAAATATATGGATATCACGCTATTGGAATTTAAAACATCTTGCTCTATCACAAAGGCTACTGGAACCCTTTTATGGATTTCCTGATTTTTCCAGGTCATTTTGAGGAAATTTTCAGGTCATCAAAGTTGTTGTAATAAGAGATAATTGATTATCATTTTAAATTATCGATACATTATTTAACATTCGAAATACAATTTTCTATCCCGAAGACCCATATTTTTTATTTATTTTTTTTTTTTATGATAACCAAAATAAATAGCCTTTCTTTGACATACGAATAAACAAATATAGTATGTAATCTGGTATAATTAAATGAAATGAAATGTGGGGTAAATACAGGCTGTTTGGCTTTTTTAATGGATATATAATAACGTACAATTTTAAGGGATTGACTTTAAAGATGTCTCATCTTAAATAAATTATAATGACAAGAAATTAATGTTTTTAAGATGGGGAGTGTTGCCCCGAAACGATGTATTATAAATAATACCTCTATATCTCAATTGATAACTGTATATTTTGTCCGTTCTAGCAGTGAAGAAGACCTGCAAAGTCGGGTCGAAACGTTGGCTTTTAATAAAATAGTTTTGCCATTATTTAGCCTATTTATGTCCACCACCCCGGACCATATCCTTCCTTAAGTAATAAAATATATGAAGTAGTAATGAGTGCTATTTAACATTGCCAAGTGACCCTAGATAATCATTTTAAATAATCGGTACAATATTTTTTTTTCTTTAAGCCACAAAACATCTGTAATAGAAAAACGAGAAAACCGCTTGTTTTAACAATTGACAATTTAACACTTTTCGAACTTATTTTCATTTACGATTTAAAATGACGTAAGCCTACCACGATATGGTGCGATCTATTTATTTACATTCCATTTCAAATCTCGTCCAAGAATAACACTTTAAAAAAATGTGGACGCGTCCGAATGAATATTTATTAGAAGTAACGAATCCATCCCACATAAAAAAAACAAAAAAAAAAAACAGATACGAGACAAAAATCGAAAAAAGAGAGAAAATAACCTGAAGGGGAAAGCACTACAGTTTATGCAAAAATGGATCATTTGTAGACTGAGCACTTCATAATTTGCAATGCCAAATCCGAGTCCCTCCATAAAATTTGCATTTTCAACATATTCCCAGGAAGTCTTTGGAGACCTATAAATCGGTAGACGGTATATAAAGGCCTTAAGTCCTCTTTGGTGTAAGTACCAAGCCATTTATTCCATGGCTGACGTTGCGAGATTCAGTAATATATTTATGTACTAAGATTATCAGTAATATATTTAAAACAAATATGGACAATAAAAATGTTTTTAACAACTGCAACTAATATACCATATCACACTTACATCTTCTAATTTACGTAGCCTTTAAATCTCTCATTTTCATGCAATCAGTAGCGGGTTATGGTTAGATAAAAAAAACTATATGAAATGAGATTTCGTGAGAGAGGTCTATGATGAAAGAAAAAAATAATGCTTTTAGAAATACACTTTTTTTCTTGACACGCGCTTACGTTTCGTAGCTGTATGCCCGTTATAATTTAAAAAGAAAACATGTTATAATTAGATAGATAGATAAAGAATAAACTTTATTCTGGCCGAAAACAACGTTAACAAAAATTCCAACAATATATACAGTAACTTCAATAACAATATATATACAATTCAAAATACAATCTTCTCAAGAAAAATATAATTGCAACAGGGAGAGGAAGAAGAAAATTCCGAAGAAAAGAAAACATAACAAAAATAAGTAAAGTAAAAAATATAAGCCATCAGATTAGTAATGATGAATTAATGAAAATGATGAATTAATGATGAATGAATGAATGAAATTAGTAATGATGTTAATCTATTAAAATTCCATCATCAGGGATATATTTCGGATGTCGAAACAAGAACTCTTCTGCCAGTTTCCAGTAAATATCTCTAAAAAAAAGAAAATATTTTTTTATAATTTCTTATAAATGTTGAAGACCTTATGCAGTCAGAAAGTCAGCCGTGATCAGAACAATATGTGAGTCATCATTTTTTTGTAAGTTTTCACTATAAATGTTAAAATAGAATAAAAGTTTATACAAAAATTATAATTTCAATTGACTGCTCTAAGGTGCTTTATTACTAAATATTGGTAGTAATATAAACCTCATATAACTCACAGAAACAAATACCGACTAATGAAAAAAAAAATTAATTAAAAATTTATGAAAAATAAAAAATGAAGGTTCATCAGTGTGAAAAAAGTATTAATGACTTGGATCTATTTTTTGGGAAGCTGCAGCGCTCCAAGGCATGACTTTTATACTACTAAATTATATTAAGAGTACTGTATTTATATTATTTTGCATATTTATAATAAACTACAATTATTAATTGTTAAAAAAAGTTATATTTTCATCTATTGCAAGGAAATCAATAATAAGTTTAATTAATAACAATAAGTTTTTGCTTGACTGTGGCCAAATGATCGACTATAATTAACAATGATTAATATTTGATACCTCTATTTACAACTGATTAATTACTGCTCATTAATGAAGGGCTGGACACTCTTAAGAATGCTGAATAAGATTTAAAGGGAAAAGATGCAGGTGTCCAAAGCAGATGGCCTCTTCAATTATTCATACCACTTAATTGCATACTTTGAATTTTCATTATAGTTTTTTCCCCCGATATCTTTAATAATTTATTTATTATTTTAATAAATTGTTTATAGGTATGGATGTATAATAAGGTAATTTGGCTAATTTATGCTTGATATTAATACATATACAGGCCAATAATTTGGGAAAGACCCTTGAGAGCTGAACTGATAGGAGATAACATTGAAAACTTGATAAACTTTAATTTTTTTTCTAGCATTTCTGGACTAGCATTCTCCCAACTGGTTCCAGCAGTGCAAGATATACAGTATTAAGATATACTATTATAATATACAGTATTTAAGTTGAACGCACCCCTGACCAACTCCTTCTCATATTATAATCACGATTAACCATTCCCATACCACTATCATCATTTTTCTATTTGCTAATGTCAGAAGTTACGTACTTATTTCTTATTATTTTCTATTCGATAATTTTTTGTTTTTTAATTAATATATATATATACTTAATTAATTAATAATTAATATATATAGTTTATATATATATATATATATATATATATATATATATATATATATATATATATATATATATACTAATTGCACAATAACAATGGAATAATTGTACTTAAATGTGGAAGTATTCACTGCTTTTTCAATAAAAACTTTTTAAAAAATTATTTTCATAAAAAAAATATTTATAATAACTTAGTTTAGCAAATGGCACTGACGTTTTCAAAACTCAAAGAGGTCTTTTATAAGAAGCTATTTATAAGGCACACGAGGACATCCCTTCACAATTGCCATAAGCTCCTCCAGTTTCTGATATTTCAAAGAAGTAATTTCTCCTAGGTGAAAAAAGTTGATTTGACGAAAACAACATTATAACTATATCTTTAATATACATATTATTATTAACAATCACTCGATAGCTTTAGTCAGGTGAAAGGGAAATTTGATATTTTTTTTATTCATAATGTATTATACTTCATAGCGAATCAGTTACATAAGAAACTGCTACTTTGTATAATTATTGTAATTTTTTAACATAAGCCGATTATCAACATTTTAAATCTTGAATTCACGAAACATATATATAAACGCAAAAAAATAATACATATAAACGCAATCTATGATTTTTCTTGAATATTGAATTCACAAAATAGTCTATATCGAGATTTCAGGAAAAGCTCAACGAATTAAAAAAAAATAGCACTTCCGGTAAGCCGATTTTAAGAGAAAATTTGCCAGGTCATATAAGGCATATACCTATCTTAAATACATAATATCAGTTTCGTACGACTTTTCGTTTTCGAGCTAGTGTTCACATACACACAGATGCACAGACCATTTTTCGGGACTTGGTTATTTGGACTCAGGGTACTTTTAAACGTGTATTTCCGTTAAAAACTCAGATTCTAAAATTTTCATGATAGCAATACTTACCCTTACTATATATTACATATATATTGGTAAGTGAAAGTAAAAATATAAACGAATAACATTGTACATAAAGAAATAAAATTGTCTTATTTTTACATACAGGCTTAGCCGTAGCTCTTTTTGAAAACCTATTTCAGACAAAAAACAGAAAATCTCAAAGAAGCTACAGCATAAAATATTGATGCAAAAGTCCATTAATTACATCTCACTACAAGAAATTTAAAACTCGGTTCTTCCGTAAAAGTATGTTAACATAACGCCTTAGAGATATAATTGCCTTGATAAACTCATTTAACAAATCCTAATTAGCTCTATTGACCGACAAAATGAATTTAAATAAGTAAAAAAAAACAAAAACTTAAGGGAGTTTACAAAAACTTTATGGAAATCCTGGAAACTTGGTTAAACTCTTAGAGAACCTCTGACAAATCATTAAGGTCTGCAAACAAAACTTAGCCAGCACCTCGGCAAAACTTTCATTTCACATTCCGTTGTCCTCAATCCTTTACCAATTAAACATTGTAGCACAATTAACTCGTTTTTAACTATTCATCTTCAAATTACCCTTTCACTGAAGCGTTCCTTAAGAAAATGTAAGTTTAGTCTTTAGAAAATCTCACAAAATACCATCCAACACCGTTAATCAGTAAAAAGTCACTATAAACATAATATCGTAGGTAAAGACCCATTGGTCGGGTCTCAGGAGCAGTAGGTTTTTTAGAAACGTGTCAAAAGAATAGGAATTTTAGAGAGAAGTAACGAATCTGAAGACTATAAGATTACATTCGTACTACGATTTTAATAAATAGATTTTTAAAATGAAAGTGGTATCAATACACCGACTGTAGTAATTTGGCGGGTCAGGTTTTAAAGATTTCGAGGCGCATTAAGTTGGGACGTTCTGTAGAAGGTACTAGGAGGGACTGCCAACTCCTGGCGGCTATCCTGAAGTTGAAGTTCTTGGACCGCCGAGAAATAAATATTAACCATCCCAGGTGGGAATCGAACACACAACGTTCAGAACCGAGCACTCTGGCACCCACACGCCAACGTGCTCTTCCAACACGTCGTAGGAGGTAAGAAACCCCTGAATTTAAGCTAGATCCAGAAAACCAGCTTCTAGATGAACACAATACAAGGTGATAGCCGCTTAAGCACCGCTATTACCTTGGGATTATGTCGGTTAGATTATTAAAACTTAAAATATCGCTATTTATTATACTCTACGGTATATTTAAAATATACTAAACATGTAAACGAAGGAAAACAGCTCTAAGATCTCATGGGCACCTTGGAAAATAGTTGATAGTTGTCGACATATTTTAATTTTTAATATCTACAAAGCAGTCATAAAGTTCTTATCCAAGTCACTCTTTGGCTTCCATATTCACTCTAAATTAGAGAGAGAGAGAACATCAATAAAAGGAGCCGGCCTTTTTCACTAATCCGATAGTAGAGACCAGATCTTCGTGCTGTAAAAAAAAACATGTAGCAAAACCCTCAAAATGTTCAAAAATCATATATTTAGTTTAATTTATTATATTAATAATATTTAATAGAGAAGGCACATACACCAATGATATCGACAAAAGAATTGGTGAAGGAAGAAAGTTCACAGCAATACCCAACAGTATCTTTTGGAGCTCGAATATACAGCCCAGTCAGTACAAAGAGACTGATATACAAGGCTATATTCGAGCCAATAACGACGCCTCGGCAACATGGGTCATCAATGCATTTGAAAAGAATGACGCCTGAAAGATTGGCAAAGATATGTATCCAGCTCAAAATAGAAGGGAGGAGGTACAAAGGATTCCAAGTAAGACGTTTGTCCAGATGGAATTCTAGGTAGTGGTTCTCTTCACCTGAGATAAGAGGAGCATTATTAAAGGACAACATCCTGTCCTGTAAGTTTACGATGAAGGTTGTCCAAATTTAATGTAAATATTTTCATCATAATATATACAATATCTTGCTAAACAAGCAAGTGTATTCGAAGAAAATATAATCCATCTAACTGAAATCTTTAATTCTCCATTCGGATTTTTCCAAACGAAAAACTGAATCCGGCTATAAATGACTTTTATTGTCACGTACAACTTTTTACACTTTCCTAACATGCGACTAACGTCAACCAATCGACTATCTTAACTCTATAGACACATGAAATAATATGTCCGTAAAAATTGGTGTGGAAACAAGAAGGGAGTGAGAAAAATCATATTAGAGGCAACTAGACTAGAGGGTATATTTAATTATGCTTAATGAAGCTACTATACACTAATAAACACATAGGCACAGCACCTGATGTAAGTCTAAAAGGTGTGAAATATGTCTCTGGGTACTAGGTATAAACTATAAAGCTCTAAACACGTATGTCGTTAGTAAATAATAATAAAAAGAGACCATATTGGGTAGTCCTATTTAAAATCCCCTAAAAAGTTTCAAAAACGCCCATCATTAAAAATTAAATATTTATATTATTTAGATATAGGTTTATAACAAAAATATTTAATGTGACCGAGTAAAAATTCACCAAGAGACAGAGAATCGGTGTTCGGAAAAAAATCACAACCACACAGACTTATGTGCCTAAAATGTAGTTCATAAAAAATAACTCTTGGACGTTTCGCAACCTCAACAGACAGAAAAATAATAGATCACATATGCAGAGAGGAAGAAAAAATAAATAAATAAAAAAACATTTTACCAAGTATACTGAAGAAAATGGAAGGTTGCATAAACGATGAAGAGCAGGAGTTTCCACAAGGGGATTTCATGGCACAAGTTTTGCCATCAAAATTTTTGAGGGGGCACATTTTGATGGTGTTTTGAATTTTTGAGGGAGGCACATTTCGACGAGGTTACGAATTTTCGAAATGAAAAGTTTTAAACGAGGGAACAAGAGAAAAGCAAAGAACAGACCGCTGTGTCGTTGCGAATGACTTATTATTTTTAAAATTTTACATTAGCTTGCACTGTTCTTAAGAAGATGAGGGCAATAAAATATCATGGAAGAAAGGGAGGGGGAGGTCATGCGCCATCGGCCTTGGGAGGAATGGGCACCCATGCTGAAGAGAAAGGTTATATTAAACATTTTTGTGGTATTGTAAATGATTTTTCTATCATACCTTCTAATCAGTTGTTTAATATAACCTTCCTCTGGTACGTTTAAGCAATGCTCCAATTCCTCCAGTATTTGTATTTGTTTGGATGGTTTAGTGAGATGACGCTAGTAATTTTTTTTTTTTTTTCCTCTTTCATTCTGTATATATGTGATCTTGTTTTTCTTTCCTGATGATGCCCGAGTCGGCTAAATCTCCACGGGTTATTTTATTCTTTACCTGCATTTTAGAGATTTTTTCCGATTATAACCTAATACCACAAATAATATTATGTATAAAACCACAAATTCCATTCTTTGTGATGCAAATCCGCGGATGAATATTAATTCAAAGCAAATAATTAACCTAAACCGACCTGTATTTCAAATCAGTCGGTCAAAATATAATCAAATAAATTTAAACAGTTGGGGCAGCCTGATGATGACTCGTAAAGGCTGCCAATCCAATAACAATTGACTCGCACTGATGCGAGGGGGCTTGCCGAATCTGATTGGAAACATAAAGCCAATTTACACTCCCTAGTCAATTTTACACGAAAATAAAATAAATTCTAGTGTATAATTAATTTAGGAAAAGAGATTCTAATCTATATGTGGGGCATGAATATTTATATTTAACATGAAAAGGCAGACCGCGGGTTGTTTCCAATAATGATCAATTTTACAAATAGTAGAATTACTAATTACCTGATAATGCCATATAGTTAAGCTGCATTACTGTTTTCTAACCCTCTGAATTAAAACTTCATAAAACAGGGATCATCAAGCAAGCATCATTTCATTTTGTCAAATACTTAATTTCCTATAACTTTTTTGATCAATTTTCAGAATATTAAATTTATTCAAGCTTATTAGGTACACAAATATTTTACAAAAATGTTACACGGTATTACCCCCCAAAACTGGATAAAATACAATTTACCTAGTTCAGAAATTATTTACAGTATCAATAGAATTTAGCTTATAAAAAATATAAAATAGGAGTCATACGGAATTGAGAAGAAATCTTTTAATGTCGGTTTTTACCTGACGTCATGATTTCTTTTGAAGATCATTTATGATAATTAGTATTTAAAATCAACCCAAGAAAGGTGTAATAAAATACTTTTCTTTCACCTCCTTCCTGGTCATTTACTGGCTTATGGGGTATAACCAACCTATTATTATAACCTGATTGAGTCAGCTACGAAACAAATTTCAACTCCCCCTGGCTGGATTCGAACCAGCGCCGCGAGACTCGATTAACACCATCGGCCATCACATTTCAAACCTTACAGCGGTCTGGATCTGATTGGGACTTATTCTGCTACACAAAAACTTCATTACTCTGCGTAAGAGATTGGAAAAAGTTGACTGTCACCTCGCTTCACCTGCAACGCTTGAAGACATTGAAAACATAGATACAGCAATGAGGAAAAAAAGGTAGAAGTTTTATGGTCACATGAAGATGATGGGAAACGATAGATTGAACAAGTGGATCTCTGACCACGTGATAAAACTTAAGAACATCAAAAGACACCTTGAGTAGATTAATGAAGAAATAAAGAGATTAGAGATCGGAGAAGAGGACTGCCAAGAAGATAATTTAAGATAGTTGATAAAAAGAAGATTCATAATGCAGAGAAAAAAAGAAGGAAAAAAGGAAATGCAGAAGAGCAAAGAAATAAGAAGGGGAAGAAGATCAGGAAAGTGTGGGTAAAAGAGAAAGCCAAGAAATGCGTTGGCCTATATCGCCATAAATATACATATATTGTCAATAAACATGGTCAAGCCTATAAATAAATATTCAGTGAGTAAGAGCGGTAGTTCTTTTCGGTGATCAGGATGCACCGGTGCTAAAGTCGAGATAAGTTTACCCTCAATCAGTGAATAATAGAAAAGTAGCAACAACTATACAAGAGCGATCTTTTCGATACATAATCTAAAGTTTCTAAATGTAACTGATGACAGAATTGAGAGTAATAAGAGACTGAAGAGCATACATCAGGTAATACTTATCTAACTACGTAATACATTATTTTTTTTTTTCAGTTGGTGCTACAGATCTTGTAAATCTTTGACCGCGAGATGTGGTGTTCTACACCACATCCCGATTCCTGATTTAAGTGCACGGGGGTAGGGTCATCAGTCCAACGTCCGGTCGGTGTGAGTTGGCTCCAGTAGGCTGACGGGCATCACAAACCGGGGGGAGGGGAGGTTGTCGGGCAGCGCGGCTTTCCCTGGTGGACGATCACCCAGCCAAATGCTACCCACGCTTGGCGTTGCTTAATTTGGTTAGCTATTGCAAGCGACTTAGCCCGCACACGCCTATCCCAGCCCCTTCATCTTTATATATATATATATATATATATATATATATATATATATATATATATATATATATATACATATACATATACATATAAATGCAAATAACAATTACATGTTGTGTGGATTATATATCATCGCGATGTAATGAAGCTTTCTAAAACTGGTGCAGAATTTATCGTTCTCGATATAAATTAAAACGAGAAGGATAATGGGTAGAGCCCGCAACCCTAGCAGGGGTCAACCCCAATCCTTATATACTTATAACAGGCCCCCTCCCCTCACTCCTCCCATCACCCCTCCCCTCCCCCCTATACTTGCAATTTTTAATAGACCACTAAATTATAATTTTTTTTTATATGAGTATAGATCTTAATTAATGAATAATTCAGAATTCAATTTAATCAAGATAAAAATAAGTAACAGACACAAGATCTCACCCTTGAAAAATATTTTATAACTGAGCAAAATTGTTTTATATAATTACGTTAAAGATATGGAACTTAACTCTATTAGGATTAAAAATAATAATAATAATGCAACGAAAACATACTTGTGAGTAATTTTTAAATAACACAGAAAATATAATGAATATTTTATGTCTGGTTGGAAACAAAATGAGTTTTTGTAATATTAAAAACTAAAACTATTTAGGAAGATATGGTTGGAGATGTGGTCAGAAACTAAAGCTGTAGAAATGTTATTTAATATTTTAACGTTTGCTGATGTTTCGTTTTGATATTCGCCCATGTATTATTTGACAATTAAAATTATTTATTTATTGTGCATGGGCATTGTTAAAAATGAGGGCTGAATCATTCTCTGATGTATTGTCAAAACCGATAAACATTTTTTTGGTGTGCTTAAATTTCTGGAAAAACAAGAAAAATACATGGGTTTGAATGTCTTCTGGAACAAGTTTCAGTTGACAGTAAAATAATTTTTTTCCCCTTTTTTTATTGACATTACTGATCAGTCTTCTCTATCTCTGCCTGTCTTGGGCTATTTATTTTCAGTTATCTGTATACAACTCTATCAAGGTGATGCGTTAGCATAGCAAGTTAACCTTCTGTTTAACTTGGCACTTAAGAAGGCAGTCAGGGATTCTGGCCTGCAAACTAATAGGACGATTTACAACCGGATGGTTCAGCTATTAGCCTATGCGGATGATGTGGACATCGTGGGCGGTCGTTGCAATCTGTCAGAGAGGGATTTTAGCTTTGTTGGAGGCCATCAGAGCACTTGGTTTAGAAGTGAATGAAGGCAAAACTAAATATATGGTCACAGGAGAAGTCCCTCGACCAGGCGAGACCATAAATATTGGCCCCTTTAACTTTGAGAAAGTAGCGCAGTTTAAGTATTTGGGGTCACTGGTAACACAAGATAATGCACCCGAGGTCGAGGTCAAGAAAAGAATATTTACGGCTAACAAATGTTACTTTGCCCTTCGCAAGGAATTCACCTCTCGCCTTCTATAGCGGCATAACAAGCTACATCTTTATAAAACACTAATCCGCCCAGTCCTGCTCTATGCTTCAGAAACATTGAGGACGACTAAAAAAATTGAGCAAGACCGCCTAATCTTTGAGAGGAAAATTCTTCGAAGAATATTTGGAGGAGTACATATTGATGGAAATTGGAGAAGACGGACAAATACCGAGATTCGCTCAGCTTTTAATGATCAAAATGTCGTTCTGACAATGAAACAATCCCTAGGATGATCCTAACAGCACCTCTCTACGGCACAAGAAGAAGAGAGAGACCAAAACTAAGATGGTCAGATGGTGTGGCAAGAGATTCAAGGGATGACCTGGGAGTCAGGAGCTGGATGACGGCCGCACAGAACAGAGATGACTGGAGGAAGCTGGTGGAGGAGGCCAAGACTCGTCACCGAGTTGTAGCGCCGTGATAATAATAATAATAAGTATACAGCTCTACAGCATCTTCGTGGATTCGATCCATCCATCTGATTTTTGACCATCCACGTAGTCTCCTGCCCGCTATTGAGGCATTTATTGTTGTGTAAAAGCTTCCTGATGGATTGCTCCGACCAACATGTCCCACCCATCTTATCCTCCCCTCCTTGCCTTCATATCATAAAATATTGATGAATCAATCTCTGCTCTGTAAGCAGTTCTTTATTGGTCCTTCTCCTCCATTCGTTAGTACTCCGGTTCCACATTACTATCTAGGGTGCTGGTGAGTGTCCAGGTCTAGCAACCGTTTATCACAACTGGTTTTGCCATATCAAGGTACATCCTTAATTTTCAACTTCATATTAATAATATAACGAGTAAGGTAGATGATTAGATTAAACTAAATTGTTGCTTAAATGGTCAATGCCAGAGGGGGCTGAGAGAAATAGCTGATAGTACATCGAGGAGAGGTATCACCAAAGTCAGCCTGATGAAATTAATAAGTCCTCTCGGGAAATAAGGAGCTTGTCACCCTTGGACATTTCATAAAGAAGATAAATTGAGCTAAGAGTGTGACTTACCTGGGCCCACTAAATAAAGAACTCTCCCACATCAAAAATATTTAGACCGGCTACTCTTAGCTTAATAAATATATTTTATAACATTTTTGAGGATAAAAGTAACTCATTTTTCTCACTCAATTTCAAGCTTAGTAGAATTAAAATTCTATTAAATAATGTTTTAGGAAGTTATGATTAGTAGCAAGTGTCATGGCCGCTAGTGCAATTAAACTTACACGTCGCTCTATCCTTGATACGATTTAATGTGCTTATTATTTAAAATACTGCTCTAAGACTTTTTCAACAGTGACTATATTAATTGTTTTACATTTTTATATTCACATATGATCAGGTGAGTGACTATTTATTAACAATGAAACAGTTATAAATTATTGCTCGTTTGGTTAGCCCATGTGGCTAGTAATTCCCTTGCGGGTTTTACCTTATCTCCGATAAGTTCAAGCCAAGGCTCGGCACTGTGTACAATAACATTCTTCAGTGTTATTCTCAGTTCGAATCCAAGACATTTAACTTCATTTTTTTTTTTCTTTATATTTTCTTTTTTTTTTTTTTTCTTTCCAGAGACTCTTTTATTTAATTTTTTTTCTTTGATTATTTATTTTTTGGAAATGAATTATTTTATATTTTATTTTATATCTGTATATATTTATGTAAATAATTTTGTAAATAGCTTAGTTTTTAAGAAGTTATCTCATAAATTTTAATTTTAATATTTAGGTTTATATATATACATATTTTTTTTTTTATTTATTTTTTTTTTCTCTCTAACACTTATCATGATGGATCTGGATAAGAACACATCATGTGAAGACACGGAAGATGAGACACCCTTTTCGGAAATTAGCGAGACCGACTCGCAATATTTGAAAAGGCGTACACTCCAAAAGCGTCTCCGAAACTCAGTTCCCGGATCGGGACAAAACTCACCTAATAAAAAAAAAAAGAAAAATAAATCAAATAAGCAACCAGAACAAGATAAATCTCCACCGAGAACTAGGAGCAAATCTAATGCCACTCAATCAGAGCCAACTGCACCAAAAACATCAGAAAGCAAAAACTCAATTCAAGAAAAAAACTTATCTCACAAGACTCCGCAGCTTCAAGATTTTTCTGATCCTGAGCCGCCGCCAATATTTGTTTCAAAAATTAAGAACTTTATGTCGTTTGGTCAACAAATTGCAGATTTGATCGGACAGCCAAATTTTCGATGTTACTCGAGAGTGAACGACATCAAAATCAATACTAATTCTAGAGACAATTATAAAAAACTGATCAATTTTTTAACATCCAATAACTACGACTTCCACTGTTACCAATTAAAACAAGAAAAGGCGTATCGAGTGGTCCTGAGAGGACTGCATTCAACCACACCCATATCTGCTATCAAATCGGGCCTCGAAGAAATCGGTCATAACGTCAGGCACATAGCACCTGTACTACATCCTAGAGAAAGATATCCGCTCCCATTATTTTTTATAGACTTAGAACCTGCAAAAACCAATATTGAAATATTCCAGGTTCAACGATTGGTTTACTCAATAGTCCGTTTTGAGGAACCGAGACAGAAGCCTCTAATTGTACAATGCACTAAGTGTCAAAACTTGGGCCATACAAAGGCCTATTGTTATCACGAAGTCAGATGCGTTAAATGTGCCGGCCTACACGCTTCAGACACTTGCCAGAAGCCAAGAGATGAGCCTGCGACGTGTGCTCTTTGTGGCGAAGCCCATCCTGCGAGCTACAGAGGATGTGAAGTGTATAAAAATCTTTACAAACAAAGATCACGAAACTCAGCGGTGAAAAATCTTGGATCTGCTCAGAAAACTTACACTGAGGCACCTGAAATCGAAAATCAGGAAATTTTCCCAGCATTGCCGACTTCACCTTCCCTCGTCATCCAACAACAACCATCCATCTCTACAGCTAAGGACTCGCCTCACCAGAATCTCAGAAATTCTCACTCCCAGTCTTCCATCAGTAAGAAGCAGCCTCAACGTCAGGCGCCTCAGGCCTTCCAATCCAAGCCCAAAATCCCTAATCCTCAGCCTCAACCTCGCCAGCAAATCCCTCCTCATCATTTACCCTTAAGAGTCAAACTCCCGCCAGAGCATCCACATCCAGCTCCATTCGTTCCTAATCCCAGGATGAACCCCCCTCCACAAGTCCAACAGAATTTAGATCCTCCTCGTACCCCACGACGGGCCCAGCCCCCACCCAACATTCCTAATCGCATAACCTACTCATCACAACCTCCTGATCCAAACCCACTTCCCAGCCAAACACCATCCGACATCAACACTATCTTATCGTCATTCCTGATAGATCTTCAACAGACTATCAAACCGCTCATAACCCTTCTAACCAGACTCCTTTCCGAAATCCCGCTTAGCTTCCCTCGATGAACACGAAGTCCCTAGCTATTCTCTTATGGAACGCTAATGGACTGCAAAACCACCGTGACGAACTAGACATATTTCTCCATGACAATTATATTGACATTGCTCTCCTGACAGAAACTCACTTCACCCAACGGACACATTTCTACATACGTGACTACATCACCTATAGATCTGACCACCCAGACAACACTGCCCACGCCGGTTCTTGCATCCTTATCCACAAATCTTTACCCCATTCACTTATTCCTTCTATTCCAACAGATGCCATTCAGTCAACTTCTGTAATCCTCTCAACTCGTCCTTTCCATCTAACACTTTCAGCTGTATACTGTCCTCCTGGCAATTCCCTCTCGTACAGCCTACTTGAATCCTTATTACAATCCCTCGGATCGCGCTTTATTGCTGGAGGAGACTACAATGCTAAACACCAACGATGGGGTTGTCGATCATCCAACTCCCGTGGTAATACCCTTTCACAAGTTTCTTCTTCCAACAATTATTCCATCCTCTCGCCCATGAATCCTACTTATTTTCCAACATCCCTCAAAAAACGTCCCGATATCCTGGACATATTTATCACCTCCCAGATTTCCTCCTCCCAAACTATAATCAAATCCCTGGATGACCTTTCTTCAGACCATAGTCCAGTTCTGCTTTCACTACATTCTGACTTTGCTCCTAAACCATCACTTCCTAAACTGATCACTGGACGAGTAAACTGGGACAAATTTCGTGATGATTTGGAAAACAAACTCGACCTCAAAATCCCGCTAAAGACAAAAGAAGACATTAATTGTGCCATAGAAAAACTGACATCATCAATAACAGACAGTATAAATAATAACACATTTATCAATAAGATTAACTTCCCACAAAATACTAACTTGCCACAGCATATTCGTATCTTATTACAGGAAAAACGCAGAGCAAGATCGAAGTGGCATAGGACTAGATACCCAACAGATAAATCGCATTACACCCAACTGACTAACAAACTGAAATCAGAAATAAGAAAATACAAAATTCAAAATTTACTAAATTTTACTGAAAAACTTTCAACCACTGACAAATCATTATGGATGACCACCAAAAAACTTCTTAAGTTTCAAGACTTTAATCACCCACTACTTACTGATTCCCAAACCTGGTCCAAATCCGACGAAGAAAAAGCCCAACTATTTGGTCAACATCTCTTCCAAACTTTTAACCCACATCCCGATATCCTTAATTCGACTCACATCAATTGTATTGAGGCAGAACTGGATATTCCTCTCCAAATGTCTCTGCCACCCAAAGCATTTCATCCCATAGAAATATCCAACATCATTCAAAAATTGCCTTCCCGTAAAGCTCCTGGACATGATCTAATTACATCCCAGATCCTAAAACTTCTTCCTCGAAAAGCCATCCTATTCCTTACTTACATATATAATGCTGTACTCCGTTCTACATATTTTCCTGATCCTTGGAAACGATCTATTGTTAAAATGATCCACAAACCCAAAAAACCACCAGAATACCCATCCTCTTACCGTCCTATCTCTCTTTTACCCATCATGGGCAAGATCCTAGAAAAACTCATCTTAAAACGCCTGTACCCTATCCTAAATTCTAAACACATAATCCCAGATCACCAATTTGGTTTCCGAACTTCCCATTCCACTATACAGCAATGTCATCGTGTGGTAGACGTAGTATCCTCTGCATTGGAGCGCGGAATGTACTGTACGGGAGTCTTTCTCGACGTTGAACAGGCGTTTGATAGAGTTTGGCACCCGGGACTGCTGTACAAACTCCGAAAATTCCTACCACCTACATACTTCCTCATTATCCGTTCTTACCTTACTGATAGATACTTTAAAGTAAATCACAATAACGCCTATTCATCCCTTTTTTCCCAGTCCGCTGGTGTTCCTCAAGGTAGTATCCTAGGTCCTATCCTCTATACAGTTTATACAGCTGACATCCCAACCCATCCCAACACTGTCATCACCACATATGCCGATGACACATGTATCCTATCAGTAAACAATGACCCAGCAATTGCATCCCAAATGCTTCAATCACACATCATAAATCTAGAAGAATGGTGTCAAAACTGGAGAATTAAAATAAACTCCAATAAATCCCACCAAATTACCTTTACCCTTCGTCGTAAACCAACGACTTCCTGTCCTACAGTTTCCTTTAACAATACTCCACTTATCCCTGTTGAGCAAATCCGATACCTAGGACTCCACCTGGACAAACGACTAACTTGGAATCCTCATACTAGACTGAAACGACAAGAAACCGCTCGACGTTTCCGATTACTTCAGCACTTACTAGACAAACGCTCTAAACTTCCCATTAATTACAAAAGACTCATATACTTGACTATAATAAGACCTATTTGGACTTACGGAGTTGAGCTATGGGGCTCCACTAAACCATCGAATTCCTCTCGCATCCAATCCTTACAATCCAAAATCCTTCGTAAAATCCTCAATGCTCCTTACTTTGTCACTAATAAAATTATCCATAAAGATCTTAATGTTCCTTATGTTTCAGATCTGGCCCAATCCAGATACCTATCCTTCCATAATAAACTTCAGAATCATCCCAACCCTCTCGTTTCTAACCTTGCTTCCTCTTCAATTCCTGATAACCCTCCGAGGCGTCTGAAAAGAAGATGGCCCCGTGATCTCCTAATGTAGTCATATCATTAGAGTGCTACCATTGGGTAGTTACTCAGCAAGTGTATTCATGTCATTATATCAATTATGTTCAAATTTACTTGATGTATTTATGTAATACAGTTGTAAATGTCATAAAGAAATAAAAAAAAAAAAAAAAGGAAGTTATGATTTAATTTTTTTATTAAATTTTTCATAGATAGTAATTTTGACATTTTACCATTATTTTGGATAAACATTGATTTGACCATGTTTGTAGTTCGTAGGTTATTTTGTTTGTTAATGATAATTTTGAACCTCCCTCATGCAACCTGTTATTTAAGGGCCGTATCGCCTGATTAAATCTATTAATTTTGTCTCCATATTAGTCATTTGTCCAGATAAAAACTCAATTATATAATTTCATTGGATATAGGGATTTCAAAGTCATTATACTTACTTTATGTTACTGAACTAATTTTATAAAAAAATAAAATAAAATTCAACAGTGAACAACACACTGTTCGTTTCGCAATATCAGGAATCATCCTGCCTGAAAAATATGATATCTGAACATAAAAAAAAACAGTGATAGCACATTAAATAGAAATACTACATCACTCTAAAAAAATAACTCTTGAAAAATATATTTCTGCTGAAGAAAAAATATATTAAATAACAAATAAAAAACGCATATATGATACAAAAAATAACATATAACATAATAAAAATTAATATTAATTAACAAATGCTGATACAACACCACTGCGAAATATTTATTTAATATACCATTTTTTGTTACCACACTTGCCTTTTTCTTTAAGTAAATAATTCTTTTCTCCCATCAGCAGAAATATATCCGTGAGGAATTTTGTATTATCATCACTATTTTATATGATTTTTTTAATCTGGAGAAGTAAAATGTGCTATTATTAGTCTCATTTTTGTTTATCTTAGGTTTTAAAGAAAATATACTTTAATTAGGGAAAGTGGAGTGGTTAGTAATCGATCTGAATAAATTATTAGTAAATGTATTTTTAAAAAAAACTTCCTGTAATAATCGAATAATTTTAGTCTTTTTTATCGGTCTCTTTATCATTTTTATGTCTACTAATTTTTTCATGCATTTATGTTATAATAATTAACATTTCATTAGGTAAACATGAAGTTTTTTAAACGACTGTATTTCCTAACGTTTCTTCATCTGACAAAGAATCCTATTCTGACGACTCGTTCTCTCCTCTCATCTATTAATTCTATATTTGGACTTAAGACCTAAACCAAAATACTCTATGTATTCAACTTAGATGGCCTGTTATTCATAGGCAGGGTTGAACAATCTCTCCAAGATCGATGACGCAAGAATCTAGCCCCCTTCTCTCTCAAGATATTGTATTGCTCAGGAAAGAATTAGAAAAGTCGTAGATCATATACAATTACACTGCACTCTGCTCCATGTTTCCCCTTGTCCCTTATTCTAAAACTTTTCATTCAGATAATTCATAACCCTGTTGAAAGGTGCCCCCCCCCTCAAAAAATTAAAAACCCGTCAAAATATACCTCCCTCAAACATTTTTATGGCGCACCTTGCGCCATAAAAACCCCTTCAGGGCACCCCTGTTCATAGGCGTCACAACATGTGCAGCCATCCGGTAGTACATTGTATGAGGCAAACAAAAGTACAAAAAGCTTATCTCCAATACTTATCCGCACTTTCGAAAATTATTTTACATTTAGAAAATCATATACAGTTATTTACTAATTTCACTTTCCTAAAAAGTTTCCACGAATGCTTAATATTACAGGTGCCATAACTGTATGGCTTTTCAGGATCGATAAAAAGAGACAAAGTAAGACATAATTGACTAATACAACAACTCAATAGTAACTTTGCAAACTTAAAGGGGTCCTCAGGGTTCGGAAAGGAAGGGGGGGAGAGGTGTAACAAAAGGCTTTGTTATAGGAATGAAAACCGAGGCTGGAAGGCAACTAATCTACAATAGGGTTAATATTGGTAATATAAAGCACTGTTCCATTCCGTGTAGGAGTTACCTCTTGAAATTCTTAGTTAGTTAAAGAATGGCAACCATCAGCCAGAAACAATTTTTAAAAAAAATTTCAACATGCGAAAAAACATCATCTCATATTCTTATAAAGCAAGGTAATAATATAATAAAGGAGGTGTAGTATAGTATACGTAATCCAGGTAGATACGATTTGAATTGGAACCAAAAAGAAATAATGTAATGATATTGTGTTGTCCGAAAATTAATGCAGGCTCATGATTTTAAAATAAAATAAATGGTTCTCTCCACTCCATTGCTCTCAATACATTCCTGTCAACGTGTTGGTAACTTTTCCATTCTCCTATGTGAAATAAAATGTGGAATCGTTATTACTAACAAATTCTGAAAATACATTTCCTGTCGAATCTTAATCAATAAATTTTTCACCTTTTAAAATTACGTCTAAAAAAACTGGTATGTCCACTCACACGATTTTCCTACCTATTTCAGAAAAGTATTTATATCTTTACAAATGTCCATCAAGAAACAAAACAAAAATGAATTAGATTTATTTATTGGTATTTGTTCTCCGTGTGTTAGTACTGTGATCCAAGATCGCTCCGGTTATAGTACGGAGAATGTTTGAGTGATGATACAGTGTATTATATTTTTTACACATGTTTTAGTTTATTACTTTTCTACCTATACTAGGTAAGGAAAATATTGCAATCGGGCCAAATTTTCCATTAACATTGTTACTTTCATAGTTCGTGTGTGTTATTTGGATTTTTGAGTTCTGTATATTATGACTTCGAAAGTTGCAGATTTTTTTAATGTTTTTTTTTTCAATCGTAAGTAATTTTATCACTAGGTCGTTTACATTCAGGTTGTCACTTGTATAGCTAATGGATTGAATTCAGATTCAACATAAGGATTTGATAACTTGAAATTGAACTAATAATCTTGGCATAAATTAGTTTTTTATTTTTTGTATTAAAATGAATTGTTAGTATCATGGAAACATTAACAATTATATTCGAAAATGTTAAAGTGAATATATATACATTTAATTACTGGCCTATATATTAGGAACAATATTGTAAACTTATGAAATTTGTTATGTATTTTATATGATTAATGATACTATAAGTTTATATTTGATTTTTTGTTTTTGTTAAATAAATCAAAAAGATTAGTAAAATAACAAAATAACACTCTCTTCATTTTATAAATTTATGTAATAAAAAGTTATTTTCAAGTTTTATTAATATTTTTTTACGATGCGGGAATCGGCTCCATACCCTCAACTTTTCTCCTTTCTCAACACAGGCTTGGGATCGGACTATGGCGGAGTTAAAAAATTGTATTTTTCGATTTCCGGTAAAATAAACATTAATCTCATTGGATAGTTTCCTCACAGATGATGAAGTGGGAATTGTTATCGTAAGCTTTTATAATTATAGGTTAAGTTCTCAAAATGATCTTATATTCGTGTCGTGGCAGATGATGGGACAAAATTCTATGGCATTTCTAAATAATTAGAACGTTGCGCTAAAACATCGATTGAGATGCGAAAGAAGAGTCACAGCTTTCCCTACTTTCACTCTTCCACGGTAATCGTACGAAATATAAGCGGTTTTGAATGTGTGGTAAATGGTAAAAAATGGCTTAGATGAAATTGCTCCCGAATCGAATGTGTATTGAGGTTCTTGAAACATTAGGCTAACCGATTTTTACTCCCTAAAATCCGGTTGTTGCTTTTTCGGAAAGAACAGTAATGTGTGTGATTGATGTTGGATAGACTGGCGTCCCTAACCGTTTCAAAATAAAATCTATCGAGCTGTTACTTTTCTACCTATACTAGGTAAGGAAAGTATTGCGATCGGGTCGAATTTCCAATATGCGGTTTTCCACTGATCTATAAGTTTCAGAGCCCCCTGAGTCCGAAAAACACATTTTTAGTCATTAGTCTGTCTGACAGACTGAAATAGTATAAACACTTTTCTGAAATAGGTAGGAAAGTCGTGTGAGTGGATACACCAGATTTGTTTGTTTTTTTGTGTTGGCTTTACATACTATGTAGATCTTTTGCCGCCTTAACAAGCCTGCTCCATCCCTGCCTATCTTGAGATATTTCTTTCCAGTGATTGTTGATTCGATTTATCCATCTGCTTTTTGGGCTTCCACGTGGTCTTTTGCCTAATATTGAGGCATTCATTGTTGTGTAAAGACTTCCTCCGGATCCTTGTTGTATAGCTCTGAGCTACATGTCCCGCCCATATTTACCTCAATGTCTTCATATCATGATATATTGATTGACCAGTTTCCGTAAGCAGGTCTTTATTGGTATTTATTCTCCGTGTATTAGTACTGTGATCCACGATCGCTCCGGTTATCGTGTGGAGAATGAGCGATGAAACAGCGTATTATATTTTCTATACATGTTTTAGTTTATTACTTTCCCACCTATAATAGGTAAGGAAAATATTGCGATCGGGCCAAATTTTCGATATGCGGTTTTCGAATGATGTGTCTGCACCTAGTTTTTCGCGGGAACTAGTGAACTGATTTTGTAGCTTCTCTTTTTATTTTGCAGAGTTTTGACTATTGAGAATTAAAATAAGCCTAAACGAAGCGGCATAATCTCAAAATAGTGATATTTAAAAAAAAAAATCAAGTCTTTAAAAACATAATAAAACTGTATATGAATATTTTAAATAGATGTATACGTATAACGAGATCATAATGTCGATATTATCTAAAACAGAATTCCGAAATTTGCTATTAGTAATGAGTCAAACAATAAAAGTCTATATTTAACAATATTTGTGTAATTAGAACAATGGCACATCTATTAATATCATTTATATATTTAACAATAGGTATATGATACTTCAAACTATAATTTATAATAGGCCGTGAGTAAAGTACTCAAAAGAGGCGCAGGCCAGCTATTTGTGTAAAATACTCAAAATTGGGCAGTTCAAATTTGAGTAAAATACTCAGATTCGGGGAAGTTGAATATCTGAGTACCGTTATCAGAATTACGAGGTCAACAGTTGAGTAAAATAATTGGGACTTAGTACTCACTTTGGCATTTGTCCATATCTGGTTTGCATTAACTTGTCATTTTCATAGTTCGTGTGTGTTATTTGGATTTTTCAGTTCGGTATATTATGCCTTCGAGTGTTGAACTAATAAACTTGCCATAAATTAGTTTTTTATTTTTTGTATTGAAATGAATTGTTAGTATCATGGAAACATTAACAATTATATTCGAAAATGTTAAAGAAAAGATGTATACATTTAATTACTGGCCTATATATTAGGAACAATATTGTAAAACTTATGAAATATTGTTGTGTATTTTACATGATTAATATTATCATAAGTTTATATTTGATTCTTTGTTTTTGTTAAATAAATCAAAAAGATTAGTAAAATAACAAAATTACACCCTCTTCATTTTATGTATTTATGTAATAAAAAGTTATTTTCAAGTTTTATTAATATTTTTTTTTATGAGGCGGGATCGGCTCCCCACCCTCAACACTCCTCCTTTCTCCAAGGAGGCCAATTCCCGCCTCGTAAAAAAAATATTAATAAAACTTGAAATTAACTTTTTATTACATAAATCTATAAAATGAAGAGCGTGTAATCTTGTTATTTTACTAATATTTTTGATTTATTTGACAAAAACAAAAATTCAAATTTAAACTTACAGTACTTTACTCAATCCCTATTATAAATTATATTAATAGATGTGCCATTGTTCTTATTTCTAAAATATTGTTGAATTTAGACTTTTAATTGTTTGACTCACTACTAATAACAAATTTCGGAATTTTTTTTAAAATAATATCGGATTTCTTTCATATGTGGATCAGTAGTAATTAAAAATCAGTTCTGTTTGATGTTACAGTGTGACGGTTTCATCATGGCAAGAGATGATCGGTTTGTTTATCCTAGTTTAATCTCACTGGTCGATATCTGCCTCCGTGGTAGACTTGATGTTCTTGTTGCAGATCTATCATAAAGGTTATTAACTTTGTTGCTACCCATTATTAATAATAAATAAAAAAGCTCAATAAATGAGAGGTGGGCTTATAGTACTTATAGTACTTTACTCACTCACTATTATAAATTATAGTTTCAAGTACCATATACCTATTGTTAAATATATAAATTATATTAATAGATGTGCTATTGTTTTAATTACACAAATATTGTTAAATATAGACTTTTAATTGTTTGACTCACTACTAATAGCAAATTTCGGAATTCTTTTTTAAATAATATCGACATCACGATCTCCTTATTATACATCTATTTAAAATTTTCATATACAGTTTTATAATGTTAATATTCTAATCGAGCAGAGGATTCCAAAAAAACTAGTAAATCTAGTCAGAATGTTCTTGACGGAGACACTCAATAAAGTTAGAATCGGTAATAATTTGTCCGAAAAATTTGAGGTTCGTTCGGGCTTGAAACAGGGGGATTCTCTTTCGCCTGTCCTGTTCAATTTGGCATTGGAACATGCCATTAGGGAGGTAATGCGAACCGAGAAAGGGTTGGATCTGGGCGGGACAACATCCGTGCTGGGCTATGCTGATGATCTGGTACTGTTAAGCGAAGACGTTGAAACTATAAAACTAAATACGACAACGTTAATTAAAGCCGGGAAAGAACTAGGACTCGGAATAAACGTGGATAAAACAAAATATATGGTTAGCTGTAAAAATGGCGATACTACTGGTGATATCGATATAGATGGTAATATGTTTGAACAGGTAGATAAATTTAGGTATCTAGGTTCTACGATAACTAGAAAAAACGAAATTGAAGAAGAGATTAAGGTTAGACTGAAGGCGGGGAATGCTTGTTATTTTTCTGTGACAAAACTACTTAGTTCGCGCCTCTTGTCCCGAAACTTAAAAATTAGAATCTATAAAACAATTATCTTACCTACAGTTCTTTATGGATGCGAAACTTGGCCGCTTACATTAAGGGATGAGCAGCGTCTTAAGGTTTTTGAAAATAAAGTATTGCGTAGAATATTCGGACCGAAAAAGGATGAGTTAACCGGAGTGTTCAGACGGTTACACAACGCCGAATTGCGTGAGATGTATCCGGGTAATATAATTGAGGTAATTTCATCGCGGCGAATCAAATGGGCTTGTAAAGTTGTTGGGCTTAGTAACGAGAGAATTCCTAAAAGGTTAATATTTGCTGTGCCGAATGGTAAGCGTCCGAGGGGTAGACCGAAGCGAAGATGGGAAGATTGCATTAAAGCCGATCTGAAGGGACTGGGTTTGGACGGCGAACGGTGGAGGGAGGTGTGTAACAAGTGATTGGTGGTGTCGGCATCGAACCTTCGGGTTCGCTAAGCCTTATTATTATTATTATTAGTTTTATAATGTTTTTAAATATTTGATTTTTTTTTTAAATATCACCATTTTGAGATTAAGCCACTGCGTTTCGGCTTATTTTAATTTTTCAGTGGTCAAAACCCTACAAAATAAAAAAATAAGCAACAAAATCGGTTCTCTAGTTCCCGAAAAAATATTGACACAAACAGACCAATGGCTAAAAATGTGTTTTTCGGACTCAGGGGAACCTGAAACGTATAGATCCGTTGAAATCCGCATATCGAAAATTTGACCAGATTGCCATATTTTCCTTAACTAGTATAGGTAGGAAAATAATAAATTAAAACATGAGTAGAAAATATAATACGCTGCATCATCGCTCAAACATTTTTCGCACGGTAACCAGATCGATCTTGGATTATAGTACTAACAAACGGAGAATAAATATCAATAAAGACCTGCTTATGGAAACTGGTCAATCAATATATCATAATATGAAGGCATTGAGGTTAAGATGAGCGGAACATGTAGCTCGCAGCTATCCAACAATCCGGAGGAAGTCTCTACACATCAATGACTGCCTCAATAGTAGGCAAAAGACCACGTGAAAGGCCAAAAAGCAGGTAGATAAATCGAATCAACAATAACTGGAAAGAAATATCTCAAAAAAGGCAGAGATGGAGTAGGTTTGTTAACGCGACAAAAGATCTACAAGGTCTGAAAAGCCTATTTCAGAAAAGTTTTTATACCTTTACAGTCTGTCAGACAGACAAACAGACCAGTGGCTAAAAGTGTGTTTTTCGGCCTCAGGGGGCTCTAAAACGTATAGATTCGTGGAAAATCGCATATCGGAAATTTGACCAGATTACAACACTTTCCTTACCTAGTATAGATAGGAAAGTAACAAGCTCGATAGGGACGCCAGTCTATCCAACATCAATCACACACATTACTGTTCTTTCGAAAAAGCATCAACCGGATTTTAGGAAGTAAAACATCGGTTACACAATAGCCCAATGTTTTAAGAACCTCAATGCACATTCGATTCGGAAGAAATTTCATCCAAGTCATTTTTTCCCATTTACCACACATTCAAAACCGCTTATATTTCGTACGATTACCGTGGAAGAGAGAAAGTAGGCAAACCTGTGACTCTTCTTTCGCATCTCAATCTGGTGTGTCCACTCACAAGGTCTGTAATTCCAACACACATACAAAAAAAAAAAAAAAAAAAAAAAAAAATATATATATATATATATATATATATATATATATATATATATATATATATATATATACATATAAACATAGCGAGTAGCCAAAGCTAATATGAAATATATCTAAAAATAAACGGCAGGAGAAAAAAAAATATCCTCAACAACAGTACAGAGATGATATAGGAATTAGATGAAATTCGGCTCTGCTAACGGTTGACTAGTTGAATCCACTCAGCTGTACCTTATTCAGTTTTGGAACAAAGCTCCTTTGTTCTCGGCAGGACCTTTGTCTTATACGGAACATTAGCTTTAAATTTGACGTGAAAAAATTGTGGGAATGCCATACCAGGCGGCACCAAAATTGATAACTTTATTTAATGTTTTCAATACTACCAATGGGTGGGTAGTTTCTAAACAAGCGTTTCCATGTGATTATATTTCTCTGTACACATTTACTTGATGTACTTATACTAATACAGTTGTAAATATCATAACAAAAAAAATTTTAAAATGTTTTCATTACTAATTATATATTTACACTACCTTAACTGAGCGTTGTCAGGAAAAATGAAGACCTTCTCATTAATTATAATAATAAGATGATAGTAGTAAACAAAAATGCAACAGAGCTGCGGGCAGATAAATGGAAAGAAATAGAAAGAAAGACAAGGAAAAATGGAGCTAGCTTGTTAAGGCGGCAAAAGTTCTACTTGATCTGTAATACCAATAGAAAAAAAAAGTAAACAAAAACGTAGTAAAAAATAGAAAAAGTAAAAAAATGTTGTTAGGATAGGGCTACCAGACGGAAAATTAAAATGAATGTAGTATTCAAACTGACAAACTCTTCAAAACTGACAAACGTGCAAGGAACCTCTTCTACTTTCCACGAGAAATGAGGAGGCAGTAGTCAAAAGATCTGCTCAACTATTTTTTATCCCTTAATGGGATGCGATTAACAGGCTGAAACCTAACTTTTTTTTTTGGCACAAAGCTTCAATCTCTCGGATATCTGGAAATTAGTAATCAGTAAATGTTAATGTCGTCATAAGTCCAGTGAAGATAAAATCATGCTAGTGCATAACAAATACAACATATAGAAACATATGGAAAATATTTTTATAAATTTCTTTCCTTAATTTTTTTCCACTAGGTAATCTGGTTAGCTATATTAGCGAAGAAGCCTTTATAAATTAATTCTACACCTATCAAGAACTTGGTATTTTTGATGTAAGAATTATTTTGTCTACATAGGTTAGGGGCGCTGACCTAGGGGGGCGCTTGCTACTTGTTAGAAATTAAAAAAAAAAAGAAAACAACAAAACTTATTAAAATAATTAATTTTAGCCTATCAATAAAGCAACTGTATGTTGAAATAAATTAAAGTCAAACATTGCTTCCAAGCCCCTTCTTAGATCCCATACCGACTTTCCCATCCTTCACCTCTCGATGGACAATTTCCACCCTCAAACTATCACATTGCTTCCGCCATTTCCTACCTCAACATACGCGTAGACTCCTAGTTTCCTCTCTCATTTTCCCCCACTTTGACTATAGTTGTGTGATGTATGATGAATGTATGTATGAGCTCTCTGTGAAGCTCCGGGATAGACTGAAAAGACTAATGAACATCTGCGTAAGATTTGTGATCGGGGCCCCAAGATACTCCCATGTCTCCCACCACTACGCTGAGTTAAAGTGGCTTTTCCCCTCCTTCCGAAGACAATATTTCCTAGGTACGTTCCTCTACCAAATCATCAACAACCATCGTCCTTCTTATGCCTAAAAACTTCTCCAGTTCAAATCCTCAGTCCACTCCTTGTAAACAAGATCTCGACCTTCTAACCTTTACATGCCTTCTCACAGATCTGCCTCATTCCAAAACTCCTTTATTGTTCGCTCTGTCAATTTCTGGAATTCCCTCCCTACCAATATTCGATATTCCCCATCCATATCCACATTCAAAACCCTCCTATTCCAATTCCTACCCCCAAAACAGTCAGATAGTTCCTAACCATTCGACAACACACATTTATTTCATGCCATTCGTTGTCAAATATCAATGCTAAATGATAATGTATTTATAAATTAATCAGGCAATTTATATTGTCAGATTCAGCTTTCTGTTTTCTCAACAGAAACACAAAGCTTATTTTAATAAAGAATTTAATATATTTTTATTTTTTAATTCTTTATTGTTTGCTTAAAAGTGTATACTAGTCTATCAGTGCTAATAGCTTTAAGTGTCTTGTAATAAAGTTAATTGTTTTGTATATAGTTTCGTTTGTTTTGTATATAGAATGTTTACCTTATATTTTCTTTACATTATATCTTTTTTTCGATTGATTCTATTTTGGCCAAATGTAATCTTTTAATTTTGTTCTATTTTGTTATTTTCAAGGGACTGTGTCCCAGAATAAAGTTATTTTCTATCTATCTAAAAAAAAATATTACATAATATAAAACAGCTTAAGAAATAAATTTAATTTTTAGGGGAGAGGAGATGACGTCATTGCCCGGGGGAGGGTGCCGAATGTCTAAGGGCTGTGGTCAATGGAGGCTTAGAATGATCCAATATTGTTTTGTTTTTTGTATGGAGTTGATGAGCTTTCTCGTTTCCGTGAATTTAAAAATGCCAGAGAATCAACTAACACGAAGTGGTCCTTCCCTCATACATTGAATTTTTGGACTAACTAAGTGTCGGCACTTCAATGCGACGGGTGAATCCTGAGTAACCTAAATTCGTAACAGTTGTAATGGAAAACTGGGAATCAACAAACATTATTTTACATGTAAGCTTATGCCATAGTGTTTCCGCACCGAATTGGATCGCTGTGATTTATCCCTCGATATTTGTGACTATACTACTGAATGCATACGTTGTTCGTGATGTTTTGAGTATATTTTGAAATGTGAGTAATTGTTTTTTCTTGTATAAACACCTAGTTTATAATTATTTTCGGACAATCCTATATTTACGAGTTATAAAAAAAATTTCACTTACATTACTCCTCCTTTTCTGATTTTTATTGATGAATATTAGTAACTTTCACAATCTTCGAATCAATTTCACAATTGACGATTTTATTTTCATGCCTGATTGCACGCAGGATCGATTTCCGCAAATTAATTAAAGTAGATATTAACGAAAATGCAATGTATTTATAGAAAAAGAAAGACTTCTAAACAGAAATTATTATATAATTGTTACAATCTAGAACATTTTATAATATGATTTGGGCAGTTTTATAAATAATAAAAAAAAATTTCATATGTTTTTTAGTGAAACAATGGAACAGGCTAGGATAAATAAATGAGCTTTATAAAGCAGAATTATCGCCCTGATAATCGAAGGATTGGGAAAGGGGTGATAATGAAGCGTTAATTAATTAGAATTAATTATTTCTTCCTTCTTTAAACCTTTTCAGCATCGCTGAGGAGTCTTTTTTGTCTTGAAAAAAAATTAATCGTTTCAGTTATTTATTAGTGCTTAATTGTAAGATGAGATATCTATAATTTTTAAACGATATTCTTATATCATGATTTATTACGGGGGGTGTTGTAGCTCAATGGGCATGGTACAGCAAAAAGAAAATTTATTTTCAGTAAAATCAGTCGAGAATCGACTTTGCGGTATTTTTACTTAGTGGTTACCTGGCTTGTGTTGTGATTATTTCCGTAATCAAGAGTTCAACCAAAAACTCTCTTGATGGATTGTAATAATAATCATTATTATAATTTCTTTATATCTTCTGAGACAAGTCAATTAAGAACAATATTACAAGACAAGAATTGTGGACTTAAAGCCTAGAAGTAAAAGAAAAACAACTGAAAAAATGAACAAGAATTATAATGATTAATAATGAATGTATGTGCGTAATGTAAGCAAAACATACTTTAAAAAAAAAGAAGAAAAAGTTAAGTTAAAGTCTGTATGAAATTACTAATTCAATATCAGAAACATCTATTTACAGTTCTTTGGGAACTCGATGGATAAGAAGTGATTGAATAGGGGGGATACAAAGGTGGAGTGGGTATCATAATAGGAAATGTTTGTTAGAGACAGCAACTTACAATTAATGTAAAATGAAACATCGATAAGGATACTAAACGCATAAAAATTTAATAAATAACGTCTCTATACTAAAATACATATTATAAAAATGATGGCATTGCTAAAAAATTTACAATAACATTATTCAATAGCAATGAATTTTGTTGAAAGAGAAATTAAACAAAAGGTAATTTCATGGAAAAGTGATGAATATCAATTTATATTTTTCGATTCCGTCTTTAGTAAAAATCATTGAAAAAGTTAGGTTCAAAAGTCGACGGTTGTGTTATAAAGATTTCGACGTGACATCATGACTTAGATATGGTTCCTTTGGGATTATGACGGACTTAAAATACTCCGTTTTTTTAGATAAATCGAAAATTCTGGCAGAAAGCCTCCCAAGCATTACGGTTTCCATACTTATCACGTTTGTTCAGGATTTAAACATTAAAATATTTCTATTTATGATTTTCTTTCACGAACTAAAATTCAATCGTAAATTTTAAAGGAGAAGAATGATCTTTTATTACAACGGATGATATAGTAAAAACTCTGAAGCTTTTAGTAAAAATAAAAATGTTTTATGAACATTTTTTGGGTATTTTTTACATAAGTATCACCAGTCACTGTTAGTAACAGTTACTTTTATTAAAATAACAGTCATTATTTATAAGTAACATGCCATAAAAGAATAAATATTTTATTGAAAATAATTATTAAAGAATAGATAAACACAAAATAGATTAACTTTCAGAATAAAAAATATTCTGAATATTTAACAATATTTATCTTCAGGTGACCAAAATTTTCTTATAGCCAGCAATATTTAATGTAATATATTCGGGAACATTTCCTTGCCTGTGTAATATTCTTTTCTTCATTATTATTTTGAAATCCTTCATTTGTGACTAAAAAATGTTGCTTAATTTTAAGAAGTGAATTTTTTTTTAAATTTAACACTCAATAAAATAATAAGTTTATAATTTAGGTTATAACTTCATTAGTACAATCGTAATAATTTATTAAATCGTGTATATTTGACAAATCTGTAACAGTTCTAAATAAGTGACAAAAAAGCAACTCGCGATACTTAGGTAAAAAATGCTTCATTTTTAATTTACTTGTTTTGATATCCGCATATCTCTTCTGCAGCAACCTAATAGGTTTTAACGAGTGAGGGATTCCATAGTGAGCCTATGATGGTTAACTCATGAGATATTTTCCAATAGGGTAACCCAATTGCTTATTCAATTGTAACTTCGAAGTTGTTAGTGAGTGGTGAATAGATGTTGCTGAAAACAACATATTTTTTACACGAATGAAAATGTTTTTATAATATCGCTTATACTTCTTATTAGAGAAAAGGCATCTAGAAGAAGAATACTAATTAATAATATAGTTTATGAAAATACAAATGTCATAATGTAAATCAATGGATAGTTGTTTTTTTTTTTCAGGTTATGAAGAAGAGTAAGCGGCAGAGGAGGGAGCAAGCATCAAATTTTTCATTAGCCCAGAAGGCTGGATCGAGGAATGATGGATGCACTCTGATCGGACGCTATGGAGATTTATGCACTCCATGTTTCCGAAATTTGATACTGTCACAATGCCAATCTAGTCACATCTCACAAAATAAACTTGACAGTGGTCAAATACATTGTTACAAAATTCGCGAGAATTATGACACTATAAAATAAAATAAATAAATAATCCCATTTTCTAAAATATAAACAAAAAAATACATAAGCCGTGCGAATTACATATATTTCCTCGATTGCTATTCATACAAACCGTCATTGAATATGACATTCGACATCATCACGTATATCTGCATACTTGCATCTTAATCGCAATTCTTTACAGATTTATAAGCACAGGATTAGCCAGATTCCAACCTCAACACCGAAATCTTGGACAGTCGACTCATAGCCAGTGGCTGGAGAAGCTTTCCAGGCATCCTGGAAAAACGCCAAACCCAACGGAATCCACCAATCTTTATCATCTTTAAGACCGGCATCTTGGTACAGTTCCAGCACCTCTGAATTCGTCCAAATTTACAAACCTGGTCTATAAAGCCTTGACCATTTACTACGTGAAAGTTACAATGTTAAAGTATTATTATAAAATGTGTTAAGAACAGTTAAATTAGTCTAAGTCATGGCGTGAATTGGTCGCTCGGGTGCCTTTGAAGACCGATTAGCACTGATTTGATCCAGTCATTCTTCAGTTTATTTTAGGACTTTTGAAGTTGAGCGATGGATTTCGTTGATCAGAAGCTATCTCGTAAACAAGATAAATAATGTGATTGACTGGAACGCAAAATGTCTGAGCCGGACAACTTATTCCATTTTCTTCTCTTACAAGTCCTCTAGCTTCAAACTGGTTTGAGGTTGATTGATTACAGGGAAACAGTACGGCACACTGGAGGCTGAGAAAAGTTACCTAATCTCTGAGAGTGTTCATCTTACACCATAAATATCATAAGCGAATTATATGATTTAGTGAACATTAAATCACTGACATAGGAATACCGGCGCTTTATTTTTGGTTTTAAGGAATTATGTGTTTCCGATATTATATGGAGCGTTGTGGCCAGAGAGGTGGGTTGCGGTCCGCCTCGAAAACCACCTATAAGAGGGTGCCCTATAAGCCAAATAAAAATAAATAAGAATTAAAAGTATTTAAATAAACGAACCAACTATAACTTTGAAATGTCAATTATAGGTTTCTGTAATTTTATTAGTTAAAGTTTCTTATTTGTTTCTACTTCTATTTATTTTTAATACTATTATTTTATTCCGTTTAATTTATTTTATTTTTTTCTTCTCGGTCTAACCTCTTATACCGCAGCTCGGTGCGAGGTGCCCTGTGATAGAGTTTGATCCATAAATCCCGGTCCTGTACCAGCTGTTTAATTTAATTTATTTTCACTTATTATAAATATGGTATGAATGAACCCTTTTATCACTGATGTCCTTAATTGTGATAGAATGTAATACAACTCAAAAAAGAAATAGGAAAAAACAAATTTATAAAATAGGTAAATCTCTCTTTATTAAAGGGATGATGTATTGTTATTGTACTCTATATTGCTTCACCTTTATTGTAACACCAACCAATTGTTAGATAAGAAAGATATAGAGTGCTGTGTGCAAACCTAGTATATTTGGACAGTATTACTAGATAAATACAGAGTTTCTTAGATTCTCTCACTATCTATCCCTCCTTCCCTTACTCATCTCACTCTTTCATGTCATTTATGTCATATATATATATATTGTTAAGCTCCCTCTTGGTTTAAATACACCTTTGAATGAAGCTTAAATACGATTAATGTACCTTTGGTGTAACGATCAAACATTTATTTTTGATATAAATGTTTGATCGTTACACCAAAGGTACAATAATCGTATTTAAGCTTCATTCAAAGGTGTATTTAAACCAAGAGGGAGCTTAACAATATATATATATATATATATATATATATATATATATATATATATATATATATATATATATTATTTTCTTTAATGGTGGTGATTTAACCGAGATCACGCTCAACCGCCAGGTTTTCCCCCTTAATCAATTATTTGATTAAGGGTACACAGTTTATAGAGGATGGGTGTGCCCCAGAAGGGTCTCCCTACCCAGGGTCGCCCCACGGCCAAATGCTTTTTCTGCCACGAGCCGGGATTCGAACCTTGGCATTGGAAGCTCAGTACCCTACCACTGAGCAACTCCGCAACCATATAAATAATAATGATGAGAGAAATAAATAAAATCAATTTTATGGGTGATAAATAATCAGGACGCAGTCATTATAAATTTTCTTTATTTGTGCCAACGTTTCCACCCAAGCATGTGGGTCATCATCAAGGCTGGAAATTTAAAAATAAAATCAGAGATATAATATTATACGGCCGATAATGGTAAATAATAAACTATAGTGATTGATGGTACATGAATCTTAACTATTATTACAATAAACAATATTAAAAATGAATTATGTAAAAAGTTATACAAACTAATAATAATATATATAATCTATTTATAAAAAATTGTAATATTTTCTCTAACTAACCGTGGTTCGAGCACTGAAGGCTTTGAAGTACTGACACATTTGGTAGGGAAGTGGAAAGGTCGGGGGAGGATTGCACAGCTGTCCTTTTTCAGGTAGCAAAAGGTTTTGGTAGCAAACCTTGTCAGTACTTGAAGACGTTCACAGTACTTGAAAGCGTGAAATGGTAATCCTCTTTTGCCTGAGTTATACCTGTTATTACTTAAGACTCAAAAATATGTCTTTAATCTACAGTTTTTATGTAAAATTTAACGTACGCCGGTTTTATTACCACTAGTTCATAATAAAAAAACTTTAAAAAAAATAATTTTATCTTCATAAATGTTTCCTCTACCTAATCAATATTTGAAAAAAATAGACGGCCTACCAAGACAATTACGAAAAATTTTGATTAAAAAATGGATGTAAACGATCAATATGCCTTTTTATTAATATGATTATTTATTAATTTCCTTTTTTTCTTTTCTGTAAACTATTACATCACGTTGAATATTTTACATAGGTATCTCCACGCAAACTCTCCCTTATTTTTCCGATTGTCTGCTCCTTTATTTAATAGAATGGATCTCTAAGTGATTCAATTAATCAAGTATTTGATTAGTTCGATTTCGGGGTGGCCTTGGAATTGTAGGTAGGAGTTAAGGGAGTCCGAGACAGGCGTGGGGTACACCGAAAGCCTGTTAGACAATGGAATTGCTTGATCTCCAAACCGTGTCTTGTGGCACCTGGCTAATTGGCAAAACAGCCACTCAGGGTCGAAAGCTATAATTTCCTTTGTAAACTACTTCATTCCAAAAGTATTTATATATCTCATCCCCAAAGCACACAGTGATTAATTTATACTAACTATGGATTGTTTGGAAACTATACTACATACTTAACAAAAAAAATCTTGTGTGGTGTGTGCATCACTCAACTTTCACTTACCAAACTTGAAATAGATAGGTATTTTCATATATAGGAAAGTAAAAAATGAAAACGACAGTATAACTTCTTTAAAACAATTAATTACTATGGTTTTCCCATCCATCAAGTCCGCTGAATTTATACGTTTGCATCACTTTTCATTTCCTTTTAAGACAGGGTATAGTATCAAGCAATATTAATGATTGTGGAGGGAAATGGATCTTTTAGACAAATTCTGAGTTTTATCAGAAACATATATCACGAAACTCGTCGAAAAAACACTTAATATTAGTAAATATTGTATATTGTATATTAGAAGACCATCAATATTTCGTGTGAAAAAAAATATAGATAACTGATATATAAAAGTTAAACTAACAATAAGAAAGCCCTGTACAGAGGGATATCGAGTATCTATAAAGAGGGAGAGGATCGGCACTCTCGGTTGTTCCCATATAGCTTCCAACACTTATTTCTGCTTTAGTTACCAATCAATTTTGATCATTCATTATATTTAACCATTTTTTATATCAGTTTATAATGAGAAATGGTTAATTATTTCAAATATGAAAAATTAAAGGTACCTACCTACTTTAAAAGAAGACATTTTGAAAATTATTTTGTACAAAAAAAATTATTGAATATTAATTTAAACCCTGTTAGAAAACATCAATGAGAAAAAACCTACATTATATTAATTTTTAGTTGAATTCGAGAAATTACTAGATCCTCACACTGGTTAAAAACCAAACGAAATTGGTCTTCAAATCATTCGTTGTGTTACACTTTGAACCAGTTATCAAACATGATTCGATGAATAGGAAATTGGTACAGTTATGGGAATGTTAACAGCTATGATTATAAAGTTGAACGGTGAAGCAGGTAGGGAGGGATATTGGGTTGGATTGAAAACCAGTCCAAGTGGAAGGAATTTAGGAGTTGGATAAGGATCGATAACTAATAATACATGATTCGGCAAAGGCTATGTTGTCTGCTTCGGCAAATCAATAAGTGATTTAGTCACTAACAGAATCTGGAAACCAAATCGGAAATTCGGCTACCCTCATAAGTTAAATTAAATGCGTACAGATGCCGCGTGCAATCAACTCGTTTGTAGTACCCGCTTAGCCGGACCAGTACGCTACGATCAGAACTTAATCATCCCAACTAAAAAAGTCGCTTACAAAAGAGAAAAATCTGGTGCGGTGCACACATCGCAGAACTTTCACTTGTCACCCTTTTTAAAAAGCAGAAATAGGTACTTTCAAAGGGAAGTGAAAGTAAAAATTACAGGCAGTACAAAATATTATTAAAAAAAATGAATTACCATAGGTTTTTCACAGCAATCCGTTTAATATATTTAATTTGACAAGAACGCTTGGATGTGCGCTCGTGTTTTTTCGGTTCTCTATTACGATCCTTATTTCTCCTTTATTAAATTAACAATTTTTTCATATTTTATATTTAACCATTTTTTAAAAGCATAGTACAATGCGAAATGGTTAATTATTCCAAATAAAAAAACTAAGGTAACTTTAGAGGAAGTAATTTTGAAAATTAAGCATTTACGCCCTGTTAGAGAATAAGAATAACACATTAATGAATAAGAGTAAGAGAATGACGCCCACATTGTGTTAAAAAAACGCCTAATTTTACAATGCTAAAATGAATAATCAAAATCGTAAGAGCCTTTTTCGAGAAAATTGTAAAAATATGTAAATCGATGATATAAAGTGGCAGTTGCGGTTAGACGATTTTGATGAAAAAGTTGCTGTAACATTCCAGGCATATACAACCCTTAATACGCAATTTCGGTTTCGTACGACAATTCATTTTTGAGCAGGGACGCACACACACAGTCCATTTTGCGAGACTTGGTTATTTGGACACAGGGGATCACAAAACGTGTATTTCAGCCGAAAACTCGCGTTCGAAAATTTTCACGATCGCAATACTTCCCCTTAATATATATTTCATAAATAGGTAAGTGAAAGTATTTTTAGTAAGTAAATAATGGTCAATGGACTTATGAGGATTAGCAGGGTAAAAAACAGCAATTATTTTATAATAATGTGAAGTAAAAAAAAAAAATAACAATAAGGGAATTATGAGAGAGTACTCATAGTGGGAGTGGGGGGAGGGGAAGAAATAGAATGACAAAGTTGCAGGAGTGGGGACGGCCTTTAATTTACAGTCGCGGCACACTCAACAATATACCACAGCCAACACCCTCAATGGATTTTAATTTATATTTTTAAATCCAATAATTGTTTCTAAACCTTAAGCAAGGGTGAAGCGGCAAGGACCCCTAAGTCTTTTATGTACATTTTGTTGGAATACTGTAAATGACCAGTTTTCTACACGATTCCTGAGCACCTCTTGATTTACTACCCTTACTCCTCCCTTCATTGGCTTTTAATACCGCTCACTTAGATGGGTGAGAAATCAAGTTTGCCTACCATCGGAGGTGGGCAAAGCTTGAATCGAATCTTCATAGAAAGAAAGAATTGATGCTATAATATAATTAAATGATTTATTTTAATTTTCTAAAAAATTTAAAATTATTTACTTTATCTAGCTTTTTATTCTTATTTGTAATTACACATGTAATTTTTTTTTATTTTACACGAATTGGCCAGCAAGGACCACGCGAATATCATTTCTTGTTCTTCTTCACACCTTCTGCCTTCCTTCCACTCCAATACTCTTTCCTCTCCCTCCTCCAACACTCCTGGCCTGCTCCTCTCGCTCTTCCTTAGTCCATTTTCTTCCACGTTTCTCATTGTTCCCCACAAGAACCCCAACCTCTTTTAATTTTTTCGAAAAAATCTCTCAACCCAAGCAGTCCTTATCCGTGATATTTAGCCTACCCAGTTCCTCCTTTATTTGTTTTATATATCCCCACATACTTTTACAACTGCAAACTCTGTCCAAAATTTTCTCGTTTAATCTTTCATCGTACATATATTATTTTAATTATAATTGTTTTAAAATTATTTTTCTGTATATATGTTAAGAATAGACATAAACAATCCTAATACCTATTCCTCTTGAGTGTGTTAATTGTTCTTTAATAAAACAAAATTTAAAAAATGTTAATTTATTCCATTTTTTTAATTTTCAATATTGGTTAAAGAGTTTGTAGATTAACATTTCAAATGGTATCTATAATATTAGCGAACATCAAAGTAAAATCGGTAAGGTTAAATGAAATATCTTACAACAGATGAAAAGATTATATATATATATATATATATATATATATATATATATATATATATATATATATATATATAAGATAATTAATTTTAAGATAAGATAAGATAATTTGATACAAAAAATTAAGTTATTATATATTGGTGCTAGCTTCAATAACCAAAATGCAATGCTAAAACCCTCGAACCAATCCAATCTAAATATAATTTCTCAACCCATCACCACTACCCTCTAATGATTATTGAAAATAAAAGAGCAACGCTGACCGAAAAACTTGGAATTGAACCGAGCAATTATTTACCCTCCCTTAGGCAGGCAACTAATGCATTCGTCAATATTTCAGCAAAGAGCTACTTCGGTAGTGCAGCCACGTCCGTTGTGAACTGGTTTACTGATAGAAACGTCTGTATCAAAGACTTTTAAATCATTAGATTATCTTGAAGCTTAGATGTTCCTAAGTTCTTGCTATTAGTATAGATCAATCATAACAAGTACAGCTGGACTTGGAACAAACCATTTTCGAAGATCGCTGAGCCACAGCCAGTCGACTCACAAGGGCTAATAATACAGAAAAGGAAAAAAATGTAAGCTGATACAATAGAACCAAGGGGTGATAATTGAAGGATGAATAAGACTCTCAGTTTGCGGACGAGCAAGTTGTCATACCATCGGATGCAGGTCAGGTAGTCGGCGCTAGTCGGTGATTGCCGCAAAATGCTTAAATACTGCCAAAAGAAAGGATGAAAACTTGGAAGACCTAGGAACCTGTGGATAGAGGACGATATGACGGGTAGAGGTCTGACGGAGGATGATTGCTCTAATATAGAATGCCAGGGAAAGGTGTTCCAAGGATGTGCGACTGTTGCAGAAACATCAAAAAACAACAAAAAACAATTAACATATAAGTTTTTTTTTTATTTTAAATGTAAATACGATCGTATCTCAACTTCAGTTTTTTAATAGATAAACCAACATAATTTATATTAAATAAAAGTATATATTTGAAAAACGGTCGCTAATAGCTAATTACAGTTCCTGTGAAAATTTGATTACCAAATTTCATTAAATAATATTTTTCCAATCTATTGTTCCTCTTATCTATTTAAATTACGAATTCACTTCATTATAGTCTATTGCAATGTTAACTTGCAAGTTTTTTTACTATTTTATTTTAAGTCAACAAATTGTTGATTTAATTTAACACTTCTAAAAGTGAAAGTGATGCATAAAATGAAAAGTGACAACGCGTCTGTTGGAAGGAAGCGAGTTGTAAATTTTCTTTTATAACGGTTTTCTTTTATAGCGGTATTTCGAGGGAATTATGAACATTCGAAATGAAAAGTTTCAAACCAAAAGACAAGGGAAAGTGTTTAATTTATTAAGCCAATTCCTTCCACGGCTGTCAGGGATATTGACTTAATAATCATGATGTAGGGCACTGATTCTTATTTGACTGCTGCGGACTGTATAAGTAAGGCTATTACATTCAAAATAAACTATGGGGTTGAACAGATTGCTATATTTTGTATCTATGGTATTGTAATGTGAGTTATTGAGGCCGAATGTTTACAATCAGGATTAGTATGTTAATTAATTTGGTCTGCACACTATAAACTATTTAAACTGAAGTGAATGAGGTGGGTGGTGGCTGAAAATTAATTCCTTAGGTACTTGCTGATTTCTAGTACTAATCCTTCTCCCCGGCCACCTGGCCCCTTGCTAGGCCGCTAGAGTTTCTACTTCATCTACTTACTAATGTAGCATAAATATTGAAATATCACCTACAATGAACATGATTAGTTAAATAAAATCTATTTCGAACGTTATTCCTAATACAGTAGTCTACTTTTGAAATAACCAAAAGCAATACTAGGGGTATTGGTGTTTGGAGTTCCGTGTAAAAATAGTCGAGTGGATAGGGAGGGGTAGAAAGGGGCACGTTTCTATTGGCGGCCCAGGCAGGCAATCCTGGAATTGCAATGGTGCATTAAAACCTGCACGTGAACCTTGGTTAAGCCTGGCAGTTAGTTTGATCAGACCGATATTCAAGAACTCTCTAATACGCACTTAGGTTAAATTTTCTTCAATTGATAAAAACCCTTTTAACAATTCAATGAAGTCTCATTATTTTCATTAATCGTTAGATAGTTTTTTCATCCATTTACCAAACGAAGGTGCACATTAAGCTCATTTTCTTATGTTTTTTTGTAAATAAAATAACTATGACATCAATATTCTTCTCAATATTTTTATATTATTCCAATGTACCAATAGAAAAGTGAAATTGAAAAAGCTACTGATGACAAACTGTTTCATCATCATCGTAATTCATCCTCTTTGAAGCGCATAAGCAGTAAGAGGAGGAACTATATAGAGCACAAGCGGATCCAGAATTTGATTTTGGGGGGACTTCAGTCTTTTGTACATATATATATATATATATATATAACGATAATTACTTTGGAAGAAAAAGAAAGAAACTATATGAAATGGAAGGTGTTTTAGTGATTTTTGAAGTTCTATTAAGTGTAACTACATGAGTAATAATACTTTTAGAGATAACATTGATAATATTTAATATTTTTTCATAAGACATGGTTATAGTTTACTAGTTTTTTGGTTATTGGTTATAGTACTAGGGGGAAAGGCTTCAGCCCGAGACACCCCTCCCCGAAACCGTATTGTTCCTCTTCGGGCAATCCCTTAACTTTTCTTCTTATTCTAGGATGTTGGAATATATAATATCTAACTTGGGATGATTAAGGAGGATATATTGGGTTTGGCAAATAAGCCCTTTCAGTTTTTCAGGGTGAAATAAAACTCAATGTACTATGGACATAAAATTTATTTTAATCTACAATATATTGACCATTATTTAATATGACTTTTTCTCATCTATCCACTAACTGCATAATGTAATGTTCATAGAATGTCTAGAGTTTATTGTTAAAAAAATGATCCAAGTGTTTTTTGATGTCCTCTTCCTTTTTGTATTTCTTTCCATTCTGAGGAGTTCTGCCGAGACAGGAATAAGTGGTAGTCACTTGGAGCTAGGTCTGGTGAAGAAGTGTATTATAGTGACATAAAAATAAACAGAAAACCTAAAGGACTTATTTGCTAACCCATTACATTGGCAGTTATTACAGTCTCCGTTTTTAATGATTGGTAAGTGACTGCGCTTTCCAATCACATGCTTTTTTTCTCCTTCTAAACAAGATTTGAAAGGTGCCGCATAATCCCTATTCCTTTTGAATCTATGTCTAGCTGTTTTTAACTCACAATTCAGATCTGTTTCCAATGCTTACAATTTAAACGGGATTCTGATTTGAAGCAATTACACTAGCGGATCCGGGAGTTAATTTTGGGGGAGGCTTCAGCCCGAAAGCTTTTTATATATATATATATATATATATATATATATATATATATATATATATATATATATATATATATATATATAATAGATTTGGAATATATAATTGCTTTGGAAAAAAAGGAAGAAATTAACTACCTATATGAAATGGTGATTAAATGATTCTTGAAATTCTATTAAATGTAATTACATGAGCAATAATACTTAAAGAGATAATTTTTTAATATTTTTTTTCCATAAAACATGGTTATATTTTACCATTTGGGGGGAGCTTCAGCCCGAAAGCCACCCCCTTTTCTCCGTAGATCGACCTGTGCCCTCTTAGTTTATTTGGTAGTAGCTGTAAGTATGCAATTCGAATGAATTATTAAGTTCTTATGTCATAGACTAAATTTTTTTTTTCATTACTGAAAGGAAAAAAATATATGAAATCGAAACCAGTTCAATTGTATACTTTATATATAAATTATTATGTTATTTACATTTGCTTATATATATGTTTATAGAGATTATCTGGATCAGAGACTGGATGGAACCCAAATTTCCAAGTTTAAGAACCAGTAGGAAGATGACAAATGCTAAAACTTGAAAAGATCGATAGCAAAAAGGAAGGGGAGGATGGGAGCGATTATCACGAGCTAACACACCAGGTGTCATTTTCCCAGGAGCGCTTAAGAGCAGCTTGAAGATTTGCTTTCGAGAGGCTAAAGATACAGGATTAAGGTTGGCGAGCTGATGATTCGTTACTAATGAGAAGCGGTTGAGAGCAAACCCCCTTCATCACGAAGCTTGGCCAGCCTCATCGAGAAACTTCTAACATAGCAGCCTCATTTTATGAGAAAATCCCACACAGCTATTATTTTCCACACAATAAAGAAATATTTATATATGTATGTATGAATAAACAACCACTATTCATCAAAATAGAAAAGAAAAAAAAATAATGACAGAAATTGTTAAAATTTAATTGAAATTTTCATAAACTCCTCCTACCTCCTAGTATTTAATTCTTATAAATCATATTCTGAGTTCTTATGTCATAGAAGAAATTTTTTTTATTACTAAAACAAAAATAAAAAAAAAGGAAAAGATTGAAACCAGTTAAATTTTACACTTCACCTATATGTTATTTTGTTGTTTATATTTGCTTATATGTATGTTTATAGATATGATAAAATTACATATAAAAAATCTGGTGCGTTGCACGCAACACACAATTTTCACTTATCACCCTCTTCTTATCAGAAATAAGTATTTTCAGACAAAGGAGAAGTGAAAGTGAAAATTATAGACGATATATTTATTTAAATTTCATTGTGGGTATTTTTTATTTATAAGTACTCTTATATACACAAATTTTAATATTTATATCGCTGTAATCTATACAATTAAATATTAAATAATGACAACAATAGCATTTATGAAAACCGCTTATGTATATTTATATAATATTGTGAGAGTTCGTATTATATTAAACTCATTTACGTATAGAAGCGTGTTCTAATCTTTCGGGCGAATTCGGGTGAGCTCGTATTCCTTTTGTTCTCCAATTACAACTATTCTCCGGTACGATCTGTTATTTCTCCTTTAGTTAATTATCAAATTCTTTCATATTTTATATTTAACTATCTTTTATAATACAGATTCATGTGAGATAGTCAATTGTTTCAATAAAATTAAAGGTACTTTAGAGGAAGCTAATATTGAAAATCAGCCATTTAAGCCTTGTTAGAGAACATCAATCAGAATAAAAACTACATTTAACTTTAAATTGCCGGACAGCCGATTTCGAAAAAAAAATTTCTGTAACATCCCTAGTGTATAAAAACCTTAAATAAGCAATATCACCTTCGTACGACTTTTCGTTTTTGAGCTAGACTGTTAAAACATACACACACACACCAATTTGCGGGACTTGGTTATTTGAACGATCGCAATACTTTTCCTTACTATATATTTTATATATACGTAAGTGAAAGTAAAAAAAGAAAGACAACAAAAATTAAATGTATAAACAAACAATATTCCTCAAAATACAACAGAAAAAAAAGAAAATGCTAAAAAAAAAAAAAAAAGAATAATGGAAAAAATAAATTGTTAAGACTTAGTTGGAAATATCCAAAATTTTTAAAATTCTCCATAGTATGCAAATCTTATTAATCATACTCTGAGTTCTTATGTCATAGAATAAATGTTTTTTCATTACTAAAACAAATAGAAAAAGATTAAAACCACTTGAATTGTATACTTTACCTATGTGTTATTTTGTTATTTATATATGTTTATAAAAGAAAATTTCAAAAAGTCTTAAACGTTCCCTCCCCCCAAAAAAGTTGTTGACTTAGAATTTTGGCTTGCGTTGTTTTTAGAATCTCACAATTTCTTATTTCCACATATATCAAATATATTTTAATAAATTAACACATTCACAGATGTTACTAACCATAATCGACAAAAGGCAATGTATGCATTCAAAAACTTTATCTTTTTAAAAACGCCTTCCTATTAAATAATTGATCAACTTTTCCTCCATTTCTATAAAAAAACCGGAACCACACACATTACAACCCATGATGGATGTTGGTTTCAGTATTTTATAAGGGAGTACTGTTTCTAGGTCAACAGTAGTGCTGGAAGGTGATCGGGTAGGGATCATGCTTAGCCGCAAGGTTCTCTATTAACTAATTATTTAATTATGATTATCCACTTTATAGAGGCTGGATGTGCCCTAGGATACTTTTTATTTAATAAATCCACGCTATCTTTTCAACAATCACAATTGAAAGCAATTCACATTTTATATTTGTAAGAAGTTTTCGTTTATAATTTTTTTTCTAAATCTTTGGTTTATAATTGTTGCTACCAAGTCCTTTGATATAATTTAATGTAAATTTATTTGTATAATTATTACTTACAATTATTCATTAGCTTTCTATAGACGTGTAACCAGCTTACCTGAAAAAAAAAAAAAAAATATGAGATAAATATAAAATATTAATAAATGGATCAAAAATAAATATAATTTTAACTAATTACGTTATAATGCACCCATTATACTGTAATACTGCTTCATTATAAAAATGTTGGTATAAATTATTAAAATAGAGAAATAATTTAGAAAATTTAAAGCTTGAGTTAAAGTTGCCTAGGCTTAGTTCACACTTGAGCAATGCTTACAAATTTAATGTGTGTATATATATATATATATATATATATATATATATATATATATATATATATTTGTTTAAGATGATTTATTCGATTTTAACTAAACTACTTTATGATTTTTTTATAATAACATTTATATATTTTATTTGATAAGTACGTTTTTTTTAGCGAATGAATATGTATAGAACTAATATCTACTGACATTCTTTTGTTGATTGTTTGACTGATTATATTATTTAAAATGAAAAAAATTATCTTTAAAACAAAGTCCCTCTCCAAATATTTATTCAGTTATTGTTTTTATTTCTTTTCTGTATATATGGTATGAATGTGTTCATATATCACTATAATTATTGTCCACGGGACAGATTGTTATATTCCTAAATATATAAATAAAATAGTAAATTGTTTTTATTGCCTATGTATAACCACAATAGATGACTGGATTGACGGATTGAAGAAGTTCTAGATAGAAAAAAAAATCCAGCGTGAAAAAGGTTTTCTTTTAACAATTAGTTCCTAATAAGTAAGGCCCCTTAACAGATGTCTCCAAGGGGCCTTGTTAATTGGCGACCCTATCTTCTACCCCCACCTCCTTACCCCCTTCCCCTTCCACCCCTCCTCATCCTCCACCCAACAACTAAGCTAATAACAATAGTGATCACTCATGATACTATACTAAAGGAAACGTCACAAGTTCACTGCATAAAGGCTTATAACTAACAAAGCACCTCAACAACTAACTTTACAAATTACCATCCCTCAGTTGATTGAAGACTTGCTAAAATTTGTAGTTAATGATTATAATAGGAAAAACATGTGTCTCAACATGATTTTTTTATGATTATTTTAAAGGCCTAAAAGAAAATCTGGATAAAATTTTAGGAAAATCAATAATCATGAAAGCCCTATTTTTTTACTCTTTTCACTTGAAGGCAGATTAATAGGTTAATAACCAAGCGGCTGGTACAAATGCTTGAGTACATAAAGAAGTATTGGTATTTGTTTATATAATAAATAATCAAAACAAAATACATCATTATAAGCCGAAAATTTCAACCCTATAACAGCATCAGCATAAGAGGCAAAATACTACGTGGAATGCCAAAAGGCAGATGAATAATTCGAATCAACAAAGACGCAATCGAAGATAACTAGAAAGAAACAGCTTGAAGATCATTTTTCACATTTTTTTTTTAATGTGAAAAAATATCTACAAGGTCTGTAGTGCAAACAGGAAAAGATATTTATGCAATAAGTAATTATTTAACAATACAATAAAAACATATACAAGATATTCAATTTCCTTATGATGAATGATAAAACATTTGCACTGCATTCAAATGGTCTTTGCCTCTTAACTTAGATAATGTGATGCTCAGAAACAATAAAATAAGAGATGGCCAACGGACCACATAACTAGTAAAAAAGATGAAAATCCACTGGAATTGTTAAAATCAGGGATGGAAACCTTTATGGAACTTATTAAAAAGTTCCATTTTAACAGTTCCTCTGAAATATTTTAGGAAAAAAAAGGATTTTTTTTTGTAAAAAAGTTAAGGCTTGTGGTAAAACATTAACTTTTCTTTATTCAAGTCCTTAAAAATAAGTTAAGTTAAATGATGAATAAACAGTACATTACCCTAAAAATAAGAGTTATAATTTATCTTAAATGAATTACTCGATTCTAAAACGACATTTAGTTGATCAGCTAAGAATAAAAATTATTTTTTTTAAAACGAATTTTTAGCTAAATCAACAGAATTTATAAATAAAAGTTTTTTAAAAATAACAGTTCTGTAAAACTTTTACTTGAAATGTTGCAAGGGAAAAAGTTCTAGTTCCGAAATAACCGAATAAAAACTACCTGAAAATAAATATTTCAGTCATACCGAAACTGATAATAAATAAAAGTTAAAATTTCATTCCAAGCTCTGGATAAAATGTCAAGATATATTTTCCCATTCACATTAAAACCTTAAAAGCTTCATTAAATTTATAAAATAACGTAATAACAATTTATTACAATATTCAAAGTACGATAATCGTCATCTCCTCATCTCTCTTATAAGCCTCCACTTTGACTTTATGTGTGTAGAAGATGAAATCGGAGAGAATAATAATATACTTTATTATTTTTTTAAAATCCTCAGTTCTCTTACTAGGCTATCGAATTAATAAAGTAGCTTTATTCTGCCCTCTGAGGGAAATACTTCCAGGGTCCCTTCCTCTTTTCACTAAGAACAAAAAAAATCTTCCTATTTTGTCGATCTCCTAACCTTGTATACCCCCGACTACTCCTTAGAATACCAGATATAGACCCTTCCCGACCTTTATTCTACCTTTAAGAAGAATTGCTTCCTTTGGAAAATCCTTTATTATCCATGACTTTCGGCTCTTGTAATTTTTTAGTTTCATTTGAATTTTACTGATTTCTTTACCTTTCAAATTTCCAGTTGTGTAGAAAAATATAAAAAATAATTACACATAATTGTTAGTGATTTACGTATCCTTAAATTGATTAGTATAATAAAACAGCTTAATAATATAATACTACGAGATTAATAGTGTCAAAATATAATGTTATTAATCTATCCATAAAAATAAGAATATAATTTTAAAAAATATATTAGTAGTAACATCTAACTGTTAAACAGAATAAATTCATCATCGATTAAGAATTTCTACAAGACATATTTCAATGATGTATATTCATCTATAAAATAATGTATACAATAATATCAGCGGTGTCACACATTTTTAACGGTCCCTATATGACCTATTAAATGCAATTGTTTAAGATAATATAGATTCTTTAAAAATCTAAAATTATGCTTCCTCTATCGTCACAATAAAACATTATCATCTTATTTCTAAAAATACAAAATAATAATTTGTGCTGTATAATCGTACACATTATCATTTTTTATAAATGATAATTTTCATCTTCATATTATAAATCTTGAAGAATGGTGTCAGAACTGGAGGATTAAAATAAATTGCACCAAATCATCGTTACCCTTCCTCGCAAACCTCTGACTTCCTGCCCTTCAATACCCTTCAATTACACCCCACCCTTCTCTGTCCAACAAATCCGCTAGCTGGGATCACCTAGACCAACATAAACTTGGATTTCTCATACCAGAATGAAATGGCAAGAAACCGCTCGACGTTTCCAGTCATTTTTTAGCACTTACTAGACAAACGCTCAAAAACTTCTGATTAATTACAATAGACACATATACATGAATACAATAAGGCCTATTTGGACTTGCGGAGTTGATCTTTAAAATCCATAATCCTTCGTAAAACCGTTCAATGCTCCTTATTTGGTTACAAACAAAATCATCCTTTACGTCCTTAATGTTTCCGGATTCGACCCAATCCAGATAATCCATAATAAACTTCAGAACCATCCGAGTCATCTCGTTTCTAACCTTGCTTCCTGGTCGATCCCTAATAACCCTCCGAGGCGCTCAAAAAGAAGATGGACTCATGATCTATTGTGGAAATTAATAACAAAAAAAAAATGTAAGTATTCTACCTGCAAAGTATTTTCGATTCATTTTATTTCTCTGTATCTCATTTATTAGATTTATTTTTTTAATACAATTATGAAATCCATAAATTAAATAAAAATCATAGGTTTTCTATTTTTCTAACCAATTTATATTACGGCTAACTCCTCAAATTAATTATAAAACGATTCAAAAATCAAACGATTAATCAATGAAAAGAGATTATAAAATAACTAAAACATAAATACAAAGATGACAACATAAAAGGAGAAAGATATACTAGCTTCTACAAAGTGTAAATTAATATTTTATTTAATTAGTAAAGGGAAGGAGAACAAAGGGATCTACCACCAATGAGGCGAAGCAAAGGATGAATTAATGAAGGAGTGTGCTTCTAACAAAGGTGCAAATTGCAGGTTTGAATAGAGGCTACATATTAAAAGGAAAAAGAAGACAAGGGAAGGAAAGCAATGAGGAAAAACAATAAGGCCTGAAGGATAAAGAACCCAAAAAGGTTCCATTATTTCTTTCACAAGAAAACAAAGCATTATGGGAGAAAAAAAAACAACATAATTTAAAAGAAGTGGGTGAAAAAAAATTATTTATTTAACTTGTAGTGAAAAACGTTATTAAACGTATTTTTATTTATTTATGCAATACAAAAAACGGGAGTCATAAAATATATTAGAGACAGTGTTCGCAGGTCTAATTATTTTAAATATCATTGGCCTGAGGGCGAGGGCTTAACTTTGCATAGTTTAAGTGCAATTCAATACAACTTTGAGTGGCTGATTCATTGCTTGTTATCTATCACCAGCATTCAATTTGCGCTAGTCTGTGCGAAAAAATTGCATAATTTGAAAATGATTTTTTTGTTCAAGACAGCATAGAAAAACACAACCTGTAGATACAAAAAAAGTTTTATGCCGAAAAAAGGAGGGGGCATGGCACAGGGAAACAAAATTCAAAATCCAAGTTTCTTCGCCCGATGGTGCACTTTTCCAAATATCAAATAAATCTATTTCTACCAATATAATTTTCACAGATTAATTATTATAAATTAATAGTGCGTTTTAGCTGTAATTTGAGCCCTGATAGAGGCTCTTTAGGTTCAATAGGTCAAGGGAAACGGTTAAATAAATGAGAAATTACGATTTGGGGATTTTATTTCAGCTAATATTATGAGAACTGTTATAATGACGATAATTCTTTTTAACAACTCATAAACAAATCAGCTTTTATGATATTTACTTAAATAAATATCTTTTGGACTATAGTAACAATCAAAATCTGTAATGAGATCAATTTTTACGACTGCAAAAGGCATAGCGAGAAACTATAATATAAATATAAATTCAGTGTTAATAATTAATTGAATTAATTAGACTTGACGCATATCTGCATAATTTTAGTATAGCATTTGCTTCCTACAAACCATGGAAAACATTTAACTAGTCCTCAATGATAAGAGCATTGAAAACTATAACATCAGAACTATGTTTCCATATCCTAATGCCAAAAATGATATTTGGTTTCAATTGCTTTATACCACTGTTCACTGTCGAAACTATTTATGATCGCCAACCAATAATTAGAGAGGTGTAATTTTTTTGAAACAGAGTCTTGTCAAGTTAATCAAATGTCTCAGTATCAAGATGATATCATCTGTTTTGAGTATACCAATAGCCATGCATAATAATATTTAAATGATTTTAATAAGAACATATTCTTTTTTCTTGAACTATTACATATAAGATTTAGTTATTTTCTAGATTAGATTAAGGAAGGTATCAAAAGACTAATAATATTTAATAGGTGCGTCCAGAAGGGGGTTGCATAGCGCAAGTTACGCTATCAAATTATTTGAAGGAGACAAAGTTTAACGGGTTTATGAATTCTCGGAGAGAAATGTATTCTGGAGGAACTTTCAGACCTGGGAACAAAAAGGGAAAAGATTGAACAGACAACAATCAATGTAATATTAACTAAACTACAATTTTAGCAATTTCGCTTGCAATTGCACCGGTTTTGAAAAAGGAGAAAAATGAAATATCTTAAGGACTCTAGTTTTCCTGACCCCTGAACAAAAGGTAATAATTCATTGATTCAATTGCCAATCCAACTAGTGCCCCAATAATCGTATATTATCCCTTCTTTAAACCGGATTTATGAATATTTATATATTTTTAAATTAATCATAAGACTCAATAGCCCACTTTTTGTTAATTCTATTCGTTCGCAAAAGGTACTTGTTCCAAAATTCCAGGATCATCTTTATCACTTTGATTTTTAATTTTAGGTTCTGCGTTTTCATCAACAAAAATCTAGAGTTCGGATTATTTTTTTAAAATTATTTTTGCATAGAATTTCTTGTTTTTTTTTTTCTTATACATTTTTATCTTGTCCAATCCATACTCCCCCCCCCCTAAGCGTAATACATACTTTACATGTAACTTTAGCCTTATAAACACTCAACTCCATAAGTACATTACTATGTTGTTGAAACTTAAACTACTTATCAAGAATCGTTAAGCACTTATGGTAAGCCAAAAGGATAAGTAGGGAATACAATCCCCAATAAGGTGAAAGTTAGTGGTGCGCCGCTAGGCTTACTCCTGCTTCCCTCCTCATCTTCACTTGAACGTGGGTAACATATAATTTTGCCGAACCAATTTGATACCTTTTAAATATTTATATTACACGGAGTAACTAGATTCGCCAGGTAACGGAGTTTAGAAAAACTGTTGCATTTTCAAGAAAGATCTAAAATTACAAGACAGGACAGAACATCTGAAAATCGGACGGGGAAGTGGTGCCTACAGGTTTTTAATTTAAAATAAAAATCATAATTCTTACTTAAAGCTAAGACAAACTGCCAATAAATAATAAAGGTGAGATATCGCCAACGGTATTAGACAAAGTTTCAGATAACTTTTCTTTGACTTAATAAGTCCAACCCATCTTGTTGCAAATTATAACCCACTTAAATGCTTTCTAAACCGCTAAAAGGTGATACTGGTTCAAATTTATTCAGATTTGTTTTTAATATATCTATTATTAAAATTTATATTTAAAATTAATATATCTATTTGTCAGTTAAGCTCAAAGTATTTCATCGGGTTGGAGAGTTAACCAGGGATAAACTGAAGGTCTATTCAAAGGTACCTTTAAACTTTACACCATGGGAAACGTCTTACAGGAAATCCAGATCATCAGAAGTATATAAGAAAGATTTAGAATAGGGTATACAACATTCCACTCAACGATTCCTAATAGACTAGGATTTACCGACAATTTTATTTAACGGAAGGACTTGTAGCTAGTCCTAGGCCTTTTGCATTCTAGATAAACCTCATCTGAACACACAATTTCGGTAAGTCGGTGGAAAGCCGTTTTTTCCTCTACGAAAATTTAAATTGAAGATACGAAATTTGATGTTTCATATAACGGAACAACCGACGGCAGAAATGTTGGCATGATATAAAGAATGTGTCCCTAAAAAGAATCCAACTTGATTGAAGATGTACTCGACTGCGTTTTGGAAACCGACGACGTCAAATTCATCAAATTAGGCCAGTCAGATGGGTTGGATGTTGGATGAGGAAAAAATTCAAATAGTCGGTTTCTCTTCGGTTTTTTAGTTATTTTGGGATGCTTAATCTGAATTTGACGTTGCCGAACTAAATTTTCCGAGATATGTGTAAAAACAGCGAAATTTCCTAACATCTTTTAGTTTTTTGTACATTACTCTGAAACTACTTGTTTTATCGAAATTATTATTATATGCAAAGTTAAAGAAGATAAAATTTATCATCAATTCAATACAAAGCTTTTCGATGTAGGTCCAACGGATGAGGAGTTAGAGAATGTTGACTGCTGGCTTATTTCCTAAGAAATATCTATGCACATCTCAAAGAAATACATTATAATCAATTTGAAAGAGAATTCAATTTCCAATATACCTCATGTAGACATGTTAATATGTGAGAAGATAAAAAGCGGCTGTTACGGCGCATGGAATCGAAAGCTTTGTTTTCCCTTGTTAGTCCAGTCAATGAAAACTCGAAAAGGGGTATAGAAGGAAATGGCGGCAACACAATTTTTGAACATGGAACATTGTTTGGACTAGTAAGGAAGTAATCATACTAAAAGTCCCCACTCCTAGATGGTGAGCCAGATGTGGGGAGGGGGCATCTAGAAGGTCTAAAAGGCGCTATCTCACTAAGTTTCCGAAATATCCGTCATTAACTATGGCTAAATAAAAAAAATAATTTTTATAATATTCGTTATTATTATATTACTCTAACTCTCTCTCTCTCTCTCTCTCTCTCTCTCTCTCTCTCTTTATATATATATTTATATATATATATATATATACACATACATACAATAATGTTTATTATAAAAATTATTTTTTTCTGCAAATTCTCGGAATCGACATATAAAGTTATAACTGATCTAACTTTCAAACCGTTGGAGATGAACTAGTAAAATAATATATATCATTCAAGAAAATTTAATCATTAAAACCTTTCTTCCGCGTGACTTAATCGTTAAACGAAGCAAAAGTTAGCTAATTAAATATAGTAAAAACCATGAGTTAAAAAAAAAATGTATCCTCATTGGCGATAGCTGAGGACGGATATCTCGGAAACTAAGCGAGATAGCGAAAAAAGGTATATGAGGTATATGATCAATCATATTGCAAATTATCAGCATTAATTTTTTATAGAACGTCTTTGTCGATGCAATAGACAGTTTTGCTGATATAAGCGAAAACGCAGAAAAAGGGACCGACTGCGCCCCCCCCCCTTCCCGCACACCCGGCTCACCACCTAGTAGAGTGGGCGTTTCTGCTACTTTTGAAAAACGTAAATGAACTGATCGTTGACAAAAAACAACAGTTCTTAGGAACTGTTGAAAAAAAATAGTTCATAGTACAACTCAACGATTCAAGGTGTAGGACCTATTGGTTTGATAACAGTCTTATTCGTTTTAAAACGGATTCAATTCGCCAAATGACAAATCTGGAAACGAATGAAACGCTTTATGTATAAAGTTTGGCATTGTTCGAGCTTAAAATTGATAACCTTTTAATTTATTTTTAATATTAAATGAATGTTAAATAGCCTTCGTGCGGGCAATTATTTTTCTTAATCTGAGAAACGAGCAGTTAGAAATGGTTCCAAATAAGTAATTATTACTTTCAAATGTGTATTTACGAAAATTTTAAAACATTGGTCATTAATTAATCATGCTACAGGAAGATTAATAAAATCGACTCTTGCTAAATGAAATTCTTTAATAATATTCACACCGATCCCTTGAAAAAATCTCGTCATGACGAAACACAAAATAATGAAATAACTAATAAAACTACTACAATAATTTTAACTTCTCTGACTCGATGAAATCGGTGTAATCCAAATAAAGTAAACACATAAATAAATAAAAAAGTAAAAACAAATAATTTTCCTTTTTTTGTTTCCTTTATGCATTTATTCCAACATCTTATCATATTCACGTTTTGTTATACATATAGTTTACCCTAATGAAAACTTTCTTCTTCTGATTATTTACAGAATATTAATTCTATTTGTGATAACAGATATAATATAAGGTTAATACAATTCAAACAAAAAACAAAACTAGAAAGAAAAAAAATATTTGGATGAAGATACAATGGTTTAACATTTTTTTTTTTTTTTTTTTACTCAAATAATAAAATCGAAATAAAAAATAACAGTATTATATGAACGGAAATAGTCAATGCTCCATATTATGTCACGAACAAGACCCTACACCATGACCTTAACATCCCATATGTCCATGACATCATCCCATCCAGATTCTCCAACTTTCACCAGAACCTCATTCATCATCCCAATCCTCTAGCGCAATCCCTATCCAGCTCCGAGCATCCATACCATCCCCCTCGAAGGTTGAAACGGCAGTGGCCTCGAGATCTTTTGTAAATATGCCTTTGGAGTCCTGGCAATGGCCAGCTTCTCCACTCATGCCCTGAGCGTCTGTGGCTATAGTGCCCTCTTTCAGTCTCCATTGGCTTCTAATACTAGTGATGCGGCTGGAAAAGTGGCGCTGGGATCTTCCGGAGTCTTGCTTTGCCTTCCACGTGTGGGGGAAAAAGCCTGGCTCGGAGATTCTTGGGCGAATGTATATATTGTATATGGGTATGATTGTGTTTAGAAGTTTTTATTTTATTTTATTTGTTTTTTTTATTTTTATTTCACTTCTTCACCAGTATTATTTATTTACTTCTTATATTTATATTTATTTCTTTATTATTTGTATATATTGTATGAATGAGAACTTTTAGCCCTAATGCTTATAGCCCACCAGCAGTGGTTGATTGTATTATTATTCAATAAACAGATTAAAAAAAAAAATATATATGAACGAAGCGAAAATGAGTATACAAAGAAATGATGGAAAATAACAATACTGAGGCGGAGTGGGTGAAAGTCTCGCACGAGTTAAGAATAAGAGAAAAATATAAAGAAAAGTGATTCAGAAAAGAAGAATTCCAACCTTATTTCTTAAGAGTTTTTTAGAAGCCTGGAAAATTCAGAGTGATGTGAGCGGTGTTTAAGAGAGGGCAAGTACAAAATCCGAGTAAGAAGTTTTCCATACAGTGGGAAAGTATGAAAAGCTTTTGTAGGACAGTTAGAACCAAGTCTCATAGCAAGGAGCCGAGTTTCCACTTGTAGTAACTTATCTAACTTATCGCCTAATGAAAACTTTATATGGTGGCCCCAAAATTAATGAAGGCAGCACAACTTGACCCTTCGGAGAAATAACACCAGAAAACCATTGAAATAAGGAAATCGAAAAATAAACAAATTATTGGTTCCTATTAACTTCAATTATCACAAATTAATTAATTAAAAAGCGTATAATAGCATATTTACTGTGCAATAATGTGCCCGTTCACATACAAATTTAACAGGGATTGTTAAATTTTTTATTTCATTATTTTTATTGATGTACAATATATTTTACCATACTTAAGGATACTGAGTATTAGTATAAGTAAATAAGGCACATTCATACCTGTTAAATACTAAAATTATTATTCTGTTCCAGGAGATCAGGCAATATCAATAAAATGACCTCTTTTCTTGAAAATTGACAATTTATGAAAAAGATCTCATAATTTATTTATGGGGCAGTTCATACGTTCCATAAGTCACATTTTTAAGATATTCTAACTTCTCACCCACTGTTGTTTTATTTCATAACTTGATTATGTCATATAATTTCATTCTTATTGTATAAATAAAATTGATATCAGTTGGATCAACTAAAAAGAGAAGTCGGATGTCAATTGCATTTAAAAAGAAAAGTTGTATAAAAAAATTTAAAAAATTGGAAGGGGGTAACTTTCAGCAAGATTTCTATCTTGACCTTCATAAGCAGATAAATACTGAATAAAAAAACATAAAAACATTTGTGGAGAAGTGTGAAGAACTGTTTATAAAATCTTGAATAGTTAATTTAGATGCACTAACATTAACAACTTGATAACAACTCCACAGACAACATCTAGGATAGATAAAAATTGATATAATATGAAATTTAATAACTTATAATATGAGGAACTATCCATATTAGTTTGATTAAAAATCACAAAAAGTCAAAATATGAATACCCGGAAAGATATTATCCAATTGTCGAGTTTGGAAAGAGCTGGAGAAATCCAAAAAATGGTTTATGTCGGTGTCTGCATTGGATCTGCCAACTCCTGCTGTGTTCAGACATCAATAACAATTTATCAAAAAGGAACATTAAATTTTCGAATTTATACCACGTTTTACGGCATCCAATAACGAGTTGTTATTCAATAAATTAATTTTAAACAATCTTCACTTACAAAAAATAAGTAAGATCAGTAAATGTTAACGAAATGGTCCAAGTCCGACAATACCTATAATGAAGAATTATTCATCTTTCTTAGAAGTAAAATGTATTAGTTCTTCTTTAAGTTTGGGAAAAGAGAAGTTTAATACCCGGCGATCCAAGCCTTAAAAGGATTTGAAGGATCATAAAGGGAAAGTGGAAGCTTAACGGAATAGGCGGGGTCGGTAGGGGGTTAAAATAATTAGGAGGGGCACGAGAACGGACATCTCAAGGGACCGGCGTAATGAGGACAGCTAGGGAGGATTTAGGGCCAACAGTTCACCCGACATTGCTCTTCTCAGCTCGCATCATTTTTCACTAAAAGAAAGAGAAATGTACTCTGAGGGCAGGGAAAAGAGAAGAAACCACATGCCAAACTACATGGCCAATTTCCATGAGATTCTTGAATAAGTCTTTAAAACATAGACGTCGTTCATCCTTATTATCGGAAGGGCTGACGGCGACCATAATGTACAGCGAACTTTCTCTTATCGAATACTTTTTTATAGCGGACAAGTTTTATAAACCCCATCAAAAATAAAATAATTTTAAAATAAGTCTTCCCAATAACGGACGTGGACGGACTTAATGTAAGTACTTCAGTAAGTTTCTCTATAACTGAGAACAGAAAACCAGTGAGTCTAATTTGCATAAAAGCGATTAGACATGGCGATAAGAATTATAGTTTTAATCTTTTGTTATACTAAACCAATAAAAATAAATAAATAATTTAATTTTATAATGCAATCATTAGGTATCTTTTAAGCCAACTACAGTTTATTTAGACAAAGGTAAATACCAGGTAATCAAAACAGAAAAAGAAAAAAAAATAAGAAAACCCTTAAACATAAGATCGCTTTAGCTTATAGCCTTTTAAGAATCACTTCCCGCCCCAAGAGGGTGCAGGATTACCAGCTCCGTGAGAAGTCACGTATTGGCTGCTATTCTAATTTAATAGCGCTCCGGAAATGGCGTTAAGCGCTACACAGCTGGAGGGAAAGTGAAGAAAAACAGGAAAAATAGTCTGACAATATGTATAGACAGCTCGTCTTAATATAATTAGAAGGGATACCATAGCATATATTTTTTCAAGTGTTTCTTCTTCTTTGAACATATCGATCTTTCAAACAATAGTCAATTATCTCTCTCGCAACTGCGCACAAGAACATTAATAATCAGCTTGTTCACCTGTAGCAGTATGGACAGCGAGTGGTAGGCAGTTTGTCGTGCAACATTATGAGATGCACCACTAAACCACGCCAGGAGAGCACAACCACGGGCGGATCTACGGGGGGAGGGCTTTCGGGCTGAAGCCCCACCCCAAATGTCAAAATATAACCATGTTTTATAGAAAAAACTATTAAAAACTATCTCTTAAACTATTATTATTCGTGTAATTACATTTAATAGGACTTCAAGAATCACTAAGGCACCATGTCATATGGGTAGTTAGTTTCTTTCTTTCTTTTTTTTTCAAATTAATTATCGTTATATATATGAAAAAAAATCTTTTGGACTGAAGCCCCCCCCCCAAAAATTAAATCCTGGATCCGCTAGTGAGCACAACTATCTTCGAAATCCATCCACTACTTTAACTCATTAATGTTAGTAACTAGAAGTTATCAAACTAACCAGCATTTGAAAGAGATCAGTTTCATTATTTACCTGTTCATACTCCGATAAACTAGAATCAAGTGAGATCCAATCGGAAAATCCCTGAAATGCGAATCAAAACACGCTGAAGTAAAACGTCAGAGTAACTTCAGGACAAAACATCGATTAATTGGAACAAGGAACAATTTCAGCCTACCAATTAATCTTTATTGAGATAGACAGCGAAATCGCGAAACAGTCTAAGTGATAATGGGATCATAGCACCTCCTGCTCCAATTTTTTAAAAAATAAATTCGTGGATTCAGAGGTATCTAACAAAACGGCAAACATTAATTATATATATATCTATCAGACTCAGCTAGCTTCCAATGCCAATGACGCCCACTGGGAGAGAAGTACTGAAATCTCCTGTAGTCCTCCTTTGCCTTCGACATGAGAGGAATAAAGCTCGACTCGGAGTCCTCAAGGCGAATGTAAATATAGTACTTAGGTGTGAATATGTTTTATTTATTTTTATTTTAATCAGTTTCAATTGATATAAAATATAAAATATATTTAAAAAAAATAGACTGCAAAAGTTCCGAGTTGTATTAAAATCAATATGTACAGGGAAACAACACTCAAATATAAGTACAGTTATTATTAGAGTACGAATTTTTTGTGCAGTAAAAATCCGGAAAAACATGCAGTAAAAACCTCAAAATGTACAAAATCGAGCAAAAAAACACAAAATACGTAAAATTGTCTAATTAACAACTAAAAACGAGTAAAATCATCAATATTATTTAATTTATAACATTAATACATCGAAATCTTATCAGGTATTGAGTTAAACGAGAGAGATAAACAAATAAAAAAAATGAAATGTAACATTGAAAATGAAATTCCAGGTTATAATCAACCATTATAATAACGATTATTATCAAATAATGCAGAACATTGAAGGTTTGAAGAAATAAACGATGGCAGGAATTATAAGAATCTATATATTATATAGATTATTATATATCAATTTTAGATATTTAACTTTTATTAAAAATAATAATGAAAACTTTATTTTTTAATAGAGTTGAAATTACCAATATATAAAACATTCCAAAACGTCGTTAAAATTTAAAGAAAATTGTAATAGACTTCAAATATGCAAATATTAGCGTTGAAGCTGTTTTTCTATATTACTAAAAAAAAAAATATTTTTGTGGAGTACGATCTTTCTAAAACAAAAAAAAAAAACATTCAATTCTTTGATAAGAATATTTTTTTCTTACTTGTTCCTCAATGAGCGTCTATTGGTGATTTTTTATCATCTGATCGATTTTTCATAATATTTATAGAACTTTCTTATCAAGTTATTCGTCCTCGCATTTTAAATCAAGCTATTTTTATATACTGGTTTAAATTTTTTACGGGAGACTAGATTTTACTTTCAGCATTATCGATTTTTTTTTTTTTTATGAGAATCACATTTCTACAAATCAATTCAAAGCCAGAAGAGATACTGAAGGGTAGAACGGTGAGTGAGGATTCAAGCGAAAACAATAACTATAAATGCTTTACTAACAAAACAGCTAATTCTAGGAAAGCAGCCTTTTATTATCCAATACTTTAGGCAAGTTCTATTCCAAGAAAATATGTCACTTGCGTTTACTTCTTGAATGAATAGGATTGTTGCTTCACACAGAATTATTTGCCTGCTCATATTTGTCTATTTTAAATAATGAATTTAATATGAAAAATATAGTAAAATAAATATTAACACACACACTTAAAAATTTGTATTTATAAATAGTCTAGTACAAACGTGCAAAAATATGCAATTTAATGTAACTATAATCAAAATCGTGAGTTTTTACACGCAAGCGAATAAGAAGTGCAATAACATGGAAATCCGGTCTCTAGTTATTGTTATTTAAAAGTAATCGGATGAGAATATTAATTCAAGCTGTATCATGGGACCAAGGACTGTACTGACGTTAGTGGAAATGCCTAAGAGGAATAAGTTTTCATTTGAAATATAAATCCCGATCACTTATAGTAGTTCGACTTTTAATCTGGAGAATACAAATATAATTCCATGAGCCATTCGCTGTTTTTTTATTTACTCAAAACCCGCCCCGCTCGAACTTTTCCAATCATTCCCTTAGATAAATACCACCTGAAAATCCATTCCAAATATAAGGTATAGATAGATTAATTTATACTGAACTCTCCAATGTAATGTTGAAATTTCAGGTGATCAATTGGAAGGAAAGGGAAATCTAATTTCTCTATTTCTCCTGCTAATATGCTCGAGGCGATTGATGAAGGGTCTTTCTTAGTGGGTAAAGGTCAAACTAATTGACAGCCTTTTTGTCTTAACGTTCTCAGCAACTAAAAGGCTTTCACTCACTAAAAGAAAAGCTTCCATCAGCACAATGTATAAAGTGATAAGAATACTACAATGCCCCCAACAGATGTTGAACATAAAAGTTCTTAGAAATTACAAATTGGTCACAACCCCACCACATTTATAGAAGATAACCTAAACCTAAAACTCATCGATACTAAAATGGGCAAGCTCCTAAAATCACTGCTGAGCTTATTAAGAACCATCAGATCGTTCCTTAACTCATCGATGGATCCATAAATGAAATTTATGTATTGAATTAAAGCGGGCTCAACGGTCCCATCGGCTTTTGTGGTCGATCGATTCGCTGGATGTAACTTAATTATAACCTAAGTACGACTTTCGTTTTTGAGCTAGGCTGTTCACATACATACATACATACACACAGACCATTTTACGGAACTTGATTATTTGGACTCAGAGGAACTCAAAACATGTATTTCCGTTGAAAACTCAGATTCGAAAATTCATGATCGCTTTACTTTTCCTTACTATGTATTACGTATATAGGTAAGTGAAAGTAAAAACTACCTATATAGAAGTGGTCCTGGGAGACCGAAATAAAAAAACTACCTGAATGTAATTTGGTTTGTATTAATTAGAAAATGTATATTCTAGGAAGCGAATCGCGTCAGTTTAACAAAGCAAATGTATTTGGTACCAGATAGAGCTACAGTATATTTCGATTATTGGATTATTTTGAGTAAATATTTCGCCTAATTCGAGACACAAAACTAACATTGTACTGAGTTGTTATAAAAAAACTCTACATCAGAAGATGTACAAGAAAGAGTAGGTCGATATTATAACATTGTTGTGTAGTTTGACATGATAGGATTAGGAATAAGGGTTGTTGGTTTGTTTACATTTAGAGAAGACTAAAAAATGTGGCTGCAGTTCTTTGAACTCAGATGCGGTTCCTGGATTAAAGTAGGTGGCTTGGAGTTAAAAAAAATAATATATATATATATATATATAATTATTAGGTATTTCTTGAGGAGATGTATACGTATTATATTTAAAAAAAGAGAATATATATATAGTTATTATTTAAGTATTTAGCTTAGGATACAAAAAATCTAACCATTGCAAGACATGCTGTCAATGCTAAACATCTTTAATTCATTTTAAGAACTATATATTTCTACAATTAAACCAAATTATGATTTTATCTATTTGTCTGTTGCTAATAATTTGTACCAAGCAGAAAACCTTGACAAGACAGTACAACATAATATTTATTTATATACTAGACAAATTAAAATACCAGTGCTATCTAGTTTACTGAAACAAAACAAATTAAAATAATTCTGAAGTTAGTGAATCCTTTAGTACAAACTTGGTGAATGAAAAGAAAATATTGTTATGCATTGAATAGCATTAAATGTATACATGAAAATATAAAATTAAAAAATCACAATAGACAAATTTATCTTATGAATAAGTCATATAGCTGGTTTAAAATTCATGAAAAGAAAAAACCATTAGTTAAAATGTCTATTATGAATTCACTCTACAATATTAATTCCACTGCAGTAAATACAAAGTTCATCAAATAAGTCCTAAAACCAAAAATTTAATTTATCTAAAAAAGTTATTCAGTGTATAAACCATAACAATTCTTAAGAGAATGACAATCACGTTTGTATAATTACAAACTTATTGGCTAATATATTGAACAATGTTGAGCCCATAAAATTTTTTACAAATAAATATGATAAACAATTTCTTAAAGAATTTGCTAAGTATATAAAGACCACAAAATGATATTATTATTGATACCAAAATAAATGAAATAGATTTGCTTGATTCACAGAATAAATAAATAATACAATTATATAACCACCCATCTCCATTCTCTCCAACCTTCCAAAACCTCTCGAAAGACTAGTCTACTGTTTTAGTCACAGCTTAATACCTTCCATGAGCAAAAATCTCCCCTCAATCCCTTCCAGTCTGGTTTCCAATCACAGTTCTCCAACCAACTTGCTTTGTTGAAAATCATCCTAGACCTTCATCTCTCCATAGATAAACAAAAAATCTTGATCCTGATCCTTTTTGACTTTTCAAAAGCATTTGATTCCATTAGTCATTCCATTAGTCCTTTTTTCCAAACTCTAAAATCTTTGTATATCAAATAGCATCCTGATTTTGTGCTCCTAAAAACCCTTTTAACTTTTAGTTCGCTCACTCATCTTTCCACACTTCGATTATGGCTGCCTTGTATATGGTGGACAGACTGTCTGGTGGGCTTGAGATCAGATTGAAAAGATTAATGAAGTGTTTCATTTGATTCATCTTCAGAGTCCCCAGGCACTCCCACATCTCTAGTTGGTATGTTGAGTTGAAGTGGCTCTATCAGATTTCCAGCAGAAATATTTCCTAGGAGTATTCCTTTTCCGAACCTTTACAACCAAAAATCCATCTTACCTTCAGTAAACAATTATGGTGATATTTCTTTATTAACAGTGAGTAAATTCATAGAAAACTACAGAACCAGCATTTTTTTGGAGCAGTTAAAAATGGTAAAGAAGCCATGACTATCAGCAAAAGCAAATCGGAGTGATGGGCACCCCCATATGCCCTTCAGACTGTTAATGAGAAACGATCATCTCCTGCAATGTTTGAGCACTGAACGCCCTGAAGCTAAGAGGATAAAAAATCTTAATTTCAGTGGAATAATGGAGGGGGGAGCATGAAGGTTGAGAAGTTACATTTTAACCAATCAAATAACATTTTATTTGATTTTAGTATTACCATTTTATTTTAAAATTTCTCTATAAACAATACTTTCTTTCAATGTTCATTTCAAGCAGGAAGAACAAAACTTGTAAAATAATTACTATCACTATGCTGTTATCATTTTATATTAAAAAATTTGATGAAATTTGAAAAAGTATAAAATGCTGTATTATACTTGAGTGAAACCTGAATAGTTAAACAACCAAGTTACCGTAAGTGTTAATTATTAAAGAGAGCTAAATCATTTGTTATAAATAAATCACATTTGCTAATACATTACTTCAAACTGACTTACTAATGCAATTTACATCAAGTAAGTTTTTAATTTTTGACTTTAAATCAATCTCAAAATCTTTAAACTTCATCAACAGCAATACCATTCCAAAAAAAATACAACAAAGTAAAAAAGTGATAAGAATATTTCAGAACACTAAAGCTCAATATTCCTATAATCACATATAGTAAACATATTGATAGGTGAACTCAATAAAATTGTTATTTGCAGAAGCAAGTGGATTACAAAATTAGCCTCCACCATTAAATAATTAAAATTTATTAGTAACAGCAAGTAATAAATAACTTTCAGCAAGTAGGAGATTGAAAGAGGATACCTCGATACTTTTTATCTTAAAAAGAAACATTTTTCAGAAATCTCAACTTGGAAATCCAATGAGCCAATTCAAGATCTTAAATTGTTTAAATAATTTTTTTTTGGTCGGATTTTTCAGAATCTCTATCATCAAACAAAAAAATATTATATTTCTGACCCACCCTTAAAATTTTATCTTACAAACATGCCACTTTCCTAAACACCTCAATAATATCTCATAAGATTTATTAAATAGATCTTGTAAAAAATCCTTTTTTTGAGGAAGCTGATGCATAATCAAATTTGTTTCTATTAAATCATATAAATTTAATTCTTAAAACCAAAAATATAGCAGAAATGAATTTTAAAATGAACAAAAGCTTTCAGATGTGCACTGGCGAAATTGAAAAGCATATCTAAGACTATTTTGATTTGCTGAGCTCATGTCACCACACATATTTAAAAAATACCAAGATGTTATAGTGGTTAACTACCGAGACAAAAAAACTTAAATGGAACACTCACACAAGTCTTAAAATGCAAGGATTATTTGCCTACCTTTAAAGTCTTTGAAGTGTATATATCAATAACAGAAGTGTCAAAACATATCAATACTAATAATAAAAATATTAGTTTATTAAACAATTGAAACGAAAAAAAATTGGGATAAACTAAGGAGGGTAATAAAAATGTTACATATATGTTAACCAAAGAGGTTAAACACAGTTTCATCCACTGATTGAAAACTTAAATCTCAATTTATAAATTTTTTTTTTTTTTTTTTTTAATTTCTTTATTGAGTATTATAACAATCTGTCTGTTCGACATTGGTTATAGTGAGGTAGGATGACATTCACACCATATGTACAAAAAAATAAAATAAATAGAACAAAATAATAATCAAAAGTATATACAATAGACAATAAAATAAAATAACCTAAAAAATAAGAAAATTAAAACTAAGGAAAAAAAAAATAAAATAACATGCATACCTATATACAATCAGGCGAGGGAACTCCAGGAGAACCCTGCGCTACTCTTCCAACCGCGTCACTGGTACTAAAGCCAGCGGAGATTGGTCGAGAGCACTTTAGCCACATACACACATGTCTTGAGTGAAGAATCTGGCCATTGCCAGAACTCCAATTTATATAATTTACAAAAGGTCGCGAGGCCACTGCCGTTTCAACCTTCTTGGAGGATTATAGGGATGGGAGATGCTTGATAGGGATTGTGCAAGAGGATTTGGGTGGTAAGTAAGGTTCTGGTGAAATTTGGAGAACTTTTCTGGGATAAGGTCTAGGACAAATGGGATGTTAAGGTCATGATGTAGGGTTTTGTTGGATACATAGAAAGGAGCATCGACTATTGTTCGAAGGACTTTAGACTGGAAGGATTGGATGCGCTTGATGTTAGAAAATTTTGCTGATCCCCACAGTTCTAGTCCGTAAGTCCAAATAGGTTTCAGTATTGTCTTGTAGATCAGTAGCTTGTTTTCAATGGAAAGTTTAGATTTTCTGCTTAGTAGTCGGTATAGTTGGCCGTATCGTCGGTTGAGTTCTTGTCTTTTGAGTCTAGTATGCGGGTTCCAAGTTAGTCTTCGGTCTAAATGAAAGCCAAGATACCGGACTGTGTCTGAATAAGGAAGCTGGATGGAATTAAAGAGTACTGGTGGACAGGAATTGCGTCGGAGTGTAAAAGTAATGTGTTGGCATTTAGATTCATTAACTTTAATGCGCCAGTTATTACACCAGTGCTCAATCAAGGTGAGATGACTTTGGAGATTTAAGGATGCTATTTCGGGATCAGAGTTGGATGATAAGATTGCGGTGTCGTCAGCGAATGTTGCAAGAAAAGTATCGGGATGAACAGGGATGTCAGCAGTAAAGAGGATGTAAAGCAGGGGACCCAAGACGCTGCCTTGGGGAACACCGGCTTTAACGGAGTAGATATTGGAAAATTCTGTTCCACAGCGAACTCGAAAGGAGCGGTCAGAGAGGTAGGATCGGAGGACTAGGTACAAGGACTGAGGTAAATGGATTTTAAGCTTGGAGAGCAGTCCGGAGTGCCATACCCGGTCAAATGCCTGTGCAATGTCCAGAAAGGCACCCGAACAGTATTCCTTGTTTTCTAGGGCTGAGGAAATATGATCAACGACTCGGAGTCCTTGTTGAACAGTAGAATGTTGAGAGCGAAAACCAAACTGATGGGAAGGGATATTTTGGGATTCTATAATGGGTAGGATTCGTTTCAAAAGGATCTTTTCAAAAATTTTTGAAAGGATTGGGAGTAGGCTGATTGGTCTATAGGATGTTGAGCTATTGAGAGGTTTTCCTGGTTTTGGGAAAAGGATAATAGTGGAGTGTTTCCATAACAGAGGGAAGTGGGTGGTGCGTAGGATACAATTGTAGATATATGTAAGGAATATGACTGCTTTGGATGGAAGTTGTCGAAGGATTTGAGGTGTAAGGAGATCATGTCCAGGAGCTTTACGGAGGATTAGTTTTTTTAATTGAAATTTTACTTCGGAAGGATGAATAGCTTTTGGGGGCAAGGAAAGTGGGATTGGTGATGTAAGGAGTTCTTCTACTGTTACGGTGTGGGCAGGATGGGATTCCGGATGTGAAATAAATGTATTGGATAGGTGAATGGCGAACTCCTCAGCTTTATCTTCGTCAGATGCTGCCCAGGAGCCATCACCTCGTCGGAGAGGATGGGAAATGCGGTGAGGATTTAGGATTTTTGTTGTGGTTTTCCAAAGGGAATTGTCGCGAGAAGAGAGGGAGGATAGGTAGGAGTTGAAGGATTGTGATCTGAAGGTGGCTAATTCCAGTTTTAATTGTTTGCAGTAGTAATTATAGGAGCAGCGGTCGGTAGGATGTCGGGATCGTTGCCATAATAATCTGGCACGGCGTTTGGTGCGGATTAGGTTAAGGAGGTGTTGGGGTAGAATGGTCTTTATAGGAATTCTGGAGGAGTCTTTTGGAAAGGAGGCAGTCCAGGCGGCTTGTTGGATTGTGGTAGTAAAGGAATTTACGGCACTATCAAGGTCATCGGGAGTTTTGAGGGATATGTTGAGATCAATATTATCGGAGATTATTTGGCGGAAAAGGTCCCAGTTTACTGGGCCCCTAATGAATGACGGTGGAGAAGGTTTGGGAACAGGTTCAAGTGAAACATTAAGGATTAGAGGACTATGGTCAGAGGAAAGTTCATTTAGACGTGTAATGGAACAATTGAGGGGACTTAAGCCGCTGTGGATAAAGAAATCTAGAAGATCAGGATTACGGTTGGGATCTGTGGGCCAGTAGGTAGGAGAGTTGGGGGAAAGGAGGTGAAAACGTTGGGAATTGAGTGCAGACAGCAGGGTTCGGCCACGAGAATTCGTGGTTCTGGAACCCCATTGTTGGTGCTTGGCATTTAGGTCTGCACCCAAGATGAAGTGATGTCCTAAGGAGTCGAGGAGAGAACTGAATTGGGCATTGGATATGGATCGGTTAGGAGGGCAATACGCTGATGCAAGAGTGACCGGAAAGGAGAAGCTTTTTATCACGATAGCGGTGGACTGTAGGAAATCATGTATTGGTAATGGGAGTAGGTGATGGGAGAGGGATTGGTGTACAATTACAGCAGTACCGGCATGTGCTTTTCCGTCAGGGTGGTCAGTACGATATGTCAGGTATTGTGGTATATTGAAGTGCTGTTTAGTGGTTAGTCGAGTTTCAGTAATTAGTGCCACATCAATGTTCTTGTCAAGTAGTAAAGTAGATAGTTCGTCTGTATGGTTTCTAACACCATTCGCATTCCAAAGGAGAATGGATATGGGTTTAGGGATGTGAGTCATTTAAGGATTTTTCAAAGGAGGGATGAGGTGAGATACGAGATTCGTGAGGAGTGATATGAGTGGAGTAACAAGGGATTTGAAATCGGTGAGGAAAGATGCTAACAAACTTGTGAGATCTGTTGCATTTGAAGGAGGAGGAATATGAGGAATTTGTTGTTGGTGGTTAGGTATATTAGGATGAAGAGGATTTTGAGGTTGGGTTTGAGGTTGTTGTTGTGGCAGGGCTTGACATTTATCGGTTAAAGTCTTACCTCTAAGTAGTTGGGAGAATGATACATCATTGTTTACAATTCTGGAAGGCTCTCTCTCTCTTCTTGTTCTTAGTGCTTCATCTTGAATCCGGTTTTTCTGGTGTCTGGTTTTGAGATTCTTGTAAATTTGGCAGCCTTTGTAGTTGGCCGGGTGTCCCTCCAAGCAATTTATAAATTAATGATATTACACAAGATTATATATTATATTACATAGGTAGTGCCGTCGCGTGGACAGGGCGATCGCCTCGGGGCACCGCGACTACGAAGGCACAACGGATTGGGAATAAATATTACAGCTAAATAACAAATAATCCGATTTAAATTTAAATTATTAAAAGACAATATTTGTTTTTCATTTTTTAAAAAATCTTTGTTTTGTTCCTCCCACAATCTATGCGTACCACACGGATATTATAAAAACTAAATACAACAACGATGATGAAAGCCGGCACTGGCGGATCTAGGATTTAATTTTTTTGGGGAGGGGCTTCAGCCCGAAAGCCTTTTTTTTCATAAAAATAACGATAATTACTTTGGAAAAAAAGAAGGAAACTAACTACCTGTATGAAATGGTGTTTAAGTGATTCCTAAAGCCCTTTTTAATGTAATTGCACGAACAATAATACTTTAAGAGATACTTTTTAAATATTTTTTTCGATAAAACATGGTTATATTTTACCATTTTGGGGGGGGGGGCTTCAGCCAGAAAGCCCCGTAGATCCGCCCGTGAAAGCCGGTAAGGAACGGATGCTACAAATTAATACAGACATAATAAAATATATGGCTGGCTGCTGAAATGGGGACGATGGTGATATAGATATTGAAATAAATAAATTTAAACACGTAGAGCAATTTATGTGTTAAGGTCGACAATAAGAAGAAAAATATATTGAAGAGCAAATTAAGTCGAGGCGAAATGATGGAAATGGTAGTTATTTTTCGGTCCCATCGTCTATCCCGAAATTGAAAAATTGACAAAACGATCATACTTTTTACGGGGAAACGGGGCCATTTATTTTAAGGGACGAACAACGCCTTAGGTGTTTTGAAAATTAAGTATTGCTTAAAATAAGTACCAAGAAGGATAATTCGGCATAATTCAGACCGTTTTACAATGCCGAACTTCGTGGTTTTTACCCGATGAATATAATTATGATGATGGATTTCCAACCGACCGGTTAAAGGTTAATGTGCGGGGAGCCCACTGGTAACCTTTCGAGGGATATATTGAAACAAAGGTGGGTGGGTAGATGGCGTTAATCTTGTGGGGTTAGATTATAGACAGCGATTGGTAGCAAAGGCATCGAACTTCCCGTATAGCTAAGCCTTTGTCATTATTATTATTCCTCCTTTTATAATTAAACATGGGGTAATAAATAGGCTATTACAAGATTTTAGATAGAGTTGGGAGAGAAAGGGGAGGGGGGCGCCCCGTGAAATCTCGCCGAAAACCCATGTGACGGCCCATAGGTTTCTAGTAAAGAAATGATCGTACATAAAATATTCCAGTAATCGCAATATAAATATTTAAACAATAAGATAACAGAAACAATAGTTTATAAGTTAGAGAGCGCGAAACCTCATGTTTTGTGTGTATAGCAAATATTTACCAAACCCAATAGCCAAATTATTCAACATAAGAACCCGTTAAAAATAAATTGAATATCATCTCCAATTAAATAAAGAATTTTTTATTTATTTTGAGTAAGCATAGTTATAAACCTTTCTCAGTGTTGAGGACAGTAGTGGATCCAGGATTTAATTTTAAGAGGCTTCAGCCCAAAAGCTTTTCTTTATTTTATATATGTAACCATCATAACTTTGATAAAAGAAGAAAGAAATTAGCTATATGAAATGGTCTTTAATCGATTCTTGAAGTCCTATTAAATGTAATTACAAGAACAATACTACTTTTTTTCATAAGACATAGTTATATTCTATCATTTTGGGGAGGGAGGCTTCATCGCGAAAGCCTCCTTCCCGTAGATCCGTCTGTGGTTCAGGAGGGAGTTCGAGAAGCGTCGCCATGAAAAGTAGTTCCTGTGAGGTAAAGATGAAGCTGGATATCCTTTTCCTAAGGGGAGGGGGTAGGTCCACACAGGAAAAACACTGGCATTGGGGCGCACCCTGGGTTATGCCACTGACATTTACATTTTTTTCTACTCCGTTATTTTTCCAATTCAAACTATATTTCCATACCCTTAATTCAAAGACCCTTAATTGGCCAGGCACTCAAAAAATGGCTTGAAATGAAAAAAACTCCTCAAACATTCTTTTTTGAGTTCTAAATAAGTAGAATATATATGGTTTAAGTTCATTTTTTCTTTTCTTTATAAAAATACTGCATGGTGTCTTTATTTATTCGGTAGTTCATACATTTCACAACACAACGAAATTCTTACAGCTTTATCTTGGATATTGGAATCCAAGAATCGTATAAAAAACATACTAACATTAAATTAAATATACTAAGCATTGCATTTACATACGAATTGCAGCATCGTCGATAAAAATATTAAAGACAAAAACACACACACACATTATATATAAAGTAATTTTAAAACCTACGGAACTAGTAACCCACCCTCAATATAAGTAATAAGTAAGTAATACTATAATACATAAATAAAATATAAAATAAATAGAAATAACAAAAAAAAACAACGCAAAAACGTAAATTATGGCAACAATAAAATCATTGATTATCGCTCAATAAACGATTAAGCAGCCTGAACCAATTGCTGTAGTTCATGTGGGAACCTTTAAGAACTCTCACGGTAATGACATTCATCGTTCTCTTGGGGATGACCAACATATCCATGTCTTGGAATGATCATCGGCACCATATTCCTCTCCAAGTCATTGTGTGTGGGAGTACTTTTATGTCCACGCCTGGCACTCACAGTGTACGCCCGATCGCCATCCTACAATCTAGGTCCCTATATTTATTGGCTTTAACATTGTTCCAGTGAGTGGTGCTAGGGTTTTCTCCGACGATCTGTGCATCTATAAAGAAGCTTCCGCTTGGTCCCAAGCACACCAGGTCTGGCTTCCACCTTCGTCTATTACCAATAAACATTTTTTCCTTTGTGACCCTGTATCCTTTCTTTTGGAGAGCAATTTCCAACATGTTCACCACTGTATCATGCCGCTGCACTCTGCCACCGTGAGACAAAATGCAGTGTTGTATAATGTGGCTGGCAGTTTTGCTTGCAGGACACCCAGCTCTACATTGGGTCGGTATAAAGGTATAAAGGTTACCGGAGCCACGTAGTCTTTCAACCAGTGAGTTGATGAGTGACATTTTTTTGACTCCCTCAGTGCCTTACCATCAACGCTACGATACAATTTCATGGAAAGCGATTTCTTCCGTTCTTCACCCGAAGTGTTTTCCGTGTTGAGGCCCATTTTCGTGAGGTTGCTTGGGAGTTGTATCATTTCCTTAGTAATAAAGGAGGAGTGATAGGCGGCTATTGCTACTGGGCAACCATAGTACTCCATACCTCGTAAACTAGCGAGCTTGAGTGAGGGCATAGCACTGCTAAAGCTTATTACGCCCAAACCACCATCAGTACAAGCCACAGGCGGATATACGGGAAGGGCTTTCGGGATGAAGCTCCCCTCCCCCCCCCCCAAAATGGTAAAATATAACTATGTTTTACAGAAATATGATAAACTATCTCTTAAAGTATTCTTGTTCGTGTAATTACATTTAATAGGACCTCAAGAACCACTTGAACACCATTTCATATAGGTAGTTAATTTCTTTCTTTTTTTAAAAAATGAATTATCGTTATATATATGAAAAAAAAATCTTTCGGGCTGAAGCCCCCCTGCCAAAATTAAATCCTAGATCCGCTAGTGGTACAAGCAGAGTGGAAATATTGAGTAGGGGTATCTTGAGGGAGTCGCAGCCAAGAACGTATTGCCGCTCTCGTTGAAATATCTAACTTTCTCAACTCATTCATTTTGCTTGGACTCAGTGTGAGGAGATGAATGAATTTTGGGATGAGATACGTTCTTAAAGTAACTAATTTTTGTTGAGGTTTTAGGAGTGCTGTGTTTGTTTTGTGCAGCAGTAATGATAATTCATCGATAACTCCTATGGCATTCTTGTTGTTCAACGTAAATTTCGATCCTAGGTATTTCCAGCAATCCAAGATACCTAACTGCTTGATTCTAGCCCCATTTACTGCGAAATGATGTTTGTTATCGACCTTCATCACATTAGAGTTGACGGCCTTGACTAGTGAAAAGCTAAAGTTTTTGGCTGGTTTGGATTCCATTCCCAGATTTTGAATAGCTGTAGCTGCGTCCGATAGTAATCTTTTCATGCGATTGGATTAGGATGTGATTAGAACTAGGTCGTCTGCAAATGCCAGGCAGTTTACCATTGTTCCTCCCATATTGTAGCCTATTCCATCTGGAAGGGAATGGATTACCCAATCCATTGCCATGTTAAAGAGACTAGGGGACAATGGGTCGCCCTGCTTTATAGCTCTTCCACTTTCAATAGGATCCGTCTGCTGCTTATTATCTGTAATACGGGTGTGACATTTCCTATATAGCCCCTTCAAGTAATCAATAAGTCCAGCAGGCATACCCTTCCATTCCAAGATTTTATAAAGTGCATATTGGCTCACATTATCAAAAGCTTTGGCAATATCCATAAAAGTTACATGGATTCCCTTCTTTCTCCTTTTAGAGTCCTCCATTAGTGCTTGTAAGGAGAATATATTTTCTGCAGTGCCATCAGTCGCAATAAACGCTCGTAGTGCAAATCCATTTCGTTTAGACGAGTTGCAATCATCTTGTGCAATTGTCTAAGAGGGACTGAAGCAACAGGGATGGGTCTATATACACTAGGACCAGCGGGATCATCAGTTTTCGGAATAAATATAGTCCGAGCCCGCAGTTAATTTTGGTAAGTGGGGTGGATTGGACAGATATATATTATAAAATATGGTCCTATGTTAGGGGGCAACAGACTCCCACTGCTTAACAGTGATATTATCTGGTCCCGCTGAAGATTTCTTGTCCTAGCAAGATAGCACTTAATTTGATTTCATCAACTGTAACTGGCAGCCATAATGTAAGCAAGTTCTGGTCAGAAATTGGCCTATCCGGCACATTGGTATACGATGCTCTCTCCATCAGCGGCCTCCAGAAAGATTAGAGTTGCTCAACACTGTGCTTGTTGCGGGCTGTGGTACCATTGAACACATCGCAAACCGCTTTCTCCTTATCTTTTGCCCATAATCTTTGAATCCTCTTGAACTTCTCCCTTCTTCTAGCAGCAGAATTAGCGGGCAATGATCTGTCACCAGATTCATTTGAAATGGTGCTTTTTACGTTCAGCAATGATTCGAGCCATGTGATAAGAGATTCCGAAATGTCTTCGCCTTCTTCTGCAATCTCCAAAAGTGAACCCAACAATGAGTTAGGATCAGTTATCTCCTGGCATAAATCTCTTGCTGCTTTCGGAAATTCCTGCTAATATGTGGTACCATTATTTGTGGCAACAGCTGGGTTAGAATCTGCTGCTTGATCGCTACGTCTTTCCAGGACTCTCTGGAGGAGATCCTGTTATCGTTCTTTTGTTCTCGCCTTCCGTATACTCCATATAGACCTACTGGGTAGCATACCGACCAAGTCCCGAATCCTTACATTTCCTCCATGAGCCATAAGTGATGATGAATCGTTTGGACTGTTACTAATTTCATTCTTACTTAATGCGTTTTCATTACCTAATATTTTTCTAGTGTTTCTGTAAATTGTATTATTTGTTTTAAAAGCATCTGCTAAATTTTCTTCTAGTCTTACTAAACTTTAAGGAGTCATTTTCTGAATTTGATTTGATTTTTAAGCCCTTCCAACTCACCCATTTTTAACGTGCATGCCAGGCGTAAATGGAAAACTATTAAAGACAAGGAATCCAGACACGCTGTGATTTCCTTTACCGCCCCAGGTTTAATACCATCAGTTTTCTTTTTCAAAACTCCTCTACTCTCCCTCTCATTTTCCGCGCTCATAGTTAAAAGCTTGACTGGGTCCAGGTCAGCTTTTTCAGTGTCAGTGAGTTTATTCGATGGTAAAGATCGATTCTCATATACATTTTTAGTCCTTCCAGCATAGTCCGAATGTAGCTTAATAGGAGATTGACTGCCCGGTTGTTTAATTATATCTGACGAACCAGGGTCTCTTACAATAGGGTCACTTAATTCATTACTATTTTCCGTAGCAGTATTTCATTGGGTTCAATCGTATCAAACCGTATCCTTTGCAAATTGTTACTAATTCGACCTTTCTTCCCTTCCATATTTCACTTATGAAAGAAAAATAAATTAATAATAAATAAATAAATAAAAAAATAAATAAATAGAAAAGCTCAAGGAGATAAAGATAAATATTATGTATGAGTTAAACTATAGAATACGTGACAATAATGAAAATTCTAAGCTACTAGGCAGATTCTGACTTGACAATGATAACTTTGAATATAAAAATAATAATAATAATAAATAAACAAAAAAAAAGTTAAATTAATAATAGAGGTGAGTTAAAAGTAAAAATTATAATAATTCTGGATCACTCAATAGTTTCAAAACTAACAATAACAACTTTAAGTCCTATTAAATGTAATTACAAGAACAATACTACTTTTTTTCATAATACATAGTTATATTCTATCATTTTGGGGAGGGAGGCTTCATCGCGAAAGCCCTCCTTCCCCGTAGATCCGTCTGTGGTTCAGGAGGGAGTTCGAGAAGCGTCGCCATGAAAAGTAGTTCCTGTGAGGTAAAGATGAAGCTGGATATCCTTTTCCTAAGGGGAGGGGGTAGGTCCACACAGGAAAAACACTGGCATTGGGGCGCACCCTGGGTTATGCCACTGACATTTACATTTTTTTCTACTCTGTTATTTTTCCAATTCAAACTATCTTTCCATACCCTTAATTCAAAGCCCCTTAATTGACCAGGCACTCAAAAAATGGCTTGAAATGAAAAAAACTCCTCAAACATTCTTTTTTGAGTTCTAAATAAGTAGAATATATATGGTTTAAGTTCATTTTTTCATTTCTTTATAAAAATACTGCATGGTGTCTTTAAGTATACTTAGGCCAATTGCTGTCAAACAATGGTGGTGTCTTTAAGTATACTTCGGGCAAATAACTGTAAATCAATGGTGGTACCTCTAAGTTCACTTTGGCTAATAAATGTAATTAAATAATTTATTACGTAATAAAAGAAACATCTTTAAATAAAAAATAAGTTTATTGTAAATAAAATACAAAACATAAATCCATGAAAAATAAAATTAAGCCTTCCCTTGCCCATGAAATTTAAGAAAACAGGGCCTCTCACTGGTGTTACAAATTCTCACATTACATTTTTGGCATGAAACAACCGTTTGATTCTAGCAGCACAGTCTGCACTTCCCTTTTGTAGTCAATACTTGCCAATGGTGCATCCTATCAAGTCTTGCTGCGTTTTGTATGACAGCTGCAGCTGTTCCTTTTTGTTTCAAGACTGCAATAGGTGGTATCCTGGCTCCACTAGCTCTTTTAGCACGCCGGTACAGCAGCAGAATATCCTCGGCAATTCGTATTCGAAATTGTTTTAAAGTCAAATTTATTTTAGAGGTGTTCCTTTTAACAACATGTAGGCGTTGGGAAAAAGGGATTGAGTAATATAAAATAAATGTTAATATTTTGATCATCTGAATTGTGGTTTTGAAATTTTCTTCTTTTATAGGGTATTTGAAGGTAATTTTGGAGGCTCTTTTCCCTTAGGGGGTTCAAATTTTGGGACTGAAGTTTCTTCAGGTACTCCAGTGTAAATGCGATCTCCTTCTTCTTCACACATTGCCAACAATTCATTGCACTGCATAATATTGAAATTTTCATCTTCAATATTGAAATCTTCCAATATTTTATTAACTTCCTTTTTCAGCTTTGCTTCAGCCATTTTGGAGCATTTGTCTACACTTTCTTCTTCATTGTCACTCTTTTCTTCATCAGAAGTGATATTAAATTTTGGTAGCAAAGCCAAAATCTTTTTACCTTGACTTTGATATATATATTTGTGAATAAAAATGATAATAAAAAAGAAAGAATTTAAAACCATGTACCTCAGGCACATTTGTTGCCATTAGGCCAGGGTGAATTTAAATAGACGATCATTAAACTCCATTGTAAAACTTTATTCCTCTCCAGAATAGAAAATGAAACACATAAGGACTTAAATATAAGGTTTAAAACTAATTCACTCGATTTAGTTCATATTTAAATCTAATAAGATATATTTTTTTACATCAGAAACTTGTCTGGTGACTAAAGTAAAACTATGTGGTAAATAATGGTGATATGCTTCAATATATTGTTAATAATTCGCTTCAAATATAGCGATAAATCTACTTTTGTCACAGGTTCTAATGTTGGGAGGCTATATGAGTGTGGACTGTGGCACAAAATAGATATGAATGGAAGGAGTTGCAGCCTTTGGCAAGTAAAATATGGAAGATGTCTTCAAAGACACCTTGGCCTATTTTGGATTAAATAAATAAATTGTAAGTTACGATAAGATGAAGTTTTAGACGGATGTTAATAATTTTATAACAAGGGCTCTGTCACATGGACTATATCAAACATCCTATTTTTGAGTTAGTGTAATTATAGGATTCCCGGGAATAAAATTTAAGATGTTAGTTTATATGCATGTTTTAGACAAGGAGCTACTGACCATTTAATTTAGCTGAGGGACTTACAGCTACTAATAACATGTTTATATTCTAGTTAAACTTCATCTGAACACTTAAATTCGTTCAGTTGGTAGTAAGCCGTTGCTTTATTTACGAAAATACAAATTAAAGTGTCGAAATTACTCGTTTCATTTAAGAAAAGAATTGATGGCTGAAATTTTGATATGATGCATCCCAATGTATCCCTAAAAGAGAATTCACCTTGACTGAGGATGTACTCGCTTGTCGTTTGACTGACGGCTTCAAAGTGATCAAATTAGTTCAGTCGAATGGTAGTTAGATGTGGAGAAAATCCAAATAGTCGGTTTCTCACCGGTTTTTTAAGTTTTTTGGTATCATCATCCCATCTGAATTTGAAGTTTTCAAACGAAATTTTCCTTTGCGATCCGAGATATATGGAGAAAAAAGAATTTTTTTTCTATTTTTTGGCCGTGACTCGGAAACTATTAATTTTATCGAAAGTACTATGCTATGCAAAAATAAAGAAGATAAAATTTACTATAAATATCATACATGGTTTTTGCAGTAGAACCAAGGAATGGGGAGTTAGAGCAAGTTGACTTTGTTTGTTTTACAACTAATAGCTCGTTTCGTCGGTTTTCCAACCAAAAAAAACTCACGATCTATGCATCTCTTGAAGATATTCATTATAATAAAATTGGAGGAGCATTAAATTTCCTACGCACCTCATGTAGAGGCGTCAATGTGTGAGAAGGTAAGCGGCTGTTAAAGCGCACGGAATTGAATACATTATCAGTAATAGTATCTGCCGCACTAAACTTCAGCACATTTTATCTTCTAAATTCCGCTGATTGAACTATATTTATAACAACACAACTAGAATGTATAAACAATTTATATAGCTTTGATATGTTCTGTTTGTATGAGAGATATCAACATTCATAATAATAAAAAAATTAAGGACCAAAATGCACTACAAGGTCTGAGCGCTCTAAAAACTTTTCATCTTTTCGTTTATTAACGATTATACCTGAGTTCAATAGCAAATTTGATGCTATTTTCATTCAATTCAAGCTTATGTAGATTCGTAATATGCGAATAGGCGAAAATTATTTGTTTTTATAATTGTTATCGATTATTGTAGTCTCTTGCCACTAGAATGATTTAAGTAACTTTATTTTATGCTTTAAGTAGTCGTTCTAATAAAGTTAATGGGTGTATTCTTTGAAACAAAACGAGCACAACTCAAAATCCAATAATGTAAAGCCAATCTATTATTAATAGTTCGTACCACTAAATCTCGATGGAATTAGTCAGAACTAAATTAATAGTTCGTACCACTAAATCTCGATGGAATTAGTCAGAACTAATTCCTGCTTAAGGGTTGTTTGGATTATCTAAAAGTTCGGTTTATAGCGTTAGAGGAAAAATATTTTCAACAAAATATAACAACTAAATCATTGATAAACATTTCAAGAACTCCTTCCGAGAATCCGATACGAAGAATACAAGAATCCGATTTACGTAACTACACAGTCGGCACAAATGAAGAGAGATTTAAAGAAAGATTATAAGTCTCGTATTTAAAAGTAATAGAATTAAGTCACAGTTACTGTTTTTTTTAAAATATTACGCTTTCACAATGAGGAACAATTGAAATGAAGGCGAAAACCTTAAACAAGCCGAATAAAAAAAAAAACATTAGACGAATTGTTTAATATTAACTTAAGATAAATTATAACTCTAATCTAATTCCAATTATTGTTCATTTCTCAAGTAATGTAACTTTTTTTAAACAACTTGGATAGATAGAAGTCAAACTTTTACCATCAACCTAAAACTTGATTACAAAAAGGTTCTTTGGAACTTTTATTATATTTCCAAAATAAATTATCAAAAACTGTAAAAATGAAGTCGATTTTTAAAAAGTTCTATAAAAGTTTCAACTCCTGATCTCTTACCATTCAAGATAACATGGACATACCTCTTTGGCGTAAAACTTAAATAAAACCTAGACATGTGGTTATTAAACAATTGGCTTTTGGCGGATAACATGTGCTGTTGTTTAAGATTTCGAATTATTAAATTTATTCATTATACCCGAAGTGACGAAATGATTTGTATCATTAATTTAATTTAATTAAATAGTTTTTCATGTGAAGTTATCTCCTGAATCTGCTTTAGTGTGTTTTGGAAAAAAAATGTGTAAATACTATTGTAAGAAAAAGGCTTCAAAAGGTATTGTGTTTTATTTAGCTTATATGTACTTTAAGAAGTGGGGTCTCTAAAGTAAAATCCGCTGTAGTTAATATTATTTTAAGTGTAAAATTTACAATGTCTGATGGCACCACTGCGTGTTAGATTACTTTTGTTATTGGTCCATTGGACTTATGTTAGTGAATATTGTCTATAGTTTTATAACAGTATTTTAGGTAATATAAATTACCCATAATAATAATAATAAAAATATTATTTTAAAATAAATATTAACACGTAGCATATTTTTTTTTTAATGACTAAATTAGAGGCAATAAATTCAAGAAGCAGAAACAAATATGTAATCTAAAAATACCATATTCGTTCGAAATTTGGTGTTCCAAAAATTCTGCCCCGCCCCGCCCCTCTGGACTTGCCTCCCCCCCCCCTTTACCATTGAAGCTAACATGGACTTGTAATTACGTCTAAAACATCACCTGGGCAGTGGCGTACCTATAATTTTTGATGACCAGGATATATTTTTAAGCACCTAAAAAAAAAAAAAAAATTTAATCTTATTTATTGAAAAATATTACAATCTGACTCAAGGACATTTATAATAGTGTTCATAGAACACATTCACATTCTATGTACAGTAACTAAAAAAATAATAATAAATAAAAACAAGATTTTGTAAATTGCGACAACGATATCGACTGATAGAAATAAAAAAGTATGTATTTCTATCAATAATGTTTATTCAACTAAAAATTTTAAACTTGTGGTGGTGGCCCACGCAGTTCACTCCAAAGGCTACCCCCGATTTTTAAACAAAAACTTTAATTTCAGTAATTTTGTTTTCATTCATCTGCATTCTTTAAAATAATGAGCAAGGTTTTGATTTAAGTAATTTATGGTTAAAATGTATGCAATATGTCGAAATTGTGTTCACTTTTATATATTTTAGTGTTGGAATGTTGAAAACACTGAGGTGCTTGGCGCGCATTTATCAGTCCACTACTGTCCTCAGTTTTGGAAGCTTGGGTAAGCCATATCTGATTTAAATACATCTTTAAAAATTGGTTTAATGTTTATTAAAACAATATTAATCATAGATTTATACTACTGTCATTTCCGTGGAAGAATAACTATATTATTTCATAAATCTTTATCATATATTTGAATAAATAATCTTAACTTATCTTACATAACTTATAATCAATTCATTTAATTTATTTTGATATTTACAGCAAATTTAATGGTATGAGATACCACAAAAGAAGAAGTCGAATAATATAATTGGATGAAAAATACAAAATAAGTGATATATGGAATTTTTAATTTTTTTGTTTTCATGATTGCGTAAAATATTAAGACTAGTTTTATAAAATGAATTTAATATTAGCTTTTTATTCTAATTTGAATTATTCTAATAGTTTGTAATTTACAGGTATTAGAGGAATTAAGTATGCGGCAGAAACAATCAACGAACTGTACCTTCTGCTTTTGGGGATGACTTTATAATCGAACTACATATGCTGCACGAACGAAAACATCATAAATAGGTCGTAAAACATTTATTACTTAATAACAAAGTTATTTTATAAACGTGAGAATATTGTATAAAACCACTTGATAAACTTCCAGCTATTTGTATAACTTTACTCATATTTTATAACTTTAATAACATTTTATTGGATTCAATCAGTTAGGAATATTAGAAAACAAATATAACGGGCTATTTGAATTTGTAACAAAATAAAAAGATGCTTTAGGTTCAAGTTGTGGGTAAACATTAAGTTAAAGGCCAATGGAGAAGTCTATTGTTGGGAGGATGACAAAGCACCCATTGTTGACCCAACGTAAACAAATAAACTTCCCAAATTTTGAAGACGAAAAAAAATTATATTTTTAGACTTAAACTTCCTCGTTTCACCTTGTACAAAAAAAAAAAAAGTATTGTTAACCTTTCGAAATAAAACAAAAATAATTAAAACATAAAAGTTATAAAATATTATAATTTATGTACATGCGAGTACTATATTATTTGTTTATGGAATAATACGGATTCGTAGTTTAATTTTTTTTAAAATCAAAATAAGATTCATCCCCGATCTTCATACTTAATAATCTTAAACTAAACAAAAAAAAAAAAATCTCATTGAACTCTTTATCAATTCATGGGGGTCGACCCATTTAGTTCAGTACAACTTATTTTGAATTTACTGTGGGTAAATGGTTGACTGTCGTGAACAATGAAGAGAAGAATAGTTGGGGTGATCAATCAAATAAGAAGGCAAAAATACATGATAATATTTATTTTGACATTTGCCGACGTTTCGACCTGAAGTTCAGGCCTTCATTAGGGCTGTCTCCAAAGGTGTAAACGGAGAAAAAATAACTTTTTTTCTCTGTTTACACCTTTGGAGACAGCCCTGATGAAGGCCTGAACTTCGAAAGGCCAGGTCGGAAACGTTCGCAAATGTCGAAATAAATATTATCATTTATTGTTGCCTTCTTATTTGACTGATCACCCCAACTATTCTTCTCTTCATATTTTGAATTTATTTTTAAGGACTCCGTTCATTATTAAGACCGAAAGTTATGTAAATGTTTTACAAACTTTTATTGAATTTATTTAAAATCAATGTTTTTTCGGTGCAAATTCGATTTCACTACTCTAAGATGGTGGTCGTTTCAAGATCACGCTAATTTTGATCACTGCGAAAATTCATGGCATCCTAATTATTGTTACTCGCAGTTAATAATCTGGTCATCAGAAGGGAAAGAGTGATTACCAGGATCCTACAAATTATATTTAACCTACTATTTTACAATAATCAAATATTATAATTGAGTAAAAATTTGTTTCTTAAAACGTATTTTACAATCAAAACAGGTGTGAATCGGCTTCGGCGACAGATGAACTCCGTCTTCTGTCGGACTCATTTGGATATTTTCTGTAATTTATGAGTAGTATGCACTAAGTGATCTTGAAATTGGTAGCTGTCCTAAAGTAGCTAAAGGTAACAAGTACCGTTTGTTATTATTGAAATAGGTAACTGTTATTTAAAAAATAATTATAACTTTAGTAATAAAACATGAAATATTATCCCTTTATTGTTGTTAACATCAGTGCCGCCCTTAGAGATTTGACACCCCACCGGCAATTATGTTATGATTTCTTCCATCCCTCCTTCCACGAAAATGTAATTTTGGAGAAGAAAATGAGGCGCACGTAAAAGACATTGTACATTACTTTATAATTAATTATAACCCATTCAATATGTCTCTAATTCAGTTGGTTTATTACTAGACTTGTTCATTTTTTTTTTTATTAAAAAAATTTCCAAATTTTATCTGAAGTGGTGGGTGCCAAAACCTCACATGGTCCCGTAAAAATAGAATTTTGTACTAGTTCTGTTTCTCTACTCCTAAGTGGAGGGTGACTGGTTTAAACATCGTCCAGAGCACGCTATTTCCGATGAAGGCCGACAATAGCCGAGTAATGACAATCCTGTTTACATTCGGTAGAACTGGCTTGAAATATACCTGTTATTAGGTTTGGTTATATTCGTACTTACTTTTCTAATAAGTAATTAGGAAAATATTTAAAAAGTTAATATAAGTCATTTGCCACCAAGATAAAATCATAAATTACGTAATTAAAATTAAATTGATATTCTCCTCCTCACTGATAAATATGGAGAATACGGAACAAATAAAACGTATAATAATGAAATATGTACAGACAAAATGTGTATAGTAAAATAATACGGTACAAAAAAAATATGGATATGTTATATACTGAAAATTGGTTCTCTGTGGTGAAGCGATTTCTTATCCTGTCACCCAAAAGTACAAGTGTTTTCGGGCTGAAGTCCCGCCTCAAAAGAATTTTTTATTTTTTTTCGTTTCATTGGCTCATATTTGTTTATACAAGTCGTTGGCACCATGTTACAGTAAAGAATGTGCAATGTTGGACAGGCTAACACACGTTGCTTTAACATTGTGCCGACGAAGTGATCTAGGGTTAACACTTAAATAATCACAATATGTACTCTTTTTTAACTGTAAAGTATATAAAACTACTGCATGTAAGCACTTATTTATGATTTTATTTTAAAATATGTAAAGGCCTTCAAGGACCACTCAAACGTCATGTTATATATTATGTTTATTTTTCTTCTAGAGTAATTACCAACTTAATAATTCGAGAACAAAAATTAAGAAGTAAATTATCTACATTTCTGTTGAAAATTGGACCATTGCTTATATTAACTTTTTTTATAGCTCTTGAGGTATACTACCACCCCTTTAACTATTTCCCTTCACTTACAGGATGCCCTGTATAATAGAAGTGAACACAATGGGGATTTAGCTGACTAACAATCTACTACCAAATAGAAATGGGTCGTTTCCGCCTACTTTAGCATACCTGTTGTTTCAGGATAATACTTCAAGTGTGCTCAAGTTGAAACCAGTCACCATTTTCGACTTGCGAACTCGAAACTAAAACCTAAATTTATTTATATAAAAAATAAATTTATTTTAGAAATAAACTATGATTCTAATTGCCAAAGTTATGAACATAGCTTTCCGTTTTAACAAGTATTTGTTAATTATTGTGATCTTGCAATGTATTTTACAATACCTTCGTTTGGTAATTGTCAAACATGTAATTCTGGTAAAATAATCGCAAGAATATTAACTTTTCGATATATTATAAATAGCTCATCTATACGACCATATAGACCATGTTTTTTTTTTTTTTTTACGATAGACAGCTTTATGGGACACAAAACCCAAATCCTTTAAATAATCATTAATACTCCAAAATAAGGCCACATGTTGAAATTATAAATAAAGTTCTTGATATCGTGTATGTTAAAGAATATACAGTAATTCATAATTTCCTGAAAACAATAATTGTGATATACAGGGGTGTCCAGAAGGGGGTTTTTCATGGGGCAAGTTGCGCCATCATAATTGTTGAGAGGGGCAGATTTCGACGGAATTATGAATTTTCGAATTGAAAAGTTTCAATCAAGAAGACAAACGAAATACATGGAACAAACGTAATCAAGTGTAATTGTATATGATTTACGGAACTTTTATTTCTAATGTTTTTAAGAAGACGAGAGCAATAAAATATTGTTCGGGAGGGCGAAGGTTCATGCGCCATCGACCTTGGGGGGATAGACATCTCTGATGATACAAGTGAGTGGACACGGGCGGATCTACAGGGGGGGGGGGAGGCTATCGGGCTGAAGCCCACCTCCTCCTAAAATAGTAAAATATAACCATGTTTTATGGAAAAAAATTATCTCTTAAAGTATTCTTGTTCGTGTAATTACACTTAAAAGGACTTAAGCATTCACTTAAACACCATTTCATAACCTGTATGAAACTACGAATTACCTAGTTCGTTTCTTTCTGTTTTTCCAAAGTAATTATCGTTATTTTAACGAAAAAAAAAAAAGATTTCGGGCTGAAGCCCCCAAAATTAAAATCTGGATCAGCTAGTGCAAGTGGGTAATTTCCTAACAAGTAATTTTCAAAGAAAATTAATTAGTCTCATTGTATTAACATGGTTTATTTAACATATAATAAAAAATCACGGAAACCTTTAACAAATCTGTTTTCATTATTTTATACAGCATCGGAACTAGGGAGGGGCCACTTGTCACAGGCGCCAGAATTTAGGGGGCGGGAAATTTCGGACACTAGAGTTTTTAAGTCAAGAAAAAAATAATCATTTCTACCGCTGTATTTTTCTTAATTTAATTCAATCGATAGAATGAGTTTATGGATAAAAAATATTATATCTATTTTGAAATATATCACCTAAAATACTGTAGTAAAATTGTTGACTTTTATAGAGGGGGGGTGAAATAAGTGGCAGCAAAATTAATTCTGCCCCTCTTTTAAAATACTAGTTCAAATCCTGATTTTAAGTAATCCATTAAGTATAATGAAAAAAAAGTAATAATAAAATTTGTTAAAGTATGGCCGTTCCAAATAATTTTATTTTAAAATAACCGGTAATAGTTATATTTTCTTTTTCTATTATTGATTTCTAAATATGATGCTAAGCTCCGTAAATATTTAATTAATTATATTTATTAATAACATTTGAATCAAAAATTTTAATTAGTTTCTTATATGTGTATATATATATATATATATCAAGCAATAGGTTTGAATATTGAATTATTCTTGTAACATATAGATGTCTTTTTTTTTTTCATTCCGTTAACAGTGAATGTATTTTTTAATTAGAAGTCATCGAGAAAAGAAGAAGCAGGGTGTCTGTTTAATCTCTCAATGGGGGGTGTGATGTGCATTCTGTTTCCATCACAACCACATTGAGAGGCGAACTAGGCTCTCGAAGGTCCACTCTGATTTAATTTGTTTTCATATCCTCAAGATATCAAATTATAAGAAAAATAGCATACATGGACAATGGACAATTGGGATGTGTCTTATCTATTCATCAAACCAGTATTAAGTAATTATATAGGCTCTCTGAGGTCTACAAATATCTTCAAGTATTCAACAAGTTAGAAGAACAATGATGCTACAACTAGAAAATGTTTCCTAGAATTTTGTCTCTGTTGTGTGTATCAGCATGTAATAATGTTTTAATTATTTAAATATATCCCCAATGATGACAGAATAAAGGTGATTGAAATTAAATGATTATTTGGCTTACCAAATCTGAGGGGTAATTTTACAAGTTGATACAAAATGAATATTACTTTTTCCAACTTATGTTACTTGTGTTTTTTGGTTACTTACGTTTAACTATTAATTTTGTTTTAATGATTAGTAATAACCTCAATGATAAAAATATTTACTGACTGCTGGTTTATGAGGCTTTGTATCATTTTTTTGTGATGTCATTACTTGTTAGTCGGTCACTAGAAACAGTTTAAATATAGAATTATTTTTGTATGTAATCCAGTTAACAATTATGGAATATTTTTATATAATTTGAAACACAAGAAGAAAAAAGGAAGCAGGGTGTCTGTTTAGCCTCTCAATGGGGGTGTGATGTGCATACTGTTTCCATTACGCCCACATCGAGAGGTGAACTAGGCTCTCTAAGGTCCACTCTGATTGAATCTGTTTTCTTTAACTCAAGACATAAAATTATGAGAAAAATAGCATACATGGACATTAGACGATTGGGATGTTTCTTATCTATACATCAAACCAGTATTAAGTAATTATATAGGCTCTCTGAGGTCTACAAACATCTTCAAGTATTCAACAAGCTGGAAGAACAATGATGCTACAAATAGAAAATGTTTCCTAGAATTTTGTCTCTGTTGTGTGTATCAGCATGTAATAATGATTTAATTATTTAAATATATCCCCAATGATGACAGAATAAAGATGATTGAAATTAAATGATTATGTGGCTTACCAAATCTGAGGGGTAATTTTACAAGTTGATACAAAATGAATATTACTTTTTCCAACTTATGTTACTTGTGTTTTTTGGTTACTTACGTTTAACTATTAATTTTGTTTTAATGATTAGTAATAACCTCAATGATAAAAATATTTACTGACTGCTGGCTTATGAGGCTTTGTATCATTTTTTTGTGATGTCATTACTTGTTAGTCGGTCACTAGAAACAGTTTAAATATAGAATTATTTTTGTATGTAATCTAGTTAACAATTTTGGAATATTTTTATATAATTTGAAACACAAGAAGAAAAAAGGAAGCAGGGTGTCTGTTTCGCCTCTCGATGGGGGTCTAATGTGCATACTGTTTTCATTAGGCACACATCGAGAGGTGAACTAGGCTCTCTAAGGTCCACTCTGATTGAATCTGTTTTCTTTAACTCAAGACATAAAATTATGAGAAACACGGCAAAAATTGACATTATCTGTCTGTTAGCGATGGTATTTCTGTGCCCATTACTGGCATCTTGTGTAAGTAAACAGACTCTACACTAATTTTTTATTTTATATGTTACATATCTTAAATAATAGTTACGTTTTATTCTATCTAATTAAAATCACATCCAATGAGAATGAATGATGGTGGGGACCCAGTTGACACCTAATGAATTTTTTCAATTTAGAAGACATCGAGGAAAGAGGAAGCAAGGTGTCCGTTTGGCCTCTCAATTGGGGTGTGATGTGCTTTCTCTTTCCATTACATTCTCATTGAGAGGCAGAATGGACTCTCTGAGGTTTACTACGATTGAAGTTGTTTTGATTATCCATAAGACATCAAGTCCTGAGTAACATGGCATAAATTGACATTGTCCGTCTGCTGGCCATGTTCCTTCTGTACCCATTAATGGCATCTTGTGTAAGTAAATAGACTCTACATTAATTTTTTATTTTATATATTACATATCTTAAATAATTGTTACTTTTTATTCTATCTAATTAAAATCGCATCCAATGAGAATGATGGTGGGGATTCAGTTGACCCTATCATGCTGTATATATATATATATATATATATATATATATATATATATATATATATATATATATACTTTTTACTTTTGGATTGCGTTTAACTTCTCAACCTGCTGGTAATGTGTTTTTCTTATCCAATCCAGAGTTATGAAAATTCCAATGTGTTCTCTGAGGTTTACAAATATCTTCAAGTATTCAACAAGCTGGAAGAACAATGATGCTATAACTAGAAAATGTCTCCTAGAATTTTGTCTCAGTTGTTTGTATCAGCATGTAATAATGTTTTAATTATTTAAATATATCCCCAATGATGACAGAGTAAAGGTGATTGAAATTAAATGATTATTTGGCTTACCAAATCTGAGGGGTAATTTTACAAGATGATACAAAATGAATATTACTTTTTCCAACTTATGTTACTTGTGTTTTTTGGTTACTTACGTTTAACTATTAATTTTGTTTTAATGATTAGTAATAACCTCAATGATAAAAATATTTACTGACTGCTGGTTTATGAGGCTTTGTATCATTTTTTTGTGATGTCATTACTTGTTAGTCGGTCACTAGAAACAGTTTGAATATAGAATTATTTTTGTATGTAATCCAGTTAACAATTATGGTATATATTTATATAATTTGAAACCCACCAAGAAAAAACGAAGCAGGGTGTCTGTTTAGCCTCTCAATGGGGGTGTGATGTGCATACTGTTTCCATTAGGCCCACATCGAGAGGTGAACTAGGCTCTCTAAGGTCCACTCTCATTGAATCTGTTTTCTTTAACTCAAAACATCAAATTATAAGAAAAATAGCATACATCGACATTAGACGATTGGGATGTGTCTTATCTATTCATCAAACCAGTATTAAGTAATTATATAGGCTCTCTGAGGTCTACAAATATCTTCAAGTATTCAACAAGTTAGAAGAACAATGATGCTACAACTAGAAAATGTTTCCTAGAATTTTGTCTCTGTTGTGTGTATCAGCATGTAATAATGATTTAATTATTTAAATATATCCCCAATGATGACAGAATAAAGATGATTGAAATTAAATGATTATGTGGCTTACCAAATCTGAGGGGTAATTTTACAAGTTGATACAAAATGAATATTACTTTTTCCAACTTATGTTACTTGTGTTTTTTGGTTACTTACGTTTAACTATTAATTTTGTTTTAATGATTAGTAATAACCTCAATGATAAAAATATTTACTGACTGCTGGCTTATGAGGCTTTGTATCATTTTTTTGTGATGTCATTACTTGTTAGTCGGTCACTAGAAACAGTTTAAATATAGAATTATTTTTGTATGTAATCTAGTTAACAATTTTGGAATATTTTTATATAATTTGAAACACAAGAAGAAAAAAGGAAGCAGGGTGTCTGTTTCGCCTCTCGATGGGGGTCTAATGTGCATACTGTTTTCATTAGGCACACATCGAGAGGTGAACTAGGCTCTCTAAGGTCCACTCTGATTGAATCTGTTTTCTTTAACTCAAGACATAAAATTATGAGAAACACGGCAAAAATTGACATTGTCTGTCTGTTAGCGATGGTATTTCTGTGCCCATTACTGGCATCTTGTGTAAGTAAACAGACTCTACACTAATTTTTTATTTTATATGTTACATATCTTAAATAATAGTTACGTTTTATTCTATCTAATTAAAATCACATCCAATGAGAATGAATGATGGTGGGGACCCAGTTGACACCTAATGAATTTTTTCAATTTAGAAGACATCGAGGAAAGAGGAAGCAAGGTGTCCGTTTGGCCTCTCAATTGGGGTGTGATGTGCTTTCTCTTTCCATTACATTCTCATTGAGAGGCAGAATGGACTCTCTGAGGTTTACTACGATTGAAGTTGTTTTGATTATCCATAAGACATCAAGTCCTGAGTAACATGGCATAAATTGACATTGTCCGTCTGCTGGCCATGTTCCTTCTGTACCCATTAATGGCATCTTGTGTAAGTAAATAGACTCTACATTAATTTTTTATTTTATATATTACATATCTTAAATAATTGTTACTTTTTATTCTATCTAATTAAAATCGCATCCAATGAGAATGATGGTGGGGATTCAGTTGACCCTATCATGCTGTATATATATATATATATATATATATATATATATATATATATATATATATACTTTTTACTTTTGGATTGCGTTTAACTTCTCAACCTGCTGGTAATGTGTTTTTCTTATCCAATCCAGAGTTATGAAAATTCCAATGTGTTCTCTGAGGTCTACAAATATCTTCAAGTATTCAACAAGCTGGAAGAACAATGATGCTATAACTAGAAAATGTCTCCTAGAATTTTGTCTCAGTTGTTTGTATCAGCATGTAATAATGTTTTAATTATTTAAATATATCCCCAATGATGACAGAGTAAAGGTGATTGAAATTAAATGATTATTTGGCTTACCAAATCTGAGGGGTAATTTTACAAGTTGATACAAAATGAATATTACTTTTTCCAACTTATGTTACTTGTGTTTTTTGGTTACTTACGTTTAACTATTAATTTTGTTTTAATGATTAGTAATAACCTCAATGATAAAAATATTTACTGACTGCTGGCTTATGAGGCTTTGTATCATTTTTTTGTGATGTCATTACTTGTTAGTCGGTCACTAGAAACAGTTTAAATATAGAATTATTTTTGTATGTAATCTAGTTAACAATTATGGAATATTTTTATATAATTTGAAACACAAGAAGAAAAAAGGAAGCAGGGTGTCTGTTTCGCCTCTCGATGGGGGTGTAATGTGCATACTGTTTTCATTACGCACACATCGAGAGGTGAACTAGGCTCTCTAAGGTCCACTCTGATTGAATCTGTTTTCTTTAACTCAAGACATAAAATTATGAGAAACACGGCAAAAATTGACATTGTCTGTCTGTTAGCGATGGTATTTCTGTGCCCACTACTGGCATCTTGTGTAAGTAAACAGACTCTACACTAATTTTTTATTTTATATGTTACATATCTTAAATAATAGTTACGTTTTATTCTATCTAATTAAAATCACATCCAATGAGAATGAATGATGGTGGGGACCCAGTTGACACCTAATGAATTTTTTCAATTTAGAAGACATCGAGGAAAGAGGAAGCAAGGTGTCCGTTTGGCCTCTCAATTGGGGTGTGATGTGCTTTCTGTTTCCATTACATTCTCATTGAGAGGCAGAATGGACTCTCTGAGGTTTACTACGATTGAAGTTGTTTTGATTATCCATAAGACATCAAGTCCTGAGTAACATGGCATAAATTGACATTGTCCGTCTGCTGGCCATGTTCCTTCTGTACCCATTAATGGCATCTTGTGTAAGTAAATAGACTCTACATTAATTTTTTATTTTATATATTACATATCTTAAATAATTGTTACTTTTTATTCTATCTAATTAAAATCGCATCCAATGAGAATGATGGTGGGGATTCAGTTGACCCTATCATGCTGTATATATATATATATATATATATATATATATATATATATATATATATACTTTTTACTTTTGGATTGCGTTTAACTTCTCAACCTGCTGGTAATGTGTTTTTCTTATCCAATCCAGAGTTATGAAAATTCCAATGTGTTCTCTGAGGTCTACAAATATCTTCAAGTATTCAACAAGCTGGAAGAACAATGATGCTATAACTAGAAAATGTCTCCTAGAATTTTGTCTCAGTTGTTTGTATCAGCATGTAATAATGTTTTAATTATTTGAATATATCCCCAATGATGACAGAGTAAAGGTGATTGAAATTAAATGATTATTTGGCTTACCAAATCTGAGGGGTAATTTTACAAGTTGATACAAAATGAATATTACTTTTTCCAACTTATGTTACTTGTGTTTTTTGGTTACTTACGTTTAACTATTAATTTTGTTTTAATGATTAGTAATAACCTCAATGATAAAAATATTTACTGACTGCTGGTTTATGAGGCTTTGTATCATTTTTTTGTGATGTCATTACTTGTTAGTCGGTCACTAGAAACAGTTTGAATATAGAATTATTTTTGTATGTAATCCAGTTAACAATTATGGTATATATTTATATAATTTGAAACCCACCAAGAAAAAACGAAGCAGGGTGTCTGTTTAGCCTCTCAATGGGGGTGTGATGTGCATACTGTTTCCATTAGGCCCACATCGAGAGGTGAACTAGGCTCTCTAAGGTCCACTCTCATTGAATCTGTTTTCTTTAACTCAAGACATCAAATTATAAGAAAAATAGCATACATGGACATTAGACGATTGGGATGTGTCTTATCTATTCATCAAACCAGTATTAAGTAATTATATAGGCTCTCTGAGGTCTACAAATATCTTCAAGTATTCAACAAGTTAGAAGAACAATGATGCTACAACTAGAAAATGTTTCCTAGAATTTTGTCTCTGTTGTGTGTATCAGCATGTAATAATGATTTAATTATTTAAATATATCCCCAATGATGACAGAATAAAGATGATTGAAATTAAATGATTATGTGGCTTACCAAATCTGAGGGGTAATTTTACAAGTTGATACAAAATGAATATTACTTTTTCCAACTTATGTTACTTGTGTTTTTTGGTTACTTACGTTTAACTATTAATTTTGTTTTAATGATTAGTAATAACCTCAATGATAAAAATATTTACTGACTGCTGGCTTATGAGGCTTTGTATCATTTTTTTGTGATGTCATTACTTGTTAGTCGGTCACTAGAAACAGTTTAAATATAGAATTATTTTTGTATGTAATCTAGTTAACAATTATGGAATATTTTTATATAATTTGAAACACAAGAAGAAAAAAGGAAGCAGGGTGTCTGTTTCGCCTCTCGATGGGGGTGTAATGTGCATACTGTTTTCATTAGGCACACATCGAGAGGTGAACTAGGCTCTCTAAGGTCCACTCTGATTGAATCTGTTTTCTTTAACTCAAGACATAAAATTATGAGAAACACGGCAAAAATTGACATTGTCTGTCTGTTAGCGATGGTATTTCTGTGCCCACTACTGGCATCTTGTGTAAGTAAACAGACTCTACACTAATTTTTTATTTTATATGTTACATATCTTAAATAATAGTTACGTTTTATTCTATCTAATTAAAATCACATCCAATGAGAATGAATGATGGTGGGGACCCAGTTGACACCTAATGAATTTTTTCAATTTAGAAGACATCGAGGAAAGAGGAAGCAAGGTGTCCGTTTGGCCTCTCAATTGGGGTGTGATGTGCTTTCTGTTTCCATTACATTCTCATTGAGAGGCAGAATGGACTCTCTGAGGTTTACTACGATTGAAGTTGTTTTGATTATCCATAAGACATCAAGTCCTGAGTAACATGGCATAAATTGACATTGTCCGTCTGCTGGCCATGTTCCTTCTGTACCCATTAATGGCATCTTGTGTAAGTAAATAGACTCTACATTAATTTTTTATTTTATATATTACATATCTTAAATAATTGTTACTTTTTATTCTATCTAATTAAAATCGCATCCAATGAGAATGATGGTGGGGATTCAGTTGACCCTATCATGCTGTATATATATATATATATATATATATATATATATATATATATATATATACTTTTTACTTTTGGATTGCGTTTAACTTCTCAACCTGCTGGTAATGTGTTTTTCTTATCCAATCCAGAGTTATGAAAATTCCAATGTGTTCTCTGAGGTCTACAAATATCTTCAAGTATTCAACAAGCTGGAAGAACAATGATGCTATAACTAGAAAATGTCTCCTAGAATTTTGTCTCAGTTGTTTGTATCAGCATGTAATAATGTTTTAATTATTTAAATATATCCCCAATGATGACAGAGTAAAGGTGATTGAAATTAAATGATTATTTGGCTTACCAAATCTGAGGGGTAATTTTACAAGTTGATACAAAATGAATATTACTTTTTCCAACTTATGTTACTTGTGTTTTTTGGTTACTTACGTTTAACTATTAATTTTGTTTTAATGATTAGTAATAACCTCAATGATAAAAATATTTACTGACTGCTGGCTTATGAGGCTTTGTATCATTTTTTTGTGATGTCATTACTTGTTAGTCGGTCACTAGAAACAGTTTAAATATAGAATTATTTTTGTATGTAATCTAGTTAACAATTATGGAATATTTTTATATAATTTGAAACACAAGAAGAAAAAAGGAAGCAGGGTGTCTGTTTCGCCTCTCGATGGGGGTGTAATGTGCATACTGTTTTCATTACGCACACATCGAGAGGTGAACTAGGCTCTCTAAGGTCCACTCTGATTGAATCTGTTTTCTTTAACTCAAGACATAAAATTATGAGAAACACGGCAAAAATTGACATTGTCTGTCTGTTAGCGATGGTATTTCTGTGCCCACTACTGGCATCTTGTGTAAGTAAACAGACTCTACACTAATTTTTTATTTTATATGTTACATATCTTAAATAATAGTTACGTTTTATTCTATCTAATTAAAATCACATCCAATGAGAATGAATGATGGTGGGGACCCAGTTGACACCTAATGAATTTTTTCAATTTAGAAGACATCGAGGAAAGAGGAAGCAAGGTGTCCGTTTGGCCTCTCAATTGGGGTGTGATGTGCTTTCTGTTTCCATTACATTCTCATTGAGAGGCAGAATGGACTCTCTGAGGTTTACTACGATTGAAGTTGTTTTGATTATCCATAAGACATCAAGTCCTGAGTAACATGGCATAAATTGACATTGTCCGTCTGCTGGCCATGTTCCTTCTGTACCCATTAATGGCATCTTGTGTAAGTAAATAGACTCTACATTAATTTTTTATTTTATATATTACATATCTTAAATAATTGTTACTTTTTATTCTATCTAATTAAAATCGCATCCAATGAGAATGATGGTGGGGATTCAGTTGACCCTATCATGCTGTATATATATATATATATATATATATATATATATATATATATATATATATACTTTTTACTTTTGGATTGCGTTTAACTTCTCAACCTGCTGGTAATGTGTTTTTCTTATCCAATCCAGAGTTATGAAAATTCCAATGTGTTCTCTGAGGTCTACAAATATCTTCAAGTATTCAACAAGCTGGAAGAACAATGATGCTATAACTAGAAAATGTCTCCTAGAATTTTGTCTCAGTTGTTTGTATCAGCATGTAATAATGTTTTAATTATTTAAATATATCCCCAATGATGACAGAGTAAAGGTGATTGAAATTAAATGATTATTTGGCTTACCAAATCTGAGGGGTAATTTTACAAGTTGATACAAAATGAATATTACTTTTTCCAACTTATGTTACTTGTGTTTTTTGGTTACTTACGTTTAACTATTAATTTTGTTTTAATGATTAGTAATAACCTCAATGATAAAAATATTTACTGACTGCTGGTTTATGAGGCTTTGTATCATTTTTTTGTGATGTCATTACTTGTTAGTCGGTCACTAGAAACAGTTTGAATATAGAATTATTTTTGTATGTAATCCAGTTAACAATTATGGTATATATTTATATAATTTGAAACCCACCAAGAAAAAACGAAGCAGGGTGTCTGTTTAGCCTCTCAATGGGGGTGTGATGTGCATACTGTTTCCATTAGGCCCACATCGAGAGGTGAACTAGGCTCTCTAAGGTCCACTCTCATTGAATCTGTTTTCTTTAACTCAAGACATCAAATTATAAGAAAAATAGCATACATGGACATTAGACGATTGGGATGTGTCTTATCTATTCATCAAACCAGTATTAAGTAATTATATAGGCTCTCTGAGGTCTACAAATATCTTCAAGTATTCAACAAGTTAGAAGAACAATGATGCTACAACTAGAAAATGTTTCCTAGAATTTTGTCTCTGTTGTGTGTATCAGCATGTAATAATGATTTAATTATTTAAATATATCCCCAATGATGACAGAATAAAGATGATTGAAATTAAATGATTATGTGGCTTACCAAATCTGAGGGGTAATTTTACAAGTTGATACAAAATGAATATTACTTTTTCCAACTTATGTTACTTGTGTTTTTTGGTTACTTACGTTTAACTATTAATTTTGTTTTAATGATTAGTAATAACCTCAATGATAAAAATATTTACTGACTGCTGGCTTATGAGGCTTTGTATCATTTTTTTGTGATGTCATTACTTGTTAGTCGGTCACTAGAAACAGTTTAAATATAGAATTATTTTTGTATGTAATCTAGTTAACAATTTTGGAATATTTTTATATAATTTGAAACACAAGAAGAAAAAAGGAAGCAGGGTGTCTGTTTCGCCTCTCGATGGGGGTCTAATGTGCATACTGTTTTCATTAGGCACACATCGAGAGGTGAACTAGGCTCTCTAAGGTCCACTCTGATTGAATCTGTTTTCTTTAACTCAAGACATAAAATTATGAGAAACACGGCAAAAATTGACATTATCTGTCTGTTAGCGATGGTATTTCTGTGCCCATTACTGGCATCTTGTGTAAGTAAACAGACTCTACACTAATTTTTTATTTTATATGTTACATATCTTAAATAATAGTTACGTTTTATTCTATCTAATTAAAATCACATCCAATGAGAATGAATGATGGTGGGGACCCAGTTGACACCTAATGAATTTTTTCAATTTAGAAGACATCGAGGAAAGAGGAAGCAAGGTGTCCGTTTGGCCTCTCAATTGGGGTGTGATGTGCTTTCTCTTTCCATTACATTCTCATTGAGAGGCAGAATGGACTCTCTGAGGTTTACTACGATTGAAGTTGTTTTGATTATCCATAAGACATCAAGTCCTGAGTAACATGGCATAAATTGACATTGTCCGTCTGCTGGCCATGTTCCTTCTGTACCCATTAATGGCATCTTGTGTAAGTAAATAGACTCTACATTAATTTTTTATTTTATATATTACATATCTTAAATAATTGTTACTTTTTATTCTATCTAATTAAAATCGCATCCAATGAGAATGATGGTGGGGATTCAGTTGACCCTATCATGCTGTATATATATATATATATATATATATATATATATATATATATATATATATATACTTTTTACTTTTGGATTGCGTTTAACTTCTCAACCTGCTGGTAATGTGTTTTTCTTATCCAATCCAGAGTTATGAAAATTCCAATGTGTTCTCTGAGGTTTACAAATATCTTCAAGTATTCAACAAGCTGGAAGAACAATGATGCTATAACTAGAAAATGTCTCCTAGAATTTTGTCTCAGTTGTTTGTATCAGCATGTAATAATGTTTTAATTATTTAAATATATCCCCAATGATGACAGAGTAAAGGTGATTGAAATTAAATGATTATTTGGCTTACCAAATCTGAGGGGTAATTTTACAAGATGATACAAAATGAATATTACTTTTTCCAACTTATGTTACTTGTGTTTTTTGGTTACTTACGTTTAACTATTAATTTTGTTTTAATGATTAGTAATAACCTCAATGATAAAAATATTTACTGACTGCTGGTTTATGAGGCTTTGTATCATTTTTTTGTGATGTCATTACTTGTTAGTCGGTCACTAGAAACAGTTTGAATATAGAATTATTTTTGTATGTAATCCAGTTAACAATTATGGTATATATTTATATAATTTGAAACCCACCAAGAAAAAACGAAGCAGGGTGTCTGTTTAGCCTCTCAATGGGGGTGTGATGTGCATACTGTTTCCATTAGGCCCACATCGAGAGGTGAACTAGGCTCTCTAAGGTCCACTCTCATTGAATCTGTTTTCTTTAACTCAAAACATCAAATTATAAGAAAAATAGCATACATCGACATTAGACGATTGGGATGTGTCTTATCTATTCATCAAACCAGTATTAAGTAATTATATAGGCTCTCTGAGGTCTACAAATATCTTCAAGTATTCAACAAGTTAGAAGAACAATGATGCTACAACTAGAAAATGTTTCCTAGAATTTTGTCTCTGTTGTGTGTATCAGCATGTAATAATGATTTAATTATTTAAATATATCCCCAATGATGACAGAATAAAGATGATTGAAATTAAATGATTATGTGGCTTACCAAATCTGAGGGGTAATTTTACAAGTTGATACAAAATGAATATTACTTTTTCCAACTTATGTTACTTGTGTTTTTTGGTTACTTACGTTTAACTATTAATTTTGTTTTAATGATTAGTAATAACCTCAATGATAAAAATATTTACTGACTGCTGGCTTATGAGGCTTTGTATCATTTTTTTGTGATGTCATTACTTGTTAGTCGGTCACTAGAAACAGTTTAAATATAGAATTATTTTTGTATGTAATCTAGTTAACAATTTTGGAATATTTTTATATAATTTGAAACACAAGAAGAAAAAAGGAAGCAGGGTGTCTGTTTCGCCTCTCGATGGGGGTCTAATGTGCATACTGTTTTCATTAGGCACACATCGAGAGGTGAACTAGGCTCTCTAAGGTCCACTCTGATTGAATCTGTTTTCTTTAACTCAAGACATAAAATTATGAGAAACACGGCAAAAATTGACATTGTCTGTCTGTTAGCGATGGTATTTCTGTGCCCATTACTGGCATCTTGTGTAAGTAAACAGACTCTACACTAATTTTTTATTTTATATGTTACATATCTTAAATAATAGTTACGTTTTATTCTATCTAATTAAAATCACATCCAATGAGAATGAATGATGGTGGGGACCCAGTTGACACCTAATGAATTTTTTCAATTTAGAAGACATCGAGGAAAGAGGAAGCAAGGTGTCCGTTTGGCCTCTCAATTGGGGTGTGATGTGCTTTCTCTTTCCATTACATTCTCATTGAGAGGCAGAATGGACTCTCTGAGGTTTACTACGATTGAAGTTGTTTTGATTATCCATAAGACATCAAGTCCTGAGTAACATGGCATAAATTGACATTGTCCGTCTGCTGGCCATGTTCCTTCTGTACCCATTAATGGCATCTTGTGTAAGTAAATAGACTCTACATTAATTTTTTATTTTATATATTACATATCTTAAATAATTGTTACTTTTTATTCTATCTAATTAAAATCGCATCCAATGAGAATGATGGTGGGGATTCAGTTGACCCTATCATGCTGTATATATATATATATATATATATATATATATATATATATATATATATATATACTTTTTACTTTTGGATTGCGTTTAACTTCTCAACCTGCTGGTAATGTGTTTTTCTTATCCAATCCAGAGTTATGAAAATTCCAATGTGTTCTCTGAGGTCTACAAATATCTTCAAGTATTCAACAAGCTGGAAGAACAATGATGCTATAACTAGAAAATGTCTCCTAGAATTTTGTCTCAGTTGTTTGTATCAGCATGTAATAATGTTTTAATTATTTAAATATATCCCCAATGATGACAGAGTAAAGGTGATTGAAATTAAATGATTATTTGGCTTACCAAATCTGAGGGGTAATTTTACAAGTTGATACAAAATGAATATTACTTTTTCCAACTTATGTTACTTGTGTTTTTTGGTTACTTACGTTTAACTATTAATTTTGTTTTAATGATTAGTAATAACCTCAATGATAAAAATATTTACTGACTGCTGGCTTATGAGGCTTTGTATCATTTTTTTGTGATGTCATTACTTGTTAGTCGGTCACTAGAAACAGTTTAAATATAGAATTATTTTTGTATGTAATCTAGTTAACAATTATGGAATATTTTTATATAATTTGAAACACAAGAAGAAAAAAGGAAGCAGGGTGTCTGTTTCGCCTCTCGATGGGGGTGTAATGTGCATACTGTTTTCATTACGCACACATCGAGAGGTGAACTAGGCTCTCTAAGGTCCACTCTGATTGAATCTGTTTTCTTTAACTCAAGACATAAAATTATGAGAAACACGGCAAAAATTGACATTGTCTGTCTGTTAGCGATGGTATTTCTGTGCCCACTACTGGCATCTTGTGTAAGTAAACAGACTCTACACTAATTTTTTATTTTATATGTTACATATCTTAAATAATAGTTACGTTTTATTCTATCTAATTAAAATCACATCCAATGAGAATGAATGATGGTGGGGACCCAGTTGACACCTAATGAATTTTTTCAATTTAGAAGACATCGAGGAAAGAGGAAGCAAGGTGTCCGTTTGGCCTCTCAATTGGGGTGTGATGTGCTTTCTGTTTCCATTACATTCTCATTGAGAGGCAGAATGGACTCTCTGAGGTTTACTACGATTGAAGTTGTTTTGATTATCCATAAGACATCAAGTCCTGAGTAACATGGCATAAATTGACATTGTCCGTCTGCTGGCCATGTTCCTTCTGTACCCATTAATGGCATCTTGTGTAAGTAAATAGACTCTACATTAATTTTTTATTTTATATATTACATATCTTAAATAATTGTTACTTTTTATTCTATCTAATTAAAATCGCATCCAATGAGAATGATGGTGGGGATTCAGTTGACCCTATCATGCTGTATATATATATATATATATATATATATATATATATATATATATATACTTTTTACTTTTGGATTGCGTTGAACTTCTCAACCTGCTGGTAATGTGTTTTTCTTATCCAATCCAGAGTTATGAAAATTCCAATGTGTTCTCTGAGGTCTACAAATATCTTCAAGTATTCAACAAGCTGGAAGAACAATGATGCTATAACTAGAAAATGTCTCCTAGAATTTTGTCTCAGTTGTTTGTATCAGCATGTAATAATGTTTTAATTATTTAAATATATCCCCAATGATGACAGAGTAAAGGTGATTGAAATTAAATCATTATTTGGCTTACCAAATCTGAGGGGTAATTTTACAAGTTGATACAAAATGAATATTACTTTTTCCAACTTATGTTACTTGTGTTTTTTGGTTACTTACGTTTAACTATTAATTTTGTTTTAATGATTAGTAATAACCTCAATGATAAAAATATTTACTGACTGCTGGCTTATGAGGCTTTGTATCATTTTTTTGTGATGTCATTACTTGTTAGTCGGTCACTAGAAACAGTTTAAATATAGAATTATTTTTGTATGTAATCTAGTTAACAATTATGGAATATTTTTATATAATTTGAAACACAAGAAGAAAAAAGGAAGCAGGGTGTCTGTTTCGCCTCTCGATGGGGGTGTAATGTGCATACTGTTTTCATTACGCACACATCGAGAGGTGAACTAGGCTCTCTAAGGTCCACTCTGATTGAATCTGTTTTCTTTAACTCAAGACATAAAATTATGAGAAACACGGCAAAAATTGACATTGTCTGTCTGTTAGCGATGGTATTTCTGTGCCCACTACTGGCATCTTGTGTAAGTAAACAGACTCTACACTAATTTTTTATTTTATATGTTACATATCTTAAATAATAGTTACGTTTTATTCTATCTAATTAAAATCACATCCAATGAGAATGAATGATGGTGGGGACCCAGTTGACACCTAATGAATTTTTTCAATTTAGAAGACATCGAGGAAAGAGGAAGCAAGGTGTCCGTTTGGCCTCTCAATTGGGGTGTGATGTGCTTTCTGTTTCCATTACATTCTCATTGAGAGGCAGAATGGACTCTCTGAGGTTTACTACGATTGAAGTTGTTTTGATTATCCATAAGACATCAAGTCCTGAGTAACATGGCATAAATTGACATTGTCCGTCTGCTGGCCATGTTCCTTCTGTACCCATTAATGGCATCTTGTGTAAGTAAATAGACTCTACATTAATTTTTTATTTTATATATTACATATCTTAAATAATTGTTACTTTTTATTCTATCTAATTAAAATCGCATCCAATGAGAATGATGGTGGGGATTCAGTTGACCCTATCATGCTGTATATATATATATATATATATATATATATATATATATATATATATATATATACTTTTTACTTTTGGATTGCGTTTAACTTCTCAACCTGCTGGTAATGTGTTTTTCTTATCCAATCCAGAGTTATGAAAATTCCAATGTGTTCTCTGAGGTTTACAAATATCTTCAAGTATTCAACAAGCTGGAAGAACAATGATGCTATAACTAGAAAATGTCTCCTAGAATTTTGTCTCAGTTGTTTGTATCAGCATGTAATAATGTTTTAATTATTTAAATATATCCCCAATGATGACAGAGTAAAGGTGATTGAAATTAAATGATTATTTGGCTTACCAAATCTGAGGGGTAATTTTACAAGATGATACAAAATGAATATTACTTTTTCCAACTTATGTTACTTGTGTTTTTTGGTTACTTACGTTTAACTATTAATTTTGTTTTAATGATTAGTAATAACCTCAATGATAAAAATATTTACTGACTGCTGGTTTATGAGGCTTTGTATCATTTTTTTGTGATGTCATTACTTGTTAGTCGGTCACTAGAAACAGTTTGAATATAGAATTATTTTTGTATGTAATCCAGTTAACAATTATGGTATATATTTATATAATTTGAAACCCACCAAGAAAAAACGAAGCAGGGTGTCTGTTTAGCCTCTCAATGGGGGTGTGATGTGCATACTGTTTCCATTAGGCCCACATCGAGAGGTGAACTAGGCTCTCTAAGGTCCACTCTCATTGAATCTGTTTTCTTTAACTCAAGACATCAAATTATAAGAAAAATAGCATACATGGACATTAGACGATTGGGATGTGTCTTATCTATTCATCAAACCAGTATTAAGTAATTATATAGGCTCTCTGAGGTCTACAAATATCTTCAAGTATTCAACAAGTTAGAAGAACAATGATGCTACAACTAGAAAATGTTTCCTAGAATTTTGTCTCTGTTGTGTGTATCAGCATGTAATAATGATTTAATTATTTAAATATATCCCCAATGATGACAGAATAAAGATGATTGAAATTAAATGATTATGTGGCTTACCAAATCTGAGGGGTAATTTTACAAGTTGATACAAAATGAATATTACTTTTTCCAACTTATGTTACTTGTGTTTTTTGGTTACTTACGTTTAACTATTAATTTTGTTTTAATGATTAGTAATAACCTCAATGATAAAAATATTTACTGACTGCTGGCTTATGAGGCTTTGTATCATTTTTTTGTGATGTCATTACTTGTTAGTCGGTCACTAGAAACAGTTTAAATATAGAATTATTTTTGTATGTAATCTAGTTAACAATTATGGAATATTTTTATATAATTTGAAACACAAGAAGAAAAAAGGAAGCAGGGTGTCTGTTTCGCCTCTCGATGGGGGTGTAATGTGCATACTGTTTTCATTAGGCACACATCGAGAGGTGAACTAGGCTCTCTAAGGTCCACTCTGATTGAATCTGTTTTCTTTAACTCAAGACATAAAATTATGAGAAACACGGCAAAAATTGACATTGTCTGTCTGTTAGCGATGGTATTTCTGTGCCCACTACTGGCATCTTGTGTAAGTAAACAGACTCTACACTAATTTTTTATTTTATATGTTACATATCTTAAATAATAGTTACGTTTTATTCTATCTAATTAAAATCACATCCAATGAGAATGAATGATGGTGGGGACCCAGTTGACACCTAATGAATTTTTTCAATTTAGAAGACATCGAGGAAAGAGGAAGCAAGGTGTCCGTTTGGCCTCTCAATTGGGGTGTGATGTGCTTTCTGTTTCCATTACATTCTCATTGAGAGGCAGAATGGACTCTCTGAGGTTTACTACGATTGAAGTTGTTTTGATTATCCATAAGACATCAAGTCCTGAGTAACATGGCATAAATTGACATTGTCCGTCTGCTGGCCATGTTCCTTCTGTACCCATTAATGGCATCTTGTGTAAGTAAATAGACTCTACATTAATTTTTTATTTTATATATTACATATCTTAAATAATTGTTACTTTTTATTCTATCTAATTAAAATCGCATCCAATGAGAATGATGGTGGGGATTCAGTTGACCCTATCATGCTGTATATATATATATATATATATATATATATATATATATATATATATATATATACTTTTTACTTTTGGATTGCGTTTAACTTCTCAACCTGCTGGTAATGTGTTTTTCTTATCCAATCCAGAGTTATGAAAATTCCAATGTGTTCTCTGAGGTCTACAAATATCTTCAAGTATTCAACAAGCTGGAAGAACAATGATGCTATAACTAGAAAATGTCTCCTAGAATTTTGTCTCAGTTGTTTGTATCAGCATGTAATAATGTTTTAATTATTTAAATATATCCCCAATGATGACAGAGTAAAGGTGATTGAAATTAAATGATTATTTGGCTTACCAAATCTGAGGGGTAATTTTACAAGTTGATACAAAATGAATATTACTTTTTCCAACTTATGTTACTTGTGTTTTTTGGTTACTTACGTTTAACTATTAATTTTGTTTTAATGATTAGTAATAACCTCAATGATAAAAATATTTACTGACTGCTGGCTTATGAGGCTTTGTATCATTTTTTTGTGATGTCATTACTTGTTAGTCGGTCACTAGAAACAGTTTAAATATAGAATTATTTTTGTATGTAATCTAGTTAACAATTATGGAATATTTTTATATAATTTGAAACACAAGAAGAAAAAAGGAAGCAGGGTGTCTGTTTCGCCTCTCGATGGGGGTGTAATGTGCATACTGTTTTCATTACGCACACATCGAGAGGTGAACTAGGCTCTCTAAGGTCCACTCTGATTGAATCTGTTTTCTTTAACTCAAGACATAAAATTATGAGAAACACGGCAAAAATTGACATTGTCTGTCTGTTAGCGATGGTATTTCTGTGCCCACTACTGGCATCTTGTGTAAGTAAACAGACTCTACACTAATTTTTTATTTTATATGTTACATATCTTAAATAATAGTTACGTTTTATTCTATCTAATTAAAATCACATCCAATGAGAATGAATGATGGTGGGGACCCAGTTGACACCTAATGAATTTTTTCAATTTAGAAGACATCGAGGAAAGAGGAAGCAAGGTGTCCGTTTGGCCTCTCAATTGGGGTGTGATGTGCTTTCTGTTTCCATTACATTCTCATTGAGAGGCAGAATGGACTCTCTGAGGTTTACTACGATTGAAGTTGTTTTGATTATCCATAAGACATCAAGTCCTGAGTAACATGGCATAAATTGACATTGTCCGTCTGCTGGCCATGTTCCTTCTGTACCCATTAATGGCATCTTGTGTAAGTAAATAGACTCTACATTAATTTTTTATTTTATATATTACATATCTTAAATAATTGTTACTTTTTATTCTATCTAATTAAAATCGCATCCAATGAGAATGATGGTGGGGATTCAGTTGACCCTATCATGCTGTATATATATATATATATATATATATATATATATATATATATATATATATATACTTTTTACTTTTGGATTGCGTTTAACTTCTCAACCTGCTGGTAATGTGTTTTTCTTATCCAATCCAGAGTTATGAAAATTCCAATGTGTTCTCTGAGGTTTACAAATATCTTCAAGTATTCAACAAGCTGGAAGAACAATGATGCTATAACTAGAAAATGTCTCCTAGAATTTTGTCTCAGTTGTTTGTATCAGCATGTAATAATGTTTTAATTATTTAAATATATCCCCAATGATGACAGAGTAAAGGTGATTGAAATTAAATGATTATTTGGCTTACCAAATCTGAGGGGTAATTTTACAAGATGATACAAAATGAATATTACTTTTTCCAACTTATGTTACTTGTGTTTTTTGGTTACTTACGTTTAACTATTAATTTTGTTTTAATGATTAGTAATAACCTCAATGATAAAAATATTTACTGACTGCTGGTTTATGAGGCTTTGTATCATTTTTTTGTGATGTCATTACTTGTTAGTCGGTCACTAGAAACAGTTTGAATATAGAATTATTTTTGTATGTAATCCAGTTAACAATTATGGTATATATTTATATAATTTGAAACCCACCAAGAAAAAACGAAGCAGGGTGTCTGTTTAGCCTCTCAATGGGGGTGTGATGTGCATACTGTTTCCATTAGGCCCACATCGAGAGGTGAACTAGGCTCTCTAAGGTCCACTCTCATTGAATCTGTTTTCTTTAACTCAAGACATCAAATTATAAGAAAAATAGCATACATGGACATTAGACGATTGGGATGTGTCTTATCTATTCATCAAACCAGTATTAAGTAATTATATAGGCTCTCTGAGGTCTACAAATATCTTCAAGTATTCAACAAGTTAGAAGAACAATGATGCTACAACTAGAAAATGTTTCCTAGAATTTTGTCTCTGTTGTGTGTATCAGCATGTAATAATGATTTAATTATTTAAATATATCCCCAATGATGACAGAATAAAGATGATTGAAATTAAATGATTATTTGGCTTACCAAATCTGAGGGGTAATTTTACAAGTTGATACAAAATGAATATTACTTTTTCCAACTTATGTTACTTGTGTTTTTTGGTTACTTACGTTTAACTATTAATTTTGTTTTAATGATTAGTAATAACCTCAATGATAAAAATATTTACTGACTGCTGGCTTATGAGGCTTTGTATCATTTTTTTGTGATGTCATTACTTGTTAGTCGGTCACTAGAAACAGTTTAAATATAGAATTATTTTTGTATGTAATCTAGTTAACAATTATGGAATATTTTTATATAATTTGAAACACAAGAAGAAAAAAGGAAGCAGGGTGTCTGTTTCGCCTCTCGATGGGGGTGTAATGTGCATACTGTTTTCATTAGGCACACATCGAGATGTGAACTAGGCTCTCTAAGGTCCACTCTGATTGAATCTGTTTTCTTTAACTCAAGACATAAAATTATGAGAAACACGGCAAAAATTGACATTGTCTGTCTGTTAGCGATGGTATTTCTGTGCCCACTACTGGCATCTTGTGTAAGTAAACAGACTCTACACTAATTTTTTATTTTATATGTTACATATCTTAAATAATAGTTACGTTTTATTCTATCTAATTAAAATCACATCCAATGAGAATGAATGATGGTGGGGACCCAGTTGACACCTAATGAATTTTTTCAATTTAGAAGACATCGAGGAAAGAGGAAGCAAGGTGTCCGTTTGGCCTCTCAATTGGGGTGTGATGTGCTTTCTGTTTCCATTACATTCTCATTGAGAGGCAGAATGGACTCTCTGAGGTTTACTACGATTGAAGTTGTTTTGATTATCCATAAGACATCAAGTCCTGAGTAACATGGCATAAATTGACATTGTCCGTCTGCTGGCCATGTTCCTTCTGTACCCATTAATGGCATCTTGTGTAAGTAAATAGACTCTACATTAATTTTTTATTTTATATATTACATATCTTAAATAATTGTTACTTTTTATTCTATCTAATTAAAATCGCATCCAATGAGAATGATGGTGGGGATTCAGTTGACCCTATCATGCTGTATATATATATATATATATATATATATATATATATATATATATATATATATACTTTTTACTTTTGGATTGCGTTTAACTTCTCAACCTGCTGGTAATGTGTTTTTCTTATCCAATCCAGAGTTATGAAAATTCCAATGTGTTCTCTGAGGTCTACAAATATCTTCAAGTATTCAACAAGCTGGAAGAACAATGATGCTATAACTAGAAAAAGTTTGAATATAGAAATGTTTTTGTATGTAATCCAGTTAACAATTATGGTATATATTTATATAATTTGAAACCCACCAAGAAAAAACGAAGCAGGGTGTCTGTTTAGCCTCTCGATGGGGGTGTGATGTGCATACTGTTTCCATTAGGCCCACATCGAGAGGTGAACTAGGCTCTCTAAGGTCCACTCTCATTGAATCTGTTTTCTTTAACTCAAGACATAAAATTATGAGAAACATGGCAAAAATTGACATTGTCCGTCTGTTAGCGATGTTATTTCTGTACCTATTACTGGCATCTTGTGTAAGTAAACAGACTCTACACTATTTTTTTATTTCATATGTTACATATCTTAAATAATAGTTACCTTTTATTCTATCTAATTAAAATCACACCCAATGAGAATGATGGTGGGGATTCAGTTGACCCTCTCATTCTGTATATATATATATATATATATATATATATACATATATACTTTTTACTTTCACTTGCTTATATATGAAATATATATTAAGGGTAATTATGGTGATTATAAAAGTTTTCGTATCTGAGTTTTCAACAAAAATACATGTTTTGAGGTATCCTGAATCCAAATAACCCAATCCCACAAATTGGTCTGTGTTTGTGAATTTGATAATTATATGATTTTTATTTTTTTTTTCTAATCCAGTTGACACCTAATGAATTTTTTCAATTTAGAAGACATCGAGGAAAGAGGAAGCAAGGTGTCCGTTTGGCCTCTCAATTGGGGTGTGATGTGCTTTCTGTTTCCATTACATTCTCATTGAGAGGCAGAATGGACTCTCTGAGGTTTACTACGATTGAAGTTGTTTTGATTATCCATAAGACATCAAGTCCTGAGTAACATGGCATAAATTGACATTGTCCGTCTGCTGGCCATGTTCCTTCTGTACCCATTAATGGCATCTTGTGTAAGTAAATAGACTCTACATTAATTTTTTATTTTATATATTACATATCTTAAATAATTGTTACTTTTTATTCTATCTAATTAAAATCGCATCCAATGAGAATGATGGTGGGGATTCAGTTGACCCTATCATGCTGTATATATATATATATATATATATATATATATATATATATATATATATACTTTTTACTTTTGGATTGCGTTTAACTTCTCAACCTGCTGGTAATGTGTTTTTCTTATCCAATCCAGAGTTATGAAAATTCCAATGTGTTCTCTGAGGTCTACAAATATCTTCAAGTATTCAACAAGCTGGAAGAACAATGATGCTATAACTAGAAAATGTCTCCTAGAATTTTGTCTCAGTTGTTTGTATCAGCATGTAATAATGTTTTAATTATTTAAATATATCCCCAATGATGACAGAGTAAAGGTGATTGAAATTAAATGATTATTTGGCTTACCAAATCTGAGGGGTAATTTTACAAGTTGATACAAAATGAATATTACTTTTTCCAACTTATGTTACTTGTGTTTTTTGGTTACTTACGTTTAACTATTAATTTTGTTTTAATGATTAGTAATAACCTCAATGATAAAAATATTTACTGATTGCTGGTTTATGAGGCTTTGTATCATTTTTTTGTGATGTCATTACTTGTTAGTCGGTCACTAGAAACAGTTTGAATATAGAATTATTTTTGTATGTAATCCAGTTAACAATTATGGTATATATTTATATAATTTGAAACCCACCAAGAAAAAACGAAGCAGGGTGTCTGTTTAGCCTCTCAATGGGGGTGTGATGTGCATACTGTTTCCATTAGGCCCACATCGAGAGGTGAACTAGGCTCTCTAAGGTCCACTCTGATTGAATCTGTTTTCTTTAACTCAAGACATCAAATTATAAGAAAAATAGCATACATGGACATTAGACGATTGGGATGTGTCTTATCGATTCATCAAACCAGTATGAAGTAATTATATAGGCTCTCTGAGGTCTACAAATATCTTCAAGTATTCAACAAGTTAGAAGAACAATGATGCTACAACTAGAAAATGTTTCCTAGAATTTTGTCTCTGTTGTGTGTATCAGCATGTAATAATGATTTAATTATTTAAATATATCCCCAATGATGACAGAACAAAGGTGATTGAAATTAAATGATTATTTGGCTTACCAAATCTGAGGGGTAATTTTACAAGTTGATACAAAATGAATATTACTTTTTCCAACTTATGTTACTTGTGTTTTTTTGGTTACTTACGTTTAACTATTAATTTTGTTTTAATGATTAGTAATAACCTCAATGATAAAAATATTTACTGACTGCTGGCTTATGAGGCTTTGTATCATTTTTTTGTGATGTCATTACTTGTTAGTCGGTCACTAGAAACAGTTTAAATATAGAATTATTTTTGTATGTAATCTAGTTAACAATTATGGAATATTTTTATATAATTTGAAACACAAGAAGAAAAAAGGAAGCAGGGTGTCTGTTTCGCCTCTCGATGGGGGTGTAATGTGCATACTGTTTTCATTACGCACACATCGAGAGGTGAACTAGGCTCTCTAAGGTCCACTCTGATTGAATCTGTTTTCTTTAACTCAAGACATAAAATTATGAGAAACACGGCAAAAATTGACATTGTCTGTCTGTTAGCGATGGTATTTCTGTGCCCACTACTGGCATCTTGTGTAAGTAAACAGACTCTACACTAATTTTTTATTTTATATGTTACATATCTTAAATAATAGTTACGTTTTATTCTATCTAATTAAAATCACATCCAATGAGAATGAATGATGGTGGGGACCCAGTTGACACCTAATGAATTTTTTCAATTTAGAAGACATCGAGGAAAGAGGAAGCAAGGTGTCCGTTTGGCCTCTCAATTGGGGTGTGATGTGCTTTCTGTTTCCATTACATTCTCATTGAGAGGCAGAATGGACTCTCTGAGGTTTACTACGATTGAAGTTGTTTTGATTATCCATAAGACATCAAGTCCTGAGTAACATGGCATAAATTGACATTGTCCGTCTGCTGGCCATGTTCCTTCTGTACCCATTAATGGCATCTTGTGTAAGTAAATAGACTCTACATTAATTTTTTATTTTATATATTACATATCTTAAATAATTGTTACTTTTTATTCTATCTAATTAAAATCGCATCCAATGAGAATGATGGTGGGGATTCAGTTGACCCTATCATGCTGTATATATATATATATATATATATATATATATATATATATATATATATATATATATACTTTTTACTTTTGGATTGCGTTTAACTTCTCAACCTGCTGGTAATGTGTTTTTCTTATCCAATCCAGAGTTATGAAAATTCCAATGTGTTCTCTGAGGTCTACAAATATCTTCAAGTATTCAACAAGCTGGAAGAACAATGATGCTATAACTAGAAAATGTCTCCTAGAATTTTGTCTCAGTTGTTTGTATCAGCATGTAATAATGATTTAATTATTTAAATATATCCCCAATGATGACAGAGTAAAGGTGATTGAAATTAAATGATTATTTGGCTTACCAAATCTGAGGGGTAATTTTACAAGTTGATACAAAATGAATATTACTTTTTCCAACTTATGTTACTTGTGTTTTTTGGTTACTTACGTTTAACTATTAATTTTGTTTTAATGATTAGTAATAACCTCAATGATAAAAATATTTACTGACTGCTGGCTTATGAGGCTTTGTATCATTTTTTTGTGATGTCATTACTTGTTAGTCGGTCACTAGAAACAGTTTAAATATAGAATTATTTTTGTATGTAATCTAGTTAACAATTATGGAATATTTTTATATAATTTGAAACACAAGAAGAAAAAAGGAAGCAGGGTGTCTGTTTCGCCTCTCGATGGGGGTGTAATGTGCATACTGTTTTCATTAGGCACACATCGAGAGGTGAACTAGGCTCTCTAAGGTCCACTCTGATTGAATCTGTTTTCTTTAACTCAAGACATAAAATTATGAGAAACACGGCAAAAATTGACATTGTCTGTCTGTTAGCGATGGTATTTCTGTGCCCACTACTGGCATCTTGTGTAAGTAAACAGACTCTACACTAATTTTTTATTTTATATGTTACATATCTTAAATAATAGTTACGTTTTATTCTATCTAATTAAAATCACATCCAATGAGAATGAATGATGGTGGGGACCCAGTTGACACCTAATGAATTTTTTCAATTTAGAAGACATCGAGGAAAGAGGAAGCAAGGTGTCCGTTTGGCCTCTCAATTGGGGTGTGATGTGCTTTCTGTTTCCATTACATTCTCATTGAGAGGCAGAATGGACTCTCTGAGGTTTACTACGATTGAAGTTGTTTTGATTATCCATAAGACATCAAGTCCTGAGTAACATGGCATAAATTGACATTGTCCGTCTGCTGGCCATGTTCCTTCTGTACCCATTAATGGCATCTTGTGTAAGTAAATAGACTCTACATTAATTTTTTATTTTATATATTACATATCTTAAATAATTGTTACTTTTTATTCTATCTAATTAAAATCGCATCCAATGAGAATGATGGTGGGGATTCAGTTGACCCTATCATGCTGTATATATATATATATATATATATATATATATATATATATATATATATATACTTTTTACTTTTGGATTGCGTTTAACTTCTCAACCTGCTGGTAATGTGTTTTTCTTATCCAATCCAGAGTTATGAAAATTCCAATGTGTTCTCTGAGGTTTACAAATATCTTCAAGTATTCAACAAGCTGGAAGAACAATGATGCTATAACTAGAAAATGTCTCCTAGAATTTTGTCTCAGTTGTTTGTATCAGCATGTAATAATGTTTTAATTATTTAAATATATCCCCAATGATGACAGAGTAAAGGTGATTGAAATTAAATGATTATTTGGCTTACCAAATCTGAGGGGTAATTTTACAAGATGATACAAAATGAATATTACTTTTTCCAACTTATGTTACTTGTGTTTTTTGGTTACTTACGTTTAACTATTAATTTTGTTTTAATGATTAGTAATAACCTCAATGATAAAAATATTTACTGACTGCTGGTTTATGAGGCTTTGTATCATTTTTTTGTGATGTCATTACTTGTTAGTCGGTCACTAGAAACAGTTTGAATATAGAATTATTTTTGTATGTAATCCAGTTAACAATTATGGTATATATTTATATAATTTGAAACCCACCAAGAAAAAACGAAGCAGGGTGTCTGTTTAGCCTCTCAATGGGGGTGTGATGTGCATACTGTTTCCATTAGGCCCACATCGAGAGGTGAACTAGGCTCTCTAAGGTCCACTCTCATTGAATCTGTTTTCTTTAACTCAAGACATCAAATTATAAGAAAAATAGCATACATGGACATTAGACGATTGGGATGTGTCTTATCTATTCATCAAACCAGTATTAAGTAATTATATAGGCTCTCTGAGGTCTACAAATATCTTCAAGTATTCAACAAGTTAGAAGAACAATGATGCTACAACTAGAAAATGTTTCCTAGAATTTTGTCTCTGTTGTGTGTATCAGCATGTAATAATGATTTAATTATTTAAATATATCCCCAATGATGACAGAATAAAGATGATTGAAATTAAATGATTATGTGGCTTACCAAATCTGAGGGGTAATTTTACAAGTTGATACAAAATGAATATTACTTTTTCCAACTTATGTTACTTGTGTTTTTTGGTTACTTACGTTTAACTATTAATTTTGTTTTAATGATTAGTAATAACCTCAATGATAAAAATATTTACTGACTGCTGGCTTATGAGGCTTTGTATCATTTTTTTGTGATGTCATTACTTGTTAGTCGGTCACTAGAAACAGTTTAAATATAGAATTATTTTTGTATGTAATCTAGTTAACAATTATGGAATATTTTTATATAATTTGAAACACAAGAAGAAAAAAGGAAGCAGGGTGTCTGTTTCGCCTCTCGATGGGGGTGTAATGTGCATACTGTTTTCATTAGGCACACATCGAGATGTGAACTAGGCTCTCTAAGGTCCACTCTGATTGAATCTGTTTTCTTTAACTCAAGACATAAAATTATGAGAAACACGGCAAAAATTGACATTGTCTGTCTGTTAGCGATGGTATTTCTGTGCCCACTACTGGCATCTTGTGTAAGTAAACAGACTCTACACTAATTTTTTATTTTATATGTTACATATCTTAAATAATAGTTACGTTTTATTCTATCTAATTAAAATCACATCCAATGAGAATGAATGATGGTGGGGACCCAGTTGACACCTAATGAATTTTTTCAATTTAGAAGACATCGAGGAAAGAGGAAGCAAGGTGTCCGTTTGGCCTCTCAATTGGGGTGTGATGTGCTTTCTGTTTCCATTACATTCTCATTGAGAGGCAGAATGGACTCTCTGAGGTTTACTACGATTGAAGTTGTTTTGATTATCCATAAGACATCAAGTCCTGAGTAACATGGCATAAATTGACATTGTCCGTCTGCTGGCCATGTTCCTTCTGTACCCATTAATGGCATCTTGTGTAAGTAAATAGACTCTACATTAATTTTTTATTTTATATATTACATATCTTAAATAATTGTTACTTTTTATTCTATCTAATTAAAATCGCATCCAATGAGAATGATGGTGGGGATTCAGTTGACCCTATCATGCTGTATATATATATATATATATATATATATATATATATATATATATATATACTTTTTACTTTTGGATTGCGTTTAACTTCTCAACCTGCTGGTAATGTGTTTTTCTTATCCAATCCAGAGTTATGAAAATTCCAATGTGTTCTCTGAGGTCTACAAATATCTTCAAGTATTCAACAAGCTGGAAGAACAATGATGCTATAACTAGAAAATGTCTCCTAGAATTTTGTCTCAGTTGTTTGTATCAGCATGTAATAATGTTTTAATTATTTGAATATATCCCCAATGATGACAGAGTAAAGGTGATTGAAATTAAATGATTATTTGGCTTACCAAATCTGAGGGGTAATTTTACAAGTTGATACAAAATGAATATTACTTTTTCCAACTTATGTTACTTGTGTTTTTTGGTTACTTACGTTTAACTATTAATTTTGTTTTAATGATTAGTAATAACCTCAATGATAAAAATATTTACTGACTGCTGGCTTATGAGGCTTTGTATCATTTTTTTGTGATGTCATTACTTGTTAGTCGGTCACTAGATACAGTTTAAATATAGAATTATTTTTGTATGTAATCTAGTTAACAATTATGGAATATTTTTATATAATTTGAAACACAAGAAGAAAAAAGGAAGCAGGGTGTCTGTTTCGCCTCTCGATGGGGGTGTAATGTGCATACTGTTTTCATTACGCACACATCGAGAGGTGAACTAGGCTCTCTAAGGTCCACTCTGATTGAATCTGTTTTCTTTAACTCAAGACATAAAATTATGAGAAACACGGCAAAAATTGACATTGTCTGTCTGTTAGCGATGGTATTTCTGTGCCCACTACTGGCATCTTGTGTAAGTAAACAGACTCTACACTAATTTTTTATTTTATATGTTACATATCTTAAATAATAGTTACGTTTTATTCTATCTAATTAAAATCACATCCAATGAGAATGAATGATGGTGGGGACCCAGTTGACACCTAATGAATTTTTTCAATTTAGAAGACATCGAGGAAAGAGGAAGCAAGGTGTCCGTTTGGCCTCTCAATTAGGGTGTGATGTGCTTTCTGTTTCCATTACATTCTCATTGAGAGGCAGAATGGACTCTCTGAGGTTTACTACGATTGAAGTTGTTTTGATTATCCATAAGACATCAAGTCCTGAGTAACATGGCATAAATTGACATTGTCCGTCTGCTGGCCATGTTCCTTCTGTACCCATTAATGGCATCTTGTGTAAGTAAATAGACTCTACATTAATTTTTTATTTTATATATTACATATCTTAAATAATTGTTACTTTTTATTCTATCTAATTAAAATCGCATCCAATGAGAATGATGGTGGGGATTCAGTTGACCCTATCATGCTGTATATATATATATATATATATATATATATATATATATATATATATACTTTTTACTTTTGGATTGCGTTGAACTTCTCAACCTGCTGGTAATGTGTTTTTCTTATGCAATCCAGAGTTATGAAAATTCCAATGTGTTCTCTGAGGTCTACAAATATCTTCAAGTATTCAACAAGCTGGAAGAACAATGATGCTATAACTAGAAAATGTCTCCTAGAATTTTGTCTCAGTTGTTTGTATCAGCATGTAATAATGTTTTAATTACTTGAATATATCCCCAATGATGACAGAGTAAAGGTGATTGAAATTAAATGATTATTTGGCTTACCAAATCTGAGGGGTAATTTTACAAGTTGATACAAAATGAATATTACTTTTTCCAACTTATGTTACTTGTGTTTTTTGGTTACTTACGTTTAACTATTAATTTTGTTTTAATGATTAGTAATAACCTCAATGATAAAAATATTTACTGACTGCTGGCTTATGAGGCTTTGTATCATTTTTTTGTGATGTCATTACTTGTTAGTCGGTCACTAGAAACAGTTTAAATATAGAATTATTTTTGTATGTAATCTAGTTAACAATTATGGAATATTTTTATATAATTTGAAACACAAGAAGAAAAAAGGAAGCAGGGTGTCTGTTTCCCCTCTCGATGGGGGTGTAATGTGCATACTGTTTTCATTACGCACACATCGAGAGGTGAACTAGGCTCTCTAAGGTCCACTCTGATTGAATCTGTTTTCTTTAACTCAAGACATAAAATTATGAGAAACACGGCAAAAATTGACTAGTCTGTCTGTTAGCGATGGTATTTCTGTGCCCACTACTGGCATCTTGTGTAAGTAAACAGACTCTACACTAATTTTTTATTTTATATGTTACATATCTTAAATAATAGTTACGTTTTATTCTATCTAATTAAAATCACATCCAATGAGAATGAATGATGGTGGGGACCCAGTTGACACCTAATGAATTTTTTCAATTTAGAAGACATCGAGGAAAGAGGAAGCAAGGTGTCCGTTTGGCCTCTCAATTGGGGTGTGATGTGCTTTCTGTTTCCATTACATTCTCATTGAGAGGCAGAATGGACTCTCTGAGGTTTACTACGATTGAAGTTGTTTTGATTATCCATAAGACATCAAGTCCTGAGTAACATGGCATAAATTGACATTGTCCGTCTGCTGGCCATGTTCCTTCTGTACCCATTAATGGCATCTTGTGTAAGTAAATAGACTCTACATTAATTTTTTATTTTATATATTACATATCTTAAATAATTGTTACTTTTTATTCTATCTAATTAAAATCGCATCCAATGAGAATGATGGTGGGGATTCAGTTGACCCTATCATGCTGTATATATATATATATATATATATATATATATATATATATATATATATATATATATACTTTTTACTTTTGGATTGCGTTGAACTTCTCAACCTGCTGGTAATGTGTTTTTCTTATCCAATCCACAGTTATGAAAATTCCAATGTGTTCTCTGAGGTCTACAAATATCTTCAAGTATTCAACAAGCTGGAAGAACAATGATGCTATAACTAGAAAAAGTTTGAATATAGAAATGTTTTTGTATGTAATCCAGTTAACAATTATGGTATATATTTATATAATTTGAAACCCACCAAGAAAAAACGAAGCAGGGTGTCTGTTTAGCCTCTCAATGGGGGTGTGATGTGCATACTGTTTCCATTAGGCCCACATCGAGAGGTGAACTAGGCTCTCTAAGGTCCACTCTCATTGAATCTGTTTTCTTTAACTCAAGACATAAAATCATGAGAAACATGGCAAAAATTGACATTGTCCGTCTGTTAGCGATGTTATTTCTGTACCTATTACTGGCATCTTGTGTAAGTAAACAGACTCTACATTATTTTTTTATTTCATACGTTACATATCTTAAATAATAGTTACCTTTTATTCTATCTAATTAAAATCACACCCAATGAGAATGATGGTGGGGATTCAGTTGACCCTCTCATTCTGTATATATATATATATATATATATATATACATATATACTTTTTACTTTCACTTGCTTATATATGAAATATATATTAAGGGTAATTATGGTGATTATAAAAGTTTTCGTATCTGAGTTTTCAACAAAAATACATGTTTTGAGGTATCCTGAATCCAAATAACCCAATCCCACAAATTGGTCTGTGTTTGTGAATTTGATAATTATATGATTTTTATTTTTTTTTTCTAATCCAGTTGACACTTAATGAATTTTTTCAGTTTAGAAGACATCGAGGAAAGAGGAAGCAAGGTGTCCGTTTGGCCTCACAATTGGGGTGTGATGTGCTTTCTGTTTCCATTACATTCTCATTGAGAGGCAGAATGGACTCTCTGAGGTTTACTACGATTGAAGTTGTTTTGATTATCCATAAGACATCAAGTCCTGAGTAACATGGCATAAATTGACATTGTCCGTCTGCTGGCCATGTTCCTTCTGTACCCATTAATGGCATCTTGTGTAAGTAAATAGACTCTACATTAATTTTTTATTTTATATATTACATATCTTAAATAATTGTTACTTTTTATTCTATCTAATTAAAATCGCATCCAATGAGAATGATGGTGGGGATTCAGTTGACCCTATCATGCTGTATATATATATATATATATATATATATATATATATATATATATATATATACTTTTTACTTATGGATTGCGTTTAACTTCTCAACCTGCTGGTAATGTGTTTTTCTTATCCAATCCAGAGTTATGAAAATTCCAATGTGTTCTCTGAGGTCTACAAATATCTTCAAGTATTCAACAAGCTGGAAGAACAATGATGCTATAACTAGAAAATGTCTCCTAGAATTTTGTCTCAGTTGTTTGTATCAGCATGTAATAATGTTTTAATTATTTAAATATATCCCTAATGATGACAGAATAAAGATGATATAAATTAAATGATTATTTAGCTTACCAAATCTGAGGGGTAATTTTACAAGTTGATACAAAATGAACAATAATTTTTCCAACTTATGTTACTTGTGTTTTTTGGTTACTTATGTTTAACTATTAATTGTGTTTTAATGATTATTAATTACCGCGATGATGAAAAACAGTTACTTATTGCTGGCTTATCAGGCTTTGTGTCATTTTTTTGTGAGGTTATTACTTGTTAGTCGGTCACTAGAAACAGTTTGAAATAGAATTATTTTTGTATGTAATCCAGTTAACAATTATGGTATATATTTATATAATTTGAAACCCACCAAGAAAAAACGAAGCAGGGTGTCTGTTTAGCCTCTCAATGGGGGTGTGATGTGCATACTGTTTCCATTAGGCCCACATTGAGAGGTGAACTAGGCTCCTTAGGTCCACTCTGATTGAATCAGTTTTCTTTAACTCAAGACATCAAATTATAATAAAAATAGCATACATGGACATTGGACGATTGGGATGTGTCTTATCGATTCATCAAACCAGTATGAAGTAATTATATAGGCTCTCTGAGGTCTACAAATATCTTCAAGTATTCAACAAGTTAGAAGAACAATGATGCTACAACTAGAAAATGTTTCCTAGAATTTTGTCTCTGTTGTGTGTATCAGCATGTAATAATGATTTAATTATTTAAATATATCCCCAATGATGACAGAATAAAGGTGATTGAAATTAAATGATTATGTGGCTTACCAAATCTGAGGGGTAATTTTACAAGTTGATACAAAATGAATATTACTTTTTCCAACTTATGTTACTTGTGTTTTTTGGTTACTTACGTTTAACTATTAATTTTGTTTTAATGATTAGTAATAACCTCAATGATAAAAATATTTACTGACTGCTGGCTTATGAGGCTTTGTATCATTTTTTTGTGATGTCATTACTTGTTAGTCGGTCACTAGAAACAGTTTAAATTTAGAATTATTTTTGTATGTAATCTAGTTAACAATTTTGGAATATTTTTATATAATTTGAAACACAAGAAGAAAAAAGGAAGCAGGGTGTCTGTTTCGCCTCTCGATGGGGGTGTAATGTGCATACTGTTTTCATTAGGCACACATCGAGAGGTGAACTAGGCTCTCTAAGGTCCACTCTGATTGAATCTGTTTTCTTTAACTCAAGACATAAAATTATGAGAAACACGGCAAAAATTGACATTGTCTGTCTGTTAGCGATGGTATTTCTGTGCCCACTACTGGCATCTTGTGTAAGTAAACAGACTCTACACTAATTTTTTATTTTATATGTTACATATCTTAAATAATAGTTACGTTTTATTCTATCTAATTAAAATCACATCCAATGAGAATGAATGATGGTGGGGACCCAGTTGACACCTAATGAATTTTTTCAATTTAGAAGACATCGAGGAAAGAGGAAGCAAGGTGTCCGTTTGGCCTCTCAATTGGGGTGTGATGTGCTTTCTGTTTCCATTACATTCTCATTGAGAGGCAGAATGGACTCTCTGAGGTTTACTACGATTGAAGTTGTTTTGATTATCCATAAGACATCAAGTCCTGAGTAACATGGCATAAATTGACATTGTCCGTCTGCTGGCCATGTTCCTTCTGTACCCATTAATGGCATCTTGTGTAAGTAAATAGACTCTACATTAATTTTTTATTTTATATATTACATATCTTAAATAATTGTTACTTTTTATTCTATCTAATTAAAATCGCATCCAATGAGAATGATGGTGGGGATTCAGTTGACCCTATCATGCTGTATATATATATATATATATATATATATATATATATATATATATATATATATATATATATATATACTTTTTACTTTTGGATTGCGTTGAACTTCTCAACCTGCTGGTAATGTGTTTTTCTTATCCAATCCAGAGTTATGAAAATTCCAATGTGTTCTCTGAGGTTTACAAATATCTTCAAGTATTCAACAAGCTGGAAGAACAATGATGCTATAACTAGAAAATGTCTCCTAGAATTTTGTCTCAGTTGTTTGTATCAGCATGTAATAATGTTTTAATTATTTAAATATATCCCCAATGATGACAGAGTAAAGGTGATTGAAATTAAATGATTATTTGGCTTACCAAATCTGAGGGGTAATTTTACAAGATGATACAAAATGAATATTACTTTTTCCAACTTATGTTACTTGTGTTTTTTGGTTACTTACGTTTAACTATTAATTTTGTTTTAATGATTAGTAATAACCTCAATGATAAAAATATTTACTGACTGCTGGTTTATGAGGCTTTGTATCATTTTTTTGTGATGTCATTACTTGTTAGTCGGTCACTAGAAACAGTTTGAATATAGAATTATTTTTGTATGTAATCCAGTTAACAATTATGGTATATATTTATATAATTTGAAACCCACCAAGAAAAAACGAAGCAGGGTGTCTGTTTAGCCTCTCAATGGGGGTGTGATGTGCATACTGTTTCCATTAGGCCCACATCGAGAGGTGAACTAGGCTCTCTAAGGTCCACTCTCATTGAATCTGTTTTCTTTAACTCAAGACATCAAATTATAAGAAAAATAGCATACATGGACATTAGACGATTGGGATGTGTCTTATCTATTCATCAAACCAGTATTAAGTAATTATATAGGCTCTCTGAGGTCTACAAATATCTTCAAGTATTCAACAAGTTAGAAGAACAATGATGCTACAACTAGAAAATGTTTCCTAGAATTTTGTCTCTGTTGTGTGTATCAGCATGTAATAATGATTTAATTATTTAAATATATCCCCAATGATGACAGAATAAAGATGATTGAAATTAAATGATTATGTGGCTTACCAAATCTGAGGGGTAATTTTACAAGTTGATACAAAATGAATATTACTTTTTCCAACTTATGTTACTTGTGTTTTTTGGTTACTTACGTTTAACTATTAATTTTGTTTTAATGATTAGTAATAACCTCAATGATAAAAATATTTACTGACTGCTGGCTTATGAGGCTTTGTATCATTTTTTTGTGATGTCATTACTTGTTAGTCGGTCACTAGAAACAGTTTAAATATAGAATTATTTTTGTATGTAATCTAGTTAACAATTATGGAATATTTTTATATAATTTGAAACACAAGAAGAAAAAAGGAAGCAGGGTGTCTGTTTCGCCTCTCGATGGGGGTGTAATGTGCATACTGTTTTCATTACGCACACATCGAGAGGTGAACTAGGCTCTCTAAGGTCCACTCTGATTGAATCTGTTTTCTTTAACTCAAGACATAAAATTATGAGAAACACGGCAAAAATTGACATTGTCTGTCTGTTAGCGATGGTATTTCTGTGCCCACTACTGGCATCTTGTGTAAGTAAACAGACTCTACACTAATTTTTTATTTTATATGTTACATATCTTAAATAATAGTTACGTTTTATTCTATCTAATTAAAATCACATCCAATGAGAATGAATGATGGTGGGGACCCAGTTGACACCTAATGAATTTTTTCAATTTAGAAGACATCGAGGAAAGAGGAAGCAAGGTGTCCGTTTGGCCTCTCAATTGGGGTGTGATGTGCTTTCTGTTTCCATTACATTCTCATTGAGAGGCAGAATGGACTCTCTGAGGTTTACTACGATTGAAGTTGTTTTGATTATCCATAAGACATCAAGTCTTGAGTAACATGGCATAAATTGACATTGTCCGTCTGCTGGCCATGTTCCTTCTGTACCCATTAATGGCATCTTGTGTAAGTAAATAGACTCTACATTAATTTTTTATTTTATATATTACATATCTTAAATAATTGTTACTTTTTATTCTATCTAATTAAAATCGCATCCAATGAGAATGATGGTGGGGATTCAGTTGACCCTATCATGCTGTATATATATATATATATATATATATATATATATATATATATATATATATACTTTTTACTTTTGGATTGCGTTGAACTTCTCAACCTGCTGGTAATGTGTTTTTCTTATCCAATCCAGAGTTATGAAAATTCCAATGTGTTCTCTGAGGTCTACAAATATCTTCAAGTATTCAACAAGCTGGAAGAACAATGATGCTATAACTAGAAAATGTCTCCTAGAATTTTGTCTCGGTTGTTTGTATCAGCATGTAATAATGTTTTAATTATTTAAATATATCCCCAATGATGACAGAGTAAAGGTGATTGAAATTAAATGATTATTTGGCTTACCAAATCTGAGGGGTAATTTTACAAGTTGATACAAAATGAACAATAATTTTTCCAACTTATGTTACTTGTGTTTTTTGGTTACTTATGTTTAACTATTAATTGTGTTTTAATGATTATTAATTACCGCGATGATGAAAAACAGTTACTTATTGCTGGCTTATCAGGCTTTGTGTCATTTTTTTGTGAGGTTATTACTTGTTAGTCGGTCACTAGAAACAGTTTGAAATAGAATTATTTTTGTATGTAATCCAGTTAACAATTATGGTATATATTTATATAATTTGAAACCCACCAAGAAAAAACGAAGCAGGGTGTCTGTTTAGCCTCTCAATGGGGGTGTGATGTGCATACTGTTTCCATTAGGCCCACATTGAGAGGTGAACTAGGCTCCTTAGGTCCACTCTGATTGAATCAGTTTTCTTTAACTCAAGACATCAAATTATAATAAAAATAGCATACATGGACATTGGACGATTGGGATGTGTCTTATCGATTCATCAAACCAGTATGAAGTAATTATATAGGCTCTCTGAGGTCTACAAATATCTTCAAGTATTCAACAAGTTAGAAGAACAATGATGCTACAACTAGAAAATGTTTCCTAGAATTTTGTCTCTGTTGTGTGTATCAGCATGTAATAATGATTTAATTATTTAAATATATCCCCAATGATGACAGAACAAAGGTGATTGAAATTAAATGATTATTTGGCTTACCAAATCTGAGGGGTAATTTTACAAGTTAATACAAAATGAATATTACTTTTTCCAACTTATGTTACTTGTGTTTTTTGGTTATTTACGTTTAACTATTAATTTTGTTTTAATGATTAGTAATTACCGCGATGATAAAAAACATTTACTTATTGCTGGCTTATCAGGCTTTGTGTCTTTTTTTTGTGAGGTTATTACTTGTTAGTCGGTCACTAGAAACAGTTTGAATTTAGAATTATTTTTGTATGTAATCCAGTTAACAATTATGGAATATTTTTATATAATTTGAAACACACCAAGGAAAAAGGAAGCAGGGTGTCTGTTTAGCCTCTCAATGGGGGTGTAATGTGCATACTGTTTCTATTACGCCCACATCGAGAGGTGAAGGTGATTGAAATTAAATGATTATTTGGCTTACCAAATCTGAGGGGTAATTTTACAAGTTGATACAAAATGAATATTACTTTTTCCAACTTATGTTACTTGTGTTTTTTGGTTACTTACGTTTAACTATTAATTTTGTTTTAATGATTAGTAATAACCTCAATGATAAAAATATTTACTGACTGCTAGTTTATGAGGCTTTGTATCATTTTTTTGTGATGTCATTACTTGTTAGTCGGTCACTAGAAACAGTTTGAAATAGAATTATTTTTGTATGTAATCCAGTTAACAATTATGGTATATATTTATATAATTTGAAACCCACCAAGAAAAAATGAAGCAGGGTGTCTGTTTAGCCTCTCAATGGGGGTGTGATGTGCATACTGTTTCCATTAGGCCCACATTGAGAGGTGAACTAGGCTCCTTAGGTCCACTCTGATTGAATCAGTTTTCTTTAACTCAAGACATCAAATTATAATAAAAATAGCATACATGGACATTGGACGATTGGGATGTGTCTTATCGATTCATCAAACCAGTATTAAGTAATTATATAGGCTCTCTGAGGTCTACAAATATCTTCAAGTATTCAACAAGTTAGAAGAACAATGATGCTACAACTAGAAAATGTTTCCTAGAATTTTGTCTCTGTTGTGTGTATCAGCATGTAATAATGATTTAATTATTTAAATATATCCCCAATGATGACAGAACAAAGGTGATTGAAATTAAATGATTATTTGGCTTACCAAATCTGAGGGGTAATTTTACAAGTTAATACAAAATGAATATTACTTTTTCCAACTTATGTTACTTGTGTTTTTTGGTTATTTACGTTTAACTATTAATTTTGTTTTAATGATTAGTAATTACCGCGATGATAAAAAACATTTACTTATTGCTGGCTTATCAGGCTTTGTGTCTTTTTTTTGTGAGGTTATTACTTGTTAGTCGGTCACTAGAAACAGTTTGAATTTAGAATTATTTTTGTATGTAATCCAGTTAACAATTATGGAATATTTTTATATAATTTGAAACACAAGAAGAAAAAAGGAAGCAGGGTGTCTGTTTCGCCTCTCGATGGGGGTGTAATGTGCATACTGTTTTCATTACGCACACATCGAGAGGTGAACTAGGCTCTCTAAGGTCCACTCTGATTGAATCTGTTTTCTTTAACTCAAGACATAAAATTATGAGAAACACGGCAAAAATTGACATTGTCTGTCTGTTAGCGATGGTATTTCTGTGCCCACTACTGGCATCTTGTGTAAGTAAACAGACTCTACACTAATTTTTTATTTTATATGTTACATATCTTAAATAATAGTTACGTTTTATTCTATCTAATTAAAATCACATCCAATGAGAATGAATGATGGTGGGGACCCAGTTGACACCTAATGAATTTTTTCAATTTAGAAGACATCGAGGAAAGAGGAAGCAAGGTGTCCGTTTGGCCTCTCAATTGGGGTGTGATGTGCTTTCTGTTTCCATTACATTCTCATTGAGAGGCAGAATGGACTCTCTGAGGTTTACTACGATTGAAGTTGTTTTGATTATCCATAAGACATCAAGTCTTGAGTAATATGGCATAAATTGACATTGTCCGTCTGCTGGCCATGTTCGTTCTGTACCCATTAATGGCATCTTGTGTAAGTAAATAGACTCTACATTAATTTTTTATTTTATATATTACATATCTTAAATAATTGTTACTTTTTATTCTATCTAATTAAAATCGCATCCAATGAGAATGATGGTGGGGATTCAGTTCACCCTATCATGCTGTATATATATATATATATTATATATATATATATATATATATATATATAAAGGTCATATAATTAAAATGATTATTTAGCTTACCAAATCTGAGGAGTAATTTTACAAGTTGATACAAAATGAACAATAATATTTCCAACTTATGTTACTTGTGTTTTTTGGTTACTTATGTTTAACTATTAATTGTGTTTTAATGATTAGTAATTACCGCGATGATTAAAAACATTTACTTATTGCTGGCTTATCAGGCTTTGTGTCTTTTTTTTGTGAGGTTATTACTTGTTAGTCGCTCACTAGAAACAGTTTGAATATAGAATTATTTTTTTATGTAATCCAGTTAACAATTATGGTATATATTTATATAATTTGAAACCCACCAAGAAAAAACGAAGCAGGGTGTCTGTTTAGCCTCTCAATGGGGGTGTGATGTGCATACTGTTTCCATTAGGCCCACATCTAGAGGTGAACTAGGCTCTCTAAGGTCCACTCTCATTGAATCTGTTTTCTTTAACTCAAGACATCAAATTATAAGAAAAATAGCATACATGGACATTAGACGATTGGGATGTGTCTTATCTATTCATCAAACCAGTATTAAGTAATTATATAGGCTCTCTGAGGTCTACAAATATCTTCAAGTATTCAACAAGTTAGAAGATCAATGATGCTACAACTAGAAAATGTTTCCTAGAATTTTGTCTCTGTTGTGTGTATCAGCATGTAATAATGATTTAATTATTTAAATATATCCCCAATGATAACAGAATAAAGGTAATTGAAATTAAATGATTATTTGGCTTACCAAATCTGAGGGGTAATTTTACAAGTTGATACAAAATGAATATTACTTTTTCCAACTTATGTTACTTGTGTTTTTTGGTTATTTACGTTTAACCATTAATTTTGTTTTAATGATTAGTAATAACCTCTATGATAAAAATATTTACTGACTGCTGGTTTATGAGGCTTTGTATCATTTTTTTGTGATGTCATTACTTGTTAGTCGGTCACTAGAAACAGTTTAAATATAGAATTATTTTTGGATGTAATCCAGTTAAGTGATGTGCATACTGTTTCCATTAGGCCCACATCGAGAGGTGAACTAGGCTCTCTAAGGTCCACTCTGATTGAATCTGTTTTTTTTAACTCAAGACATATAATTATGAGAAACATGGCAAAAATTGACATTGTCCGTCTGTTAGCGATGTTATTTCTGTACCCATTACTGGCATCTTGTGTAAGTAAACAGACTCTACATTATTTTTTTATTTTATATGTTACATGTCTTAAATAATAGTTACCTTTTATTCTATCTAATTAAAATCACACCCAATGAGAATGATGGTGGGGATTCAGTTGACCCTCTCATTCTGTATATATATATATATATATATATATATATATATATATATATATATATATATATATATATATATATATATATACATACACATATATACATATATACTTTGTACTTTCACTTGCTTATATATGAAATATATATTGAGGGTAATTATGGCGATTATAAAAATTTTCGTATCTGAGTTTTCAACAAAAATACATGTTTTGAGGTCTCCTGAATCCAAATAACCCAATCCCACAAATTGGTCTGTGTTTGTGTATTTGATAATTATATGATTTTTATTTTTTTTTTAATCCAGTTGACACTTAATGAATTTTTTCAGTTTAGAAGACATCTAGGAAAGAGGAAGCAAGGTGTCCGTTTGGCCTCACAATTGGGGTGTGATGTGCTTTCTGTTTCCATTACATTCTCATTGAGAGGCTGAATGGACTCTCTGAGGTTTACTACGATTGAAGTTGTTTTGATTATCCATAAGACATCAAGTTCTGAGTAACATGGCATAAATTGCCATTGTCTGTCTGCTGGCGATGTTCCTTCTGTACCCATTAATGGCATCTTGTGTATGTAAATAGACTCTACAATAATTTTTTATTTTATTTATTACATATCTTAAATAATTGTTACTTTTTATTCTATCTAATTAAAATCGCATCCAATGAGAATGATGGTGGGGATTCAGTTGACCCTATCATGCTGTATATATATATATATATATATATATATATATATATATATATATATATATATATATTTATACTTTTTACTTTTGGATTGCGTTGAACTTCTCAACCTGCTGGTAATGTGTTTTTCTTATCCAATCCAGAGTTATGATAATTCCAATGTGTTCTCTGAGGTCTACAAATATCTTCAAGTATTCAACAAGCTGGAAGAACAATGATGCTATAACTAGAAAATATCTCCTAGAATTTTGTCTCAGTTGTTTGTATCAGCTAATGTTTATGTATCAAATAATGTTTTAATTATTTAAATATATCCCCAATGATGACAGAATAAAGGTGATATAAATTAAATGATTATTTAGCTTACCAAATCTGAGGGGTAATTTTACAAGTTGATACAAAATGAACAATAATTTTTCCAACTTATGTTACTTGTGTTTTTTGGTTACTTATGTTTAACTATTAATTGTGTTTTAATGATTATTAAATTATTGAGAATGATGGTAGGGATTCAGTTGAACCTCTCATTCTGTGTGTGTATATATATATATATATATATATATATATATATATACTTTTTACTTTCACTTGCCTATATATGAAATATATATTATGGGTAATTATTGCGATTGTGAAAATTTTGATAATGAGTTTTCAACAAAAATAAATGTTTTGAGGTCTCCTGTGTCCAAATAACTATCGAGGATGGTTGGAGGAAAGGACATTGAGGAAAGAGAAAGCAAGGTGTCCGTTTGGCCTCTCAATTGGGGTGTGATGTGCTTTCTGTTTCCATTACATTCTCCGTTCCATTACATAAGACATCAATTTCTGAGTAACATGGAATAAATATTCATTGTCCTTCTGGGAGCGATGTTCCTTCTATACCCATGACTCTCATTTTGTGTAAGTAAACAGGCTCCAAAATATTTTTTATTTTTTGTATTATCTATCTTAAATTATTGTATTTTTTCTATCTAATTAAAAATACATTCAATGAAGAAGAAGAGGGGGATTGCGTTGTAGATAATGTTCTAGATACATACAAAAATAATTAGTTAGTCTTGGCTGGGGTTAGGGAGAGGCTAAGGGAGCGCTTTCCCCGAATATAAACAGAATTCAGAGGAAGTTAAATTTCGGGTCTTTTTTTTTGTGTATGCTAGTTTAAGTAAAAAATATTTCTATTTACTTCTTGGCTCTTTTGATCTCAATTCACTTAATGACATGAGTTAATAGTACCTAATTATTTTATTTATTTTTGAATGCATTACCTAAAATAATAATACGAAACATTGAATTTTATTACGAGGGAGGGTGAGGGAGAGGGGGAATGAAGGGGCAACAAAAAAAAGGCTTAACCCTTCTGGTAAAATTCTCGGCTTTGGTCGAAGATGCTGCATATCAAGTTAAATTATAAATACATGGCTTTAGTTATTATTCTGATATCCCAGCATTTAAAGGAGAAATTGGAAGAAAAGTAGAAGTGGGAGAAAATAAAAATTATAGACGGTACAATATATTAATTTAAAACAATGAATTACCTAAGTTTTTCCTACGCCACTGACCTATTAAATATATTCATTTTTCTCACTGCTCACTTGCTTCTATAACTATATTTTAATTATTTATCTAATTATAAGAGTATCACGAATTGTTTTTGGTCACATATTTCAGTTACTTCATCTTTTTTATTTCTGCTTCCTCTTTTTGAGTGGGTGAATGGATCTCAGATCTACAGTTTTATTTTTTCTGTCTTATCCAGAAGACATCCAATGAAGAAGAAGTAGGGGATCCGCCGACCACTCAATCATGTGGCTATGTGTCTTTAATATCCGTTGTTGACTTCTTGAGTGGGTGAATGGACTTTCAGAGATCTCCATTGTCTCTTTTTTTTTTTTACAATTAAATTCGAAGGAGATGAAAGCAAGAATTGAGCGCAATATTAGTGGAGTAGATACCTCAGATATGATGAAGTTTTTTTTTCTAATACTAGTATTATGTGGTGTGAATGTACACTTCTATCACTATAACCATTGCCCATATTGTAACAGAATGTTGTATTACTCAGACAAAATGAATAACAAAAAAAGGCAGTATCAACATTTAAAAAAATTAAATGTAGTAAAAACCTCAGTTGTTCTTTGGCTCTGTTGTGTGAATCAACACTTGAGAAAGTTTTAATTTTCAATTATGTCCCCAATGATGATGAACTTAAAATAATTGAAATTAAATGATCATTTAGCTTGGCTAATCTGAGGGGAACTTTACTAATAAATAAAAAATGAATATAGTCTTTTCGAACTTGAGGTTTCTCGGACTTCTCCATTTTAATTCCCTCTTAGTAAGTTTTAATTTTGACTTCATGACCAATAATAACCTCAATTATGTTTCTAATTATATATTAGTAGTTTTGTAAAGGCTCTTTATGCAATATTATTAATAAAGTGATGATATTTATCATAAAATCGACCTTGGCTATATGTACTTTCGAACATATGTTATTGAAATAGACTCTTAAAATGCTTATGATTATCAATATGCTGTATCAAATTTTCAGAAAGCGTAACAATTAGGAAGATATGATGTCTTGCCAATTGTCCTCCAGACTAAAGGAATTTTAAACAAAAGAAACAGCAGCAGATCTAGCACAATGGCAGTTAACATAATTAATTTTCTTTTAAAGCTAATGTAAGTATTAATGTATGAGAAAATAAAGTTTAGTAAAAAATTACATTATGTCTCTGTTGTGTGAATCATAAAATAAGATTTTTAAAATTATTAATTATGTCCCAATGAGGATAGACTTAAAATAATTGAAATTAAATGATTATTTAACTTGGCTAATCTGAGGGGAACTTTACTAATAAATAAAAAATGAATAGTCTTTTTCAAACTTAATATATTTATTTTTTTGTGCCCCCTTTCCTCGCCTTTAGGCTATACTAGGTTTTATCGGGCCAAAAAGTGAAGATGCCAGATTTAAAAGCCCCTTGGAACCGGGGCCCAAACTCGTACCTTTTTTTATCAAATTAAATGTAGTAAAAACCTCCGTTATTCTTTTGCACTGTTGTATGAATCAACACTTGAGAAAGTTTTAATTTTCAATTATGTCCCCAATGATGATGAACTTAAAATAATTGAAATTAAATGATTATTTAGCTTGGCTAATCTGAGGGGAACTTTACTAATAAATAAAAAATTAATAGTCTTTTTCAAACTTAATATATTTATTTTTTTGTCCCCCCTTTCCTCGCCTTTAGGCTATACTAGGTTTTCCCGGGCCAGAAAGTGAAGATGCCAGATTTAAAAGCCCCTTGGAACCGGGGCCCAAACTCGTACCTTTTTTTATCAAATTAAATGTAGTAAAAACCTCCGTTATTCTTTTGCTCTGTTGTGTGAATCAACACTTGAGAAAGTTTTAATTTTCAATTATGTCCCCAATGATGATGAACTTAAAATAATTGAAATTAAATGATTATTTAGCTTGGCTAATCTGAGGGGAACTTTACTAATAAATAAAAAATGAATATAGTCTTTACGAACTTGAGTTCGAACATATGTTATTGAAATAGACTCTTAAAATGCTAATGATTATCAATATGCCGTATCAAATTTTCAGAAAGCGTAACAATTAGGAAGATATGATGTCTTGCCAATTGTCCTCCAGACTAAAAGAATTTTAAACAAAAGATACAGCAGCAGATCTAACACAATGGCAGTGGACCTTAACATAATTAAATTTTTTTTAAAGCTAATGTAAGTATTAATGTATGAGAAAATAAAGTTTAGTAAAAAATTTCATTATGTCTCTGTTGTGTGAATCATAAAATAAGATTTTTAAAATTATAAATATGTCCCAATGAGGATAGACTTAAAATAATTGAAATTAAATGATTATTTAACTTGGCTAATCTGAGGGGAACTTTACTAATAAATAAAAAATGAATAGTCTTTTTCAAACTTAATATATTTATTTTTTTGTGCCCCCTTTCCTCGCCTTTAGGCTATACTAGGTTTTCCCGGGCCAAAAAGTGAAGATGCCAGATTTAAAAGCCCCTTGGAACCGGGGCCCAAACTCGTACCTTTTTTTATCAAATTAAATGTAGTAAAAACCTCCGTTATTCTTTTGCACTGTTGTGTGAATCAACACTTGAGAAAGTTTTAATTTTCAATTATGTCCCCAATGATGATGAACTTAAAATAATTGAAATTAAATGATTATTTAGCTTGGCTAATCTGAGGGGAACTTTACTAATAAATAAAAAATGAATAGTCTTTTTCTAACTTAATATATTTATTTTTTTGTCCCCCCTTTCCTCGCCTTTAGGCTATACTAGGTTTTCCCGGGCCAGAAAGTGAAGATGCCAGATTTAAAAGCCCCTTGGAACCGGGGCCCAAACTCGTACCTTTTTTTATCAAATTAAATGTAGTAAAAACCTCCGTTATTCTTTTGCTCTGTTGTGTGAATCAACACTTGAGAAAGATTTAATTTTCAATTATGTCCCCAATGATGATGAACTTAAAATAATTGAAATTAAATGATTATTTAGCTTGGCTAATCTGAGGGGAACTTTACTAATAAATAAAAAATGAATAGTCTTTTTCAAACTTAATATATTTATTTTTTTGTCCCCCCTTTCCTCGCCTTTAGGCTATACTAGGTTTTCCCGGGCCAGAAAGTGAAGATGCCAGATTTAAAAGCCCCTTGGAACCGGGGCCCAAACTCGTACCTTTTTTTATCAAATTAAATGTAGTAAAAACCTCCGTTATTCTTTTGCTCTGTTGTGTGAATCAACACTTGAGAAAGTTTTAATTTTCAATTATGTCCCCAATGATGATGAACTTAAAATAATTGAAATTAAATGATTATTTAGCTTGGCTAATCTGAGGGGAACTTTACTAATAAATAAAAAATTAATAGTCTTTTTCAAACTTAATATATTTATTTTTTTGTCCCCCCTTTCCTCGCCTTTAGGCTATACTAGGTTTTCCCGGGCCAGAAAGTGAAGATGCCAGATTTAAAAGCCCCTTGGAACCGGGGCCCAAACTCGTACCTTTTTTTATCAAATTAAATGTAGTAAAAACCTCCGTTATTCTTTTGCTCTGTTGTGTGAATCAACACTTGAGAAAGTTTTAATTTTCAATTATGTCCCCAATGATGATGAACTTAAAATAATTGAAATTAAATGATTATTTAGCTTGGCTAATCTGAGGGGAACTTTACTAATAAATAAAAAATGAATATAGTCTTTACGAACTTGAGTTCGAACATATGTTATTGAAATAGACTCTTAAAATGCTAATGATTATCAATATGCCGTATCAAATTTTCAGAAAGCGTAACAATTAGGAAGATATGATGTCTTGCCAATTGTCCTCCAGACTAAAAGAATTTTAAACAAAAGATACAGCAGCAGATCTAACACAATGGCAGTGGACCTTAACATAATTAAATTTTTTTTAAAGCTAATGTAAGTATTAATGTATGAGAAAATAAAGTTTAGTAAAAAATTTCATTATGTCTCTGTTGTGTGAATCATAAAATAAGATTTTTAAAATTATAAATATGTCCCAATGAGGATAGACTTAAAATAATTGAAATTAAATGATTATTTAACTTGACTAATCTGAGGGGAACTTTACTAATAAATAAAAAATGAATAGTCTTTTTCAAACTTAATATATTTATTTTTTTGTGCCCCCTTTCCTCGCCTTTAGGCTATACTAGGTTTTCCCGGGCCAAAAAGTGAAGATGCCAGATTTAAAAGCCCCTTGGAACCGGGGCCCAAACTCGTACCTTTTTTTATCAAATTAAATGTAGTAAAAACCTCCGTTATTCTTTTGCACTGTTGTGTGAATCAACACTTGAGAAAGTTTTAATTTTCAATTATGTCCCCAATGATGATGAACTTAAAATAATTAAAATTAAATGATTATTTAGCTTGGCTAATCTGAGGGGAACTTTACTAATAAATAAAAAATGAATAGTCTTTTTCTAACTTAATATATTTATTTTTTTGTCCCCCCTTTCCTCGCCTTTAGGCTATACTAGGTTTTCCCGGGCCAGAAAGTGAAGATGCCAGATTTAAAAGCCCCTTGGAACCGGGGCCCAAACTCGTACCTTTTTTTATCAAATTAAATGTAGTAAAAACCTCCGTTATTCTTTTGCTCTGTTGTGTGAATCAACACTTGAGAAAGTTTTAATTTTCAATTATGTCCCCAATGATGATGAACTTAAAATAATTGAAATTAAATGATTATTTAGCTTGGCTAATCTGAGGGGAACTTTACTAATAAATAAAAAATGAATATAGTCTTTACGAACTTGAGTTCGAACATATGTTATTGAAATAGACTCTTAAAATGCTAATGATTATCAATATGCCGTATCAAATTTTCAGAAAGCGTAACAATTAGGAAGATATGATGTCTTGCCAATTGTCCTCCAGACTAAAAGAATTTTAAACAAAAGATACAGCAGCAGATCTAGCACAATGGCAGTGGACCTTAACATAATTAAATTTTTTTTAAAGCTAATGTAAGTATTAATGTATGAGAAAATAAAGTTTAGTAAAAAATTTCATTATGTCTCTATTGTGTGAATCATAAAATAAGATTTTTAAAATTATTAATTATGTCCCAATGAGGATAGACTTAAAATAATTGAAATTAAATGATTATTTAACTTGGCTAATCTGAGGGGAACATTACTAATAAATAAAAAATGAATAGTCTTTTTCAAACTTAATATATTTATTTTTTTGTCCCCCCTTTCCTCGCCTTTAGGCTATACTAGGTTTTCCCGGGCCAAAAAGTGAAGATGCCAGATTTAAAAGCCCCTTGGAACCGTGGCCCAAACTCGTACCTTTTTTTATCAAATTAAATGTAGTAAAAACCTCCGTTATTCTTTTGCACTGTTGTGTGAATCAACACTTGAGAAAGTTTTAATTTTCAATTATGTCCCCAATGATGATGAACTTAAAATAATTAAAATTAAATGATTATTTAGCTTGGCTAATCTGAGGGGAACTTTACTAATAAATAAAAAATGAATAGTCTTTTTCTAACTTAATATATTTATTTTTTTGTCCCCCCTTTCCTCGCCTTTAGGCTATACTAGGTTTTCCCGGGCCAGAAAGTGAAGATGCCAGATTTAAAAGCCCCTTGGAACCGGGGCCCAAACTCGTACCTTTTTTTATCAAATTAAATGTAGTAAAAACCTCCGTTATTCTTTTGCTCTGTTGTGTGAATCAACACTTGAGAAAGTTTTAATTTTCAATTATGTCCCCAATGATGATGAACTTAAAATAATTGAAATTAGATGATTATTTAGCTTGGCTAATCTGAGGGGAACTTTACTAATAAATAAAAAATGAATAGTCTTTTTCAAACTTAATATATTTATTTTTTTGTCCCCCCTTTCCTCGCCTTTAGGCTATACTAGGTTTTCCCGGGCCAGAAAGTGAAGATGCCAGATTTAAAAGCCCCTTGGAACCGGGGCCCAAACTCGTACCTTTTTTTATCAAATTAAATGTAGTAAAAACCTCCGTTATTCTTTTGCTCTGTTGTGTGAATCAATACTTGAGAAAGATTTAATTTTCAATTATGTCCCCAATGATGATGAACTTAAAATAATTGAAATTAAATGATTATTTAGCTTGGCTAATCTGAGGGGAACTTTACTAATAAATAAAAAATGAATAGTCTTTTTCAAACTTAATATATTTATTTTTTTGTCCCCCCTTTCCTCGCCTTTAGGCTATACTAGGTTTTCCCGGGCCAGAAAGTGAAGATGCCAGATTTAAAAGCCCCTTGGAACCGGGGCCCAAACTCGTACCTTTTTTTATCAAATTAAATGTAGTAAAAACCTCCGTTATTCTTTTGCTCTGTTGTGTGAATCAACACTTGAGAAAGTTTTAATTTTCAATTATGTCCCCAATGATGATGAACTTAAAATAATTGAAATTAAATGATTATTTAGCTTGGCTAATCTGAGGGGAACTTTACTAATAAATAAAAAATGAATAGTCTTTTTCAAACTTAATATATTTATTTTTTTGTCCCCCCTTTCCTCGCCTTTAGGCTATACTAGGTTTTCCCGGGCCAGAAAGTGAAGATGCCAGATTTAAAAGCCCCTTGGAACTGGGGCCCAAACTCGTACCTTTTTTTATCAAATTAAATGTAGTAAAAACCTCCGTTATTCTTTTGCACTGTTGTGTGAATCAACACTTGAGAAAGTTTTAATTTTCAATTATGTCCCCAATGATGATGAACTTAAAATAATTGAAATTAAATGATTATTTAGCTTGGCTAATCTGAGGCGAACTTTACTAATAAATAAAAAATGAATAGTCTTTTTCAAACTTAATGTATTTATTTTTTTGTCCCCCCTTTCCTCGCCTTTAGGCTATACTAGGTTTTCCCGGGCCAGAAAGTGAAGATGCCAGATTTAAAAGCCCCTTGGAACCGGGGCCCAAACTCGTACCTTTTTTTATCAAATTAAATGTAGTAAAAACCTCCGTTATTCTTTTGCTCTGTTGTGTGAATCAACACTTGAGAAAGTTTTAATTTTCAATTATGTCCCCAATGATGATGAACTTAAAATAATTGAAATTAAATGATTATTTAGCTTGGCTAATCTGAGGGGAACTTTACTAATAAATAAAAAATTAATAGTCTTTTTCAAACTTAATATATTTATTTTTTTGTCCCCCCTTTCCTCGCCTTTAGGCTATACTAGGTTTTCCCGGGCCAGAAAGTGAAGATGCCAGATTTAAAAGCCCCTTGGAACCGGGGCCCAAACTCGTACCTTTTTTTATCAAATTAAATGTAGTAAAAACCTCCGTTATTCTTTTGCTCTGTTGTGTGAATCAACACTTGAGAAAGTTTTAATTTTCAATTATGTCCCCAATGATGATGAACTTAAAATAATTGAAATTAAATGATTATTTAGCTTGGCTAATCTGAGGGGAACTTTACTAATAAATAAAAAATGAATATAGTCTTTACGAACTTGAGTTCGAACATATGTTATTGAAATAGACTCTTAAAATGCTAATGATTATCAATATGCCGTATCAAATTTTCAGAAAGCGTAACAATTAGGAAGATATGATGTCTTGCCAATTGTCCTCCAGACTAAAAGAATTTTAAACAAAAGATACAGCAGCAGATCTAACACAATGGCAGTGGACCTTAACATAATTAAATTTTTTTTAAAGCTAATGTAAGTATTAATGTATGAGAAAATAAAGTTTAGTAAAAAATTTCATTATGTCTCTGTTGTGTGAATCATAAAATAAGATTTTTAAAATTATAAATATGTCCCAATGAGGATAGACTTAAAATAATTGAAATTAAATGATTATTTAACTTGGCTAATCTGAGGGGAACTTTACTAATAAATAAAAAATGAATAGTCTTTTTCAAACTTAATATATTTATTTTTTTGTGCCCCCTTTCCTCGCCTTTAGGCTATACTAGGTTTTCCCGGGCCAAAAAGTGAAGATGCCAGATTTAAAAGCCCCTTGGAACCGGGGCCCAAACTCGTACCTTTTTTTATCAAATTAAATGTAGTAAAAACCTCCGTTATTCTTTTGCACTGTTGTGTGAATCAACACTTGAGAAAGTTTTAATTTTCAATTATGTCCCCAATGATGATGAACTTAAAATAATTGAAATTAAATGATTATTTAGCTTGGCTAATCTGAGGGGAACTTTACTAATAAATAAAAAATGAATAGTCTTTTTCTAACTTAATATATTTATTTTTTTGTCCCCCCTTTCCTCGCCTTTAGGCTATACTAGGTTTTCCCGGGCCAGAAAGTGAAGATGCCAGATTTAAAAGCCCCTTGGAACCGGGGCCCAAACTCGTACCTTTTTTTATCAAATTAAATGTAGTAAAAACCTCCGTTATTCTTTTGCTCTGTTGTGTGAATCAACACTTGAGAAAGATTTAATTTTCAATTATGTCCCCAATGATGATGAACTTAAAATAATTGAAATTAAATGATTATTTAGCTTGGCTAATCTGAGGGGAACTTTACTAATAAATAAAAAATGAATAGTCTTTTTCAAACTTAATATATTTATTTTTTTGTCCCCCCTTTCCTCGCCTTTAGGCTATACTAGGTTTTCCCGGGCCAGAAAGTGAAGATGCCAGATTTAAAAGCCCCTTGGAACCGGGGCCCAAACTCGTACCTTTTTTTATCAAATTAAATGTAGTAAAAACCTCCGTTATTCTTTTGCTCTGTTGTGTGAATCAACACTTGAGAAAGTTTTAATTTTCAATTATGTCCCCAATGATGATGAACTTAAAATAATTGAAATTAAATGATTATTTAGCTTGGCTAATCTGAGGGGAACTTTACTAATAAATAAAAAATGAATAGTCTTTTTCAAACTTAATATATTTATTTTTTTGTCCCCCCTTTCCTCGCCTTTAGGCTATACTAGGTTTTCCCGGGCCAGAAAGTGAAGATGCCAGATTTAAAAGCCCCTTGGAACCGGGGCCCAAACTCGTACCTTTTTTTATCAAATTAAATGTAGTAAAAACCTCCGTTATTCTTTTGCTCTGTTGTGTGAATCAACACTTGAGAAAGTTTTAATTTTCAATTATGTCCCCAATGATGATGAACTTAAAATAATTGAAATTAAATGATTATTTAGCTTGGCTAATCTGAGGGGAACTTTACTAATAAATAAAAAATGAATAGTCTTTTTCAAACTTAATATATTTATTTTTTTGTCCCCCTTTCCTCGCCTTTAGGCTATACTAGGTTTTCCCGGGCCAGAAAGTGAAGATGCCAGATTTAAAAGCCCCTTGGAACCGGGGCCCAAACTCGTACCTTTTTTTATCAAATTAAATGTAGTAAAAACCTCCGTTATTCTTTTGCTCTGTTGTGTGAATCAACACTTGAGAAAGTTTTAATTTTCAATTATGTCCCCAATGATGATGAACTTAAAATAATTGAAATTAAATGATTATTTAGCTTGGCTAATCTGAGGGGAACTTTACTAATAAATAAAAAATGAATAGTCTTTTTCAAACTTAATATATTTATTTTTTTGTCCCCCCTTTCCTCGCCTTTAGGCTATACTAGGTTTTCCCGGGCCAGAAAGTGAAGATGCCAGATTTAAAAGCCCCTTGGAACCGGGGCCCAAACTCGTACCTTTTTTTATCAAATTAAATGTAGTAAAAACCTCCGTTATTCTTTTGCTCTGTTGTGTGAATCAACACTTGAGAAAGTTTTAATTTTCAATTATGTCCCCAATGATGATGAACTTAAAATAATTGAAATTAAATGATTATTTAGCTTGGCTAATCTGAGGGGAACTTTACTAATAAATAAAAAATGAATAGTCTTTTTCAAACTTAATATATTTATTTTTTTGTGCCCCCTTTCCTCGCCTTTAGGCTATACTAGGTTTTCCCGGGCCAAAAAGTGAAGATGCCAGATTTAAAAGCCCCTTGGAACCGGGGCCCAAACTCGTACCTTTTTTTATCAAATTAAATGTAGTAAAAACCTCCGTTATTCTTTTGCACTGTTGTGTGAATCAACACTTGAGAAAGTTTTAATTTTCAATTATGTCCCCAATGATGATGAACTTAAAATAATTGAAATTAAATGATTATTTAGCTTGGCTAATCTGAGTGGAACTTTACTAATAAACAAAAAATGAATATAGTCTTTACGAACTTGAGTTCGAACATATGTTATTGAAATAGACTCTTAAAATGCTAATGATTATCAATATGCCGTATCAAATTTTCAGAAAGCGTAACAATTAGGAAGATATGATGTCTTGCCAATTGTCCTCCAGACTAAAAGAATTTTAAACAAAAGATACAGCAGCAGATCTAGCACAATGGCAGTGGACCTTAACATAATTAAATTTTTTTTAAAGCTAATGTAAGTATTAATGTATGAGAAAATAAAGTTTAGTAAAAAATTTCATTATGTCTCTGTTGTGTGAATCATAAAATAAGATTTTTAAAATTATTAATTATGTCCCAATGAGGATAGACTTAAAATAATTGAAATTAAATGATTATTTAACTTGGCTAATCTGAGGGGAACTTTACTAATAAATAAAAAATGAATAGTCTTTTTCAAACTTAATATATTTATTTTTTTGTGCCCCCTTTCCTCGCCTTTAGGCTATACTAGGTTTTCCCGGGCCAAAAAGTGAAGATGCCAGATTTAAAAGCCCCTTGGAACCGGGGCCCAAACTCGTACCTTTTTTTATCAAATTAAATGTAGTAAAAACCTCCGTTATTCTTTTGCACTGTTGTGTGAATCAACACTTGAGAAAGTTTTAATTTTCAATTATGTCCCCAATGATGATGAACTTAAAATAATTGAAATTAAATGATTATTTAGCTGGGCTAATCTGAGGGGAACTTTACTAATAAATAAAAAATGAATAGTCTTTTTCTAACTTAATATATTTATTTTTTTGTCCCCCCTTTCCTCGCCTTTAGGCTATACTAGGTTTTCCCGGGCCAGAAAGTGAAGATGCCAGATTTAAAAGCCCCTTGGAACCGGGGCCCAAACTCGTACCTTTTTTTATCAAATTAAATGTAGTAAAAACCTCCGTTATTCTTTTGCTCTGTTGTGTGAATCAACACTTGAGAAAGTTTTAATTTTCAATTATGTCCCCAATGATGATGAACTTAAAATAATTGAAATTAAATGATTATTTAGCTTGGCTAATCTGAGGGGAACTTTACTAATAAATAAAAAATGAATAGTCTTTTTCAAACTTAATATATTTATTTTTTTGTCCCCCCTTTCCTCGCCTTTAGGCTATACTAGGTTTTCCCGGGCCAGAAAGTGAAGATGCCAGATTTAAAAGCCCCTTGGAACCGGGGCCCAAACTCGTACCTTTTTTTATCAAATTAAATGTAGTAAAAACCTCCGTTATTCTTTTGCTCTGTTGTGTGAATCAACACTTGAGAAAGTTTTAATTTTCAATTATGTCCCCAATGATGATGAACTTAAAATAATTGAAATTAAATGATTATTTAGCTTGGCTAATCTGAGGGGAACTTTACTAATAAATAAAAAATGAATAGTCTTTTTCAAACTTAATATATTTATTTTTTTGTCCCCCCTTTCCTCGCCTTTAGGCTATACTAGGTTTTCCCGGGCCAGAAAGTGAAGATGCCAGATTTAAAAGCCCCTTGGAACCGGGGCCCAAACTCGTACCTTTTTTTATCAAATTAAATGTAGTAAAAACCTCCGTTATTCTTTTGCTCTGTTGTGTGAATCAACACTTGAGAAAGTTTTAATTTTCAATTATGTCCCCAATGATGATGAACTTAAAATAATTGAAATTAAATGATTATTTAGCTTGGCTAATCTGAGGGGAACTTTACTAATAAATAAAAAATGAATAGTCTTTTTCAAACTTAATATATTTATTTTTTTGTCCCCCCTTTCCTCGCCTTTAGGCTATACTAGGTTTTCCCGGGCCAAAAAGTGAAGATGCCAGATTTAAAAGCCCCTTGGAACCGGGGCCCAAACTCGTACCTTTTTTTATCAAATTAAATGTAGTAAAAACCTCCGTTATTCTTTTGCACTGTTGTGTGAATCAACACTTGAGAAAGTTTTAATTTTCAATTATGTCCCCAATGATGATGAACTTAAAATAATTGAAATTAAATGATTATTTAGCTTGGCTAATCTGAGTGGAACTTTACTAATAAACAAAAAATGAATATAGTCTTTACGAACTTGAGTTCGAACATATGTTATTGAAATAGACTCTTAAAATGCTAATGATTATCAATATGCCGTATCAAATTTTCAGAAAGCGTAACAATTAGGAAGATATGATGTCTTGCCAATTGTCCTCCAGACTAAAAGAATTTTAAACAAAAGATACAGCAGCAGATCTAGCACAATGGCAGTGGACCTTAACATAATTAAATTTTTTTTAAAGCTAATGTAAGTATTAATGTATGAGAAAATAAAGTTTAGTAAAAAATTTCATTATGTCTCTGTTGTGTGAATCATAAAATAAGATTTTTAAAATTATTAATTATGTCCCAATGAGGATAGACTTAAAATAATTGAAATTAAATGATTATTTAACTTGGCTAATCTGAGGGGAACTTTACTAATAAATAAAAAATGAATAGTCTTTTTCAAACTTAATATATTTATTTTTTTGTGCCCCCTTTCCTCGCCTTTAGGCTATACTAGGTTTTCCCGGGCCAAAAAGTGAAGATGCCAGATTTAAAAGCCCCTTGGAACCGGGGCCCAAACTCGTACCTTTTTTTATCAAATTAAATGTAGTAAAAACCTCCGTTATTCTTTTGCACTGTTGTGTGAATCAACACTTGAGAAAGTTTTAATTTTCAATTATGTCCCCAATGATGATGAACTTAAAATAATTGAAATTAAATGATTATTTAGCTGGGCTAATCTGAGGGGAACTTTACTAATAAATAAAAAATGAATAGTCTTTTTCTAACTTAATATATTTATTTTTTTGTCCCCCCTTTCCTCGCCTTTAGGCTATACTAGGTTTTCCCGGGCCAGAAAGTGAAGATGCCAGATTTAAAAGCCCCTTGGAACCGGGGCCCAAACTCGTACCTTTTTTTATCAAATTAAATGTAGTAAAAACCTCCGTTATTCTTTTGCTCTGTTGTGTGAATCAACACTTGAGAAAGTTTTAATTTTCAATTATGTCCCCAATGATGATGAACTTAAAATAATTGAAATTAAATGATTATTTAGCTTGGCTAATCTGAGGGGAACTTTACTAATAAATAAAAAATGAATATAGTCTTTACGAACTTGAGTTCGAACATATGTTATTGAAATAGACTCTTAAAATGCTAATGATTATCAATATGCCGTATCAAATTTTCAGAAAGCGTAACAATTAGGAAGACATGATGTCTTGCCAATTGTCCTCCAGACTAAAAGAATTTTAAACAAAAGATACAGCAGCAGATCTAGCACAATGGCAGTGGACCTTAACATAATTAAATTTTTTTTAAAGCTAATGTAAGTATTAATGTATGAGAAAATAAAGTTTAGTAAAAAATTTCATTATGTCTCTGTTGTGTGAATCATAAAATAAGATTTTTAAAATTATTAATTATGTCCCAATGAGGATAGACTTAAAATAATTGAAATTAAATGATTATTTAACTTGGCTAATCTGAGGGGAACTTTACTAATAAATAAAAAATGAATAGTCTTTTTCAAACTTAATATATTTATTTTTTTGTGCCCCCTTTCCTCGCCTTTAGGCTATACTAGGTTTTCCCGGGCCAAAAAGTGAAGATGCCAGATTTAAAAGCCCCTTGGAACCGGGGCCCAAACTCGTACCTTTTTTTATCAAATTAAATGTAGTAAAAACCTCCGTTATTCTTTTGCACTGTTGTGTGAATCAACACTTGAGAAAGTTTTAATTTTCAATTATGTCCCCAATGATGATGAACTTAAAATAATTGAAATTAAATGATTATTTAGCTGGGCTAATCTGAGGGGAACTTTACTAATAAATAAAAAATGAATAGTCTTTTTCTAACTTAATATATTTATTTTTTTGTCCCCCCTTTCCTCGCCTTTAGGCTATACTAGGTTTTCCCGGGCCAGAAAGTGAAGATGCCAGATTTAAAAGCCCCTTGGAACCGGGGCCCAAACTCGTACCTTTTTTTATCAAATTAAATGTAGTAAAAACCTCCGTTATTCTTTTGCTCTGTTGTGTGAATCAACACTTGAGAAAGTTTTAATTTTCAATTATGTCCCCAATGATGATGAACTTAAAATAATTGAAATTAAATGATTATTTAGCTTGGCTAATCTGAGGGGAACTTTACTAATAAATAAAAAATGAATATAGTCTTTACGAACTTGAGTTCGAACATATGTTATTGAAATAGACTCTTAAAATGCTAATGATTATCAATATGCCGTATCAAATTTTCAGAAAGCGTAACAATTAGGAAGATATGATGTCTTGCCAATTGTCCTCCAGACTAAAAGAATTTTAAACAAAAGATACAGCAGCAGATCTAGCACAATGGCAGTGGACCTTAACATAATTAAATTTTTTTTAAAGCTAATGTAAGTATTAATGTATGAGAAAATAAAGTTTAGTAAAAAATTTCATTATGTCTCTGTTGTGTGAATCATAAAATAAGATTTTTAAAATTATTAATTATGTCCCAATGCGGATAGACTTAAAATAATTGAAATTAAATGATTATTTAACTTGGCTAATCTGAGGGGAACTTTACTAATAAATAAAAAATGAATAGTCTTTTTCAAACTTAATATATTTATTTTTTTGTGCCCCCTTTCCTCGCCTTTAGGCTATACTAGGTTTTCCCGGGCCAAAAAGTGAAGATGCCAGATTTAAAAGCCCCTTGGAACCGGGGCCCAAACTCGTACCTTTTTTTATCAAATTAAATGTAGTAAAAACCTCCGTTATTCTTTTGCACTGTTGTGTGAATCAACACTTGAGAAAGTTTTAATTTTCAATTATGTCCCCAATGATGATGAACTTAAAATAATTGAAATTAAATGATTATTTAGCTTGGCTAATCTGAGGGGAACTTTACTAATAAACAAAAAATGAATATAGTCTTTACGAACTTGAGTTCGAACATATGTTATTGAAATAGACTCTTAAAATGCTAATGATTATCAATATGCCGTATCAAATTTTCAGAAAGCGTAACAATTAGGAAGATATGATGTCTTGCCAATTGTCCTCCAGACTAAAAGAATTTTAAACAAAAGATACAGCAGCAGATCTAGCACAATGGCAGTGGACCTTAACATAATTAAATTTTTTTTAAAGCTAATGTAAGTATTAATGTATGAGAAAATAAAGTTTAGTAAAAAATTTCATTATGTCTCTGTTGTGTGAATCATAAAATAAGATTTTTAAAATTATTAATTATGTCCCAATGAGGATAGACTTAAAATAATTGAAATTAAATGATTATTTAACTTGGCTAATCTGAGGGGAACTTTACTAATAAATAAAAAATGAATAGTCTTTTTCAAACTTAATATATTTATTTTTTTGTGCCCCCTTTCCTCGCCTTTAGGCTATACTAGGTTTTCCCGGGCCAAAAAGTGAAGATGCCAGATTTAAAAGCCCCTTGGAACCGGGGCCCAAACTCGTACCTTTTTTTATCAAATTAAATGTAGTAAAAACCTCCGTTATTCTTTTGCACTGTTGTGTGAATCAACACTTGAGAAAGTTTTAATTTTCAATTATGTCCCCAATGATGATGAACTTAAAATAATTGAAATTAAATGATTATTTAGCTGGGCTAATCTGAGGGGAACTTTACTAATAAATAAAAAATGAATAGTCTTTTTCTAACTTAATATATTTATTTTTTTGTCCCCCCTTTCCTCGCCTTTAGGCTATACTAGGTTTTCCCGGGCCAGAAAGTGAAGATGCCAGATTTAAAAGCCCCTTGGAACCGGGGCCCAAACTCGTACCTTTTTTTATCAAATTAAATGTAGTAAAAACCTCCGTTATTCTTTTGCTCTGTTGTGTGAATCAACACTTGAGAAAGTTTTAATTTTCAATTATGTCCCCAATGATGATGAACTTAAAATAATTGAAATTAAATGATTATTTAGCTTGGCTAATCTGAGGGGAACTTTACTAATAAATAAAAAATGAATATAGTCTTTACGAACTTGAGTTCGAACATATGTTATTGAAATAGACTCTTAAAATGCTAATGATTATCAATATGCCGTATCAAATTTTCAGAAAGCGTAACAATTAGGAAGATATGATGTCTTGCCAATTGTCCTCCAGACTAAAAGAATTTTAAACAAAAGATACAGCAGCAGATCTAGCACAATGGCAGTGGACCTTAACATAATTAAATTTTTTTAAAAGCTAATGTAAGTATTAATGTATGAGAAAATAAAGTTTAGTAAAAAATTTCATTATGTCTCTGTTGTGTGAATCATAAAATAAGATTTTTAAAATTATTAATTATGTCCCAATGAGGATAGACTTAAAATAATTGAAATTAAATGATTATTTAACTTGGTTAATCTGAGGGGAACTTTACTAATAAATAAAAAATGAATATAGTCTTTTTCAAACTTAATATATTTATTTTTTTGTCCCCCCTTTCCTCGCCTTTAGGCTATGCTAGGTTTTACCGGGCCAGAAAGTGAAGATGCCAGATTTAAAAGCCCCTTGGAACCGGGGCCCAAACTCGTACTTTTTTTTATCAAATTAAATGTAGTAAAAACCTCCATTATTCTTTTGCTCTGTTGTGTGAATCAACACTTGAGAAAGTTTTAATTTTCAATTATGTTCCCAATGATGATGAACTTAAAATAATTGAAATTAAATGATTATTTAGCTTGGCTAATCTGAGGGGAACTTTACTAATAAATAAAGAATGAATATAGTCTTTTCGAACTTGAGTTCGAACATATGTTATTGAAATAGACTCTTAAAATGCTAATGATTATCAATATGCCATATCAAATTTTCAGAAAGCGTAACAATTAGGAAGATATGATGTCTTGCCAATTGTCCTCCAGACTAAAAGAATTTTAAACAAAAGATACAGCAGCAGATCTAGCACAATGGCAGTGGACCTTAACATAATTAAATTTTTTTTAAAGCTAATGTAAGTATTAATGTATGAGAAAATAAAGTTTAGTAAAAAATTTCATTATGTCTCTGTTGTGTGAATCAACACTTGAGAAAGTTTTAATTTTCAATTATGTTCCCAATGATGATGAACTTAAAATAATTGAAATTAAATGATTATTTAGCTTGGCTAATCTGAGGGGAACTTTACTAATAAATAAAAAATGAATAGTCTTTTTCAAACTTAATATATTTATTTTTTTGTCCCCCCTTTCCTCGCCTTTAGGCTATACTAGGTTTTCCCGGGCCAGAAAGTGAAGATGCCAGATTTAAAAGCCCCTTGGAACCGGGGCCCAAACTCGTACTTTTTTTTATCAAATTAAATGTAGTAAAAACCTCCATTATTCTTTTGCTCTGTTGTGTGAATCAACACTTGAGAAAGTTTTAATTTTCAATTATGTTCCCAATGATGATGAACTTAAAATAATTGAAATTAAATGATTATTTAGCTTGGCTAATCTGAGGGGAACTTTACTAATAAATAAAGAATGAATATAGTCTTTTCGAACTTGAGTTCGAACATATGTTATTGAAATAGACTCTTAAAATGCTAATGATTATCAATATGCCATATCAAATTTTCAGAAAGCGTAACAATTAGGAAGATATGATGTCTTGCCAATTGTCCTCCAGACTAAAAGAATTTTAAACAAAAGATACAGCAGCAGATCTAGCACAATGGCAGTGGACCTTAACATAATTAAATTTTTTTTAAAGCTAATGTAAGTATTAATGTATGAGAAAATAAAGTTTAGTAAAAAATTTCATTATGTCTCTGTTGTGTGAATCATAAAATAAGATTTTTAAAATTATTAATTATGTCCCAATGAGGATAGACTTAAAATAATTGAAATTAAATGATTATTTAACTTGGCTAATCTGAGGGGAACTTTACTAATAAATAAAAAATGAATATAGTCTTTTCGAACTTGAGTTCGAACATATGTTATTGAAATAGACTCTTAAAATGCTTATGATTATCAATATGCCGTATCAAATTTTCAGAAAGCGTAACATTTAGGAAGATATGATGTCTTGCCAATTGTCCTCCAGACTAAAGAATTTTTAACAAAAGATACAGCAGCAGATCTAGCACAATGGCAGTGGACCTTAACATAATTAAATTTTTTTTAAAGCTAATGTAAGTATTAATGTATGAGAAAATAAAGTTTAGTAAAAAATTTCATTATGTCTCTGTTGTGTGAATCATAAAATAAGATTTTTAAAATTATTAATAATTATGTCCCAATGAGGACTTAAAATAATTGAAATTAAATGATTATTTAGCTTGGCTAATCTGAGGGGAACTTTACTAATAAATAAAAAATGAATATAGTATTTTTCAAACTTAATATATTTATTTTTTTGTCCCCCCTTTCCTCGCCTTTAGGCTATACTAGGTTTTCCCGGGCCAGAAAGTGAAGATGCCAGATTTAAAAGCCCCTTGGAACCGGGGCCCAAACTCGTACCTTTTTTTATCAAATTAAATGTAGTAAAAACCTCCGTTATTCTTTTGCTCTGTTGTGTGAATCAACACTTGAGAAAGTTTTAATTTTCAATTATGTCCCCAATGATGATGAACTTAAAATAATTGAAATTAAATGATTATTTAGCTTGGCTAATCTGAGGGGAACTTTACTAATAAACAAAAAATGAATATAGTCTTTACGAACTTGAGTTCGAACATATGTTATTGAAATAGACTCTTAAAATGCTAATGATTATCAATATGCCGTATCAAATTTTCAGAAAGCGTAACAATTAGGAAGATATAATGTCTTGCCAATTGTCCTCCAGACTAATAGAATTTTAAACAAAAGATACAGCAGCAGATCTAGCACAATGGCAGTGGACCTTAACATAATTAAATTTTTTTTAAAGCTAATTAATTATGTCCCAATGAGGATAGACTTAAAATAATTGAAATTAAATGATTATTTAACTTGGCTAATCTGAGGGGAACTTTACTTATAAATAAAAAATGAATATAGTCTTTTTCAAACTTAATATATTTATTTTTTTGGCCCCCCTTTCCTCGCCTTTAGGCTATACTAGGTTTTCCCGGGCCAGAAAATGAAGATGCCAGATTTAAAAGCCCCTTGGAACCGGGGCCCAAACTCGTACTTTTTTTTTATCAAATTAAATGTAGTAAATGTATTTTCCTATTTTCAGATCCCAGATTTCCTTACCAGATTACTCGTTCCTACGTCACGATAGATTGCATCGCACGGGAGGTGGCGTCGGATTATATATCCATGACAGCCTTAAGGCCAAAATCCTTCTACAGTCTCCTTATCATGATTTTCCTCACATAGAATACATGTTCGTTGAAATCACCTCGCTTTCCTCTCCTCTGTTGTATGCCGTAATTTACCGCCCTCCTCGTGTTCCATTTGACAACCTCTTTGAATCTTCCCTCATTAACCTGGTCTCCAACTACACCAATATTATTATTACCGGTGATTTTAACGTGAACATGCTTTCACAATCTCCCGAAAAATTTTTCCTTACCGACCTGTTGTTTTCCCTTAATCTTCATCTTGTTCCTTATTCTCCTACCCACCACACGCAATTTTCCGATACTTGGTTAGATCTTTATATCTCTGACTCCCCCATCAAAATCCTTTCTTCTTCTCAACACCCAGTTCCATTTCTTTCATCACATGACCTGATCCAAATTACATACGACCTACCCGTAAAATCCTTCACTCCCAAAATAGTTTCATACCGCAATTTAAACCTTCTTTCCTATGAATCCCTTCAACCAGACCTTAATTCTCAGCAATGGGACACCATATATTCCTACAACTCCATTGATCCTATGGTATCCACCCTGACCTCAAACCTACAATCTATATTAGAAATCCACGCTCCTCTGAAAACCAAAACCTTACGCCGTCCCACTGCGCCTTGGCTGACCCGTGAGATAAAGGAAATGATGAGGGGAAGAGATGCAGCAAGGCGCAAATACCGTCGAACCCGTCTAGCTGTGGATTATGTGTCTTTCAAGGCGCTTCGCAATGGGACCCAATCCGCAGTCCGTCTTGCTAAAACCACCTACTTCCATAATGCCCTGTCCAATGCTCCCGACCCCAAATCTAAATGGAAAATACTCCGCGAACTATCCCTACCAGAGTCCATTAATCGTAGTTCCTTCGATCTTTCTCCAGATGATCTCAATAACCATTTCTTATCCTTTACTCACTCTTCCTCTCATGCTTTCGACATTAAACATCACAAATTCAATCCTGAAGACTTCTTTTTCTCCCACGTGTCCTATGATGAATTACTTTCCACCATCCTAAAATCCCACACCAATGATTATGGTCCCGACAATATTCCTGTAAAACTAATAAAATCCACCCTTCCTGACCTTATTCCCGTTCTTTATCATATCTACAATTTTTCACTGCAGAACTCCATATTCCCATCCTCTAGGAAAACCGCCCTAGTCCGACCTTTGAATAAAATTGCCAATCCTACCTCACTGCACGAGGTAGGATTGGCAATCTCTCCTATCCAACCTCTCAAAGCCGCTAGAACGCCTTGTCCAAAATCAGCTCTCAAACTTCCTAGAGGAACGTTCCTTTATCAACCCATGCCAATCTGGCTTCCGACCCGGCTATTCAACGCAATCTGCTCTCCTTAAAATAACCCATGACCTACAAAACTCCATTGAACACCAAAACCTTACTATCCTCATCCTTCTAGATTTTTCCAAAGCGTTTGATACAGTTGACCATAACATCCTTCTTACCAAATTGCAAAACCTTCCTCTATCCAACAGTGTCCTGCATTGGTTCAAATCCTTCCTTTCCAATCGATCTCAGTATGTAGTAGTCCCTGATCAACCTCCTTCAAACACACTTCCCCTCTCCTGTGGTGTCCCTCAGGGTTCCTCTCTCTCTCCTACTCTGTTTGCTATTTACATCAATGATCTTCCCCTCCAGATCCGTCACTCCCGATACCACATCTATGCAGATGATTTCCAAATATACCTTTCCTTTCCGCCCTCCGACCTATTATCTGCCACAGAAAAACTTCAAGAAGACTTAGATGGAATTTGTGACTGGGCAAGAACAAACAAGCTGAAGTTGAATGCGGATAAGACAAAGGCAATCTTAATAGGCTCCAATCACCTCCTTAAAACTGTCCCTACTATTCCAACTCTGTTCCTACATAATAACCCCATCAAATTTCACCCCACCATCAAAAATCTTGGAATAACCATTGATCAAACGCTTTCTTGGAAAAATCATATATCCAATATTTCCCGCCGTACCATTTCCATCCTAAAACGTCTTAACTACTCCCGTCACCTATTTCCTTTTGAATCCCGTAGGCTCCTAGTCACTTCCTTAATTTTTCCCCACTTTGACTATTGCTGTACGGTATATGGGGGCCTCTCTGGGGATCTCGAGGCGAAACTAAAACGTTTGATAAATTGCTTTGTACGATTCATCTTCGGGATCCCAAGGGACGCCTCTGTTTCCCATCTTTACGCGGAGTTAAATTGGCTTTATCCTTCCTACCGTCGTAAGTATTTCCTGGCATCCTTCCTCTTTCAAGTCATCCAATCCCACCGTCCCTCATACATCTCCGAGCTCCTTCAATTCAAATCCTCTGTTCGTTCCCGCAATACTCGTTCCCGGTCTTCTGATTTATACATAAGGGCCCACCGAACCGCTGCTTTCGACAAATCGTTCATTATCCGATCCTCATCTCTATGGAACTCCATCCCTTCCCATATCCGTCAATCTAATACCCTTCCTACCTTTAAATCCCGCCTGTTCAATCATTTCTTATCCATCCAGTCCCCATAAAATCGTAAATAGATACTACTGAAAATATGTACATAAGTTATTAGTTCGTTCTTCATTATTTGTTCTCCAATTTTTGTTTATCTATTTTTTTTTTTCTCTTTTATTATCAACTGATCAAAATTGGAAAGCAACTTATATGTATATGTGTATATATATATATATATATATATATATATATATATATATATATATATATATTTATTATTTTTTTTTTAACCAAGACTGTTCAATTACTCTGTATTTTTATTTATATATCTCTGAGGCTCCTTAGCCCTCATTTCTGTCTTCCTGTATTATTCTAAAGGGACTCGTCCCAGAATAAATAAAGTATTATTATTAAAAACCTCCGTTATTCTTTTGCTCTGTTGTGTGAATCAACACTTGAGAAAGTTTTAATTTTCAATTATGTCCCCAATGATGATGAACTTAAAATAATTGAAATTAAATGATTATTTAGCTTGGCTAATCTGAGGGGAACTTTACTAATAAATAAAAAATGAATATAGTCTTTTCGAACTTGAGTTCGAACATATGTTATTGAAATAGACTCTTAAAATGCTAATGATTATCAATATGCCGTATCAAATTTTCAGAAAGCGTAACAATTAGGAAGATATGATGTCTTGCCAATTGTCCTCCAGACTAAAAGAATTTTAAACAAAAGATACAGCAGCAGATCTAACACAATGGCAGTGGACCTTAACATAATTAAATTTTTTTAAAAGCTAATGTAAGTATTAATGTATGAGAAAATAAAGTTTAGTAAAAAATTTCATTATGTCTCTGTTGTGTGAATCATAAAATAAGATTTTTAAAATTATTAATTATGTCCCAATGAGGATAGACTTAAAATAATTGAAATTAAATGATTATTTAACTTGGTTAATCTGAGGGGAACTTTACTAATAAATAAAAAATGAATATAGTCTTTTTCAAACTTAATATATTTATTTTTTTGTCCCCCCTTTCCTCGCCTTTAGGCTATGCTAGGTTTTACCGGGCCAGAAAGTGAAGATGCCAGATTTAAAAGCCCCTTGGAACCGGGGCCCAAACTCGTACTTTTTTTTATCAAATTAAATGTAGTAAAAACCTCCATTATTCTTTTGCTCTGTTGTGTGAATCAACACTTGAGAAAGTTTTAATTTTCAATTATGTTCCCAATGATGATGAACTTAAAATAATTGAAATTAAATGATTATTTAGCTTGGCTAATCTGAGGGGAACTTTACTAATAAATAAAAAATGAATAGTCTTTTTCAAACTTAATATATTTATTTTTTTGTCCCCCCTTTCCTCGCCTTTAGGCTATACTAGGTTTTCCCGGGCCAGAAAGTGAAGATGCCAGATTTAAAAGCCCCTTGGAACCGGGGCCCAAACTCGTACTTTTTTTTATCAAATTAAATGTAGTAAAAACCTCCATTATTCTTTTGCTCTGTTGTGTGAATCAACACTTGAGAAAGTTTTAATTTTCAATTATGTTCCCAATGATGATGAACTTAAAATAATTGAAATTAAATGATTATTTAGCTTGGCTAATCTGAGGGGAACTTTACTAATAAATAAAGAATGAATATAGTCTTTTCGAACTTGAGTTCGAACATATGTTATTGAAATAGACTCTTAAAATGCTAATGATTATCAATATGCCATATCAAATTTTCAGAAAGCGTAACAATTAGGAAGATATGATGTCTTGCCAATTGTCCTCCAGACTAAAAGAATTTTAAACAAAAGATACAGCAGCAGATCTAGCACAATGGCAGTGGACCTTAACATAATTAAATTTTTTTTAAAGCTAATGTAAGTATTAATGTATGAGAAAATAAAGTTTAGTAAAAAATTTCATTATGTCTCTGTTGTGTGAATCATAAAATAAGATTTTTAAAATTATTAATTATGTCCCAATGAGGATAGACTTAAAATAATTGAAATTAAATGATTATTTAACTTGGCTAATCTGAGGGGAACTTTACTAATAAATAAAAAATGAATATAGTCTTTTCGAACTTGAGTTCGAACATATGTTATTGAAATAGACTCTTAAAATGCTTATGATTATCAATATGCCGTATCAAATTTTCAGAAAGCGTAACATTTAGGAAGATATGATGTCTTGCCAATTGTCCTCCAGACTAAAGAATTTTTAACAAAAGATACAGCAGCAGATCTAGCACAATGGCAGTGGACCTTAACATAATTAAATTTTTTTTAAAGCTAATGTAAGTATTAATGTATGAGAAAATAAAGTTTAGTAAAAAATTTCATTATGTCTCTGTTGTGTGAATCATAAAATAAGATTTTTAAAATTATTAATTATGTCCCAATGAGGACTTAAAATAATTGAAATTAAATGATTATTTAGCTTGGCTAATCTGAGGGGAACTTTACTAATAAATAAAAAATGAATATAGTATTTTTCAAACTTAATATATTTATTTTTTTGTCCCCCCTTTCCTCGCCTTTAGGCTATACTAGGTTTTCCCCGGCCAGAAAGTGAAGATGCCAGATTTAAAAGCCCCTTGGAACCGGGGCCCAAACTCGTACTTTTTTTTATCAAATTAACTTTCATCAGGTTGCCAGGCACCCCAGTGTTGTGTACATGCGTTAGCCTGCTCGCCCACCCAACCCTTACTTCACATATATCAGTTACTTCATCTTTTTTATTTCAGCTTCCTCTTTTTGAGTGGGTGAATGGATCTCAGATCTACAGTTTTATTTTTTCTGTCTTATCCAGAAGACATCAAATGAAGAAGAAGCAGTTATCTGTTGACCACTCAATCTGACAGCTGTGTTTTTTGTATCCATAATTGTTATTTTGAGAGGTGAATGGGCTCTCTGAGATCTACGATTATGTTTTTTTACCATTAAATACATAAGCCGTCGAGTGAGGAGGAAGCAGAGGGTCTGTAAGCTCTCTCATTTTGTGAACAGTTGTTTTTTTCATAAATAAGTAGTTTTAAGTGGCTCTTTTACCAATGTTAATTATAATTAGATATTATTTGTTATAGAATTTATCTTTGTAAGATTTTTCTATTGTAGTTGTCAGACCATGGAAATATACTGTGTTAATACTAATTAATTGTTGGTATTAAATTTTCAGACGAAGCAACTGGTAAGAATATGGACAAAAAAATTTAACAAGAAACAAGTGAGATAGAAAATAATCAAACGAAATGGCGGTGGTATATTTTCCCGGAGTTGAACTGATGGTTTTTACTCAATTGCTATGTAAGTAGTAACGTTTATGAAGATAGATAATTCAGATTTTAATGACGACAATTAATGTTCTAAGAAAATCTCCCCCCTCCCACACAGAATTCTTATTTCTTTCAAAAATATGAAAATTATTTTTTACTTTTTAAGATTATTACTTCGTTGATAATCAATAATAACCTCATTGATGTTAAAAAAATACTGATGGCCAGTCCATAATGTTTGGGGTTTTTTTGGGGAGGTTATTAATTGTTTATTAACCATTCAGTTTCTTCTTACGAGTTTTATAACAGAGTTTCAGCGAATTCTTAAATTTATTCAATAACGTAGTTCAGAGTTTTTCTGACGACAAGTAATGTTATAAGCGACTTGGCCAGCTGAAAGTCATTTTATATTAATGAGCTAGAAAATTTCTCTCTTGCTCGAATTATTATTACTTTCAAAAACTTAAAAATTATTTTAGATTTTGTCTAGCACTTCATTCCTCTTCTGAATGCATGTTCGTGGTCACTCTAGTATATTATCTTAATACGAATGTACTACAAATTAAAATATACATCCATTGTCTACTTATTTAATGAATTAACTAAAATCAGCCTTGCTTATACTAATTAGTTTTCCATATTTGATTTTTACATGACTTTACAAGTAAGAAATGATGCTGGAACAAAAAAAATGTCTCCCTCGACAGAATTATTACTTTAAAAAATATTTTTTTATTTATAAAGTTTTAAAATTATTGCTTTCTTTATGATCAACAATAAGCTCCATAATGATAAAAAAATACTGATGACTGGTCCATGATAGTCTGTTTCATTTTTCTGAGAGGTTTTTAATTGTTTATCAGCTGTTTTTTAACTATCTAGAAGTTTTCTGATGGAGTTTCACCAAATTCTAATATCTTATTCAACAAAGTAGCTCAGATTTTATTGACGAGAAGTAATGTTATAAGTGGCTTAGCCAGCTAAAAGTTATTTTACTCAAATGAGCAGCGAAAATTTGAAAATCATACTTGTTCAACAGTGCCGGCTTAAGATATTTGGTGACCCCCAGACAATGACGTCATCTCTCTCCAAAAACAATAATTTATTTCTTTAATTGTTTTATATTAAGTATTATTTGAATTTCATTTTATTATATATGTCTCTAATGGATAAATACATTATCTGTATATCCAAGGCTCATACAGTTCATTCCGTCGCACACCTCACCTCAAGTTATTAGCTTGCCGAATCTGAGGGGAACTTAACAACTATATAAAAATAAATATTGCTTTTTTTGAACTTATTTCATTTCAGTCAAGGGCATTATAGCCAAGCACGCTGAAACGTGGGTCCCAGTGTGCACTGTTCGGAACATTGTGAGATTGATTCCCACCTGGGTGAGCTAATATTTATTTCTCAGCGACTAAAGGAAATGAATCTTGACATTCTCGTTGTGGTGTATACATACAGCAATCACTTGATAGTAGTCATAGGTTGGCAAAAAGGACTGCAAGGACAACTTGACAGACAAGTCCCTCCAGTTGTACCAGTATTAGTATTACTAAGACATTTCAGTAATTTCACCATTTTTTTTCCTCCCTGCTAAGATTTATTACTTCTTCATGATCAATAATAACCTCGATGATGAAAAACATATACTGATAACAAGTACATGATGGCTTAACGTCATTATTTTGAGAGGTTATTACTTTTTTATCATACAATTTGTAACTTCGTAAGAGCTGTATGTCGTAGTTTCACCAAGTAATAAAATATTAATTAACAACAAAACTTAGATAAGGCATAACCAACTGAGAGTCATATAACCCCAACAAGCAAAAAAACGTCTCCCTCGACAGTATTACTGTTAATTTCAAAATTTATAAATTATTTCTTATTTTTAAAATTATTACTTTCTTCTTGATCAGTAATAACCTCAATGATGATAAACATATACTGAAACCTAAATCATGATAGTTAAGATCATCTGTTTTTTAAAAGTTATCACTTGTTTATAGACCACTTGACTTAGTAACTTCTTAGAAGTAGCATGGCAGTTTCATTAACTAATAAAATGTTATTCAACAACAAAGCTCAGATAAGATTTTGCTAGCTAAAAGTCATTTTAGCTACCAGTTATATAGCAATGAAACGTCTCCCACGACAGAATAATTTTTACTTTCAAAAACTTAAAAATTATTTTCTATTCATAAGATTATTACTTAGTTCATGATATATATTGTAACATCTCTCTTTTATTTTACAAATAATAATAATATAACCTCGGAAGCTCACTTCTTACCATTGGGATACTTCCTAAATAAATAAGAGGTTGTTTAATAATAAACAAAACTATTAAGAGTATTAATATATTTATTTATCTGAGGTGTGGGTTACTGACAATCAGATCAACTCAGACAAACTAAAATTAACTATACTAAACACTGTTTGATTTTAACATAAAGTCAAATATGGATTGGCAAGCTAACGTTTTTCTATATTATATGTTTCTTCCTTTGTGACACCGAACTGTTTCCATTTGTCTTGTTTTCCATTTGATTTGTCTTCAAACACTTTCCAAAGTTCGGCCAAAGAACTCTTCCAAATTGGTAACACTATTGCTGGGTTTTACCCACTGGAGCCAGGATCACTTCCCCCATCCTCTCTTCATGCCAGCCAAACACCAACTGCTTGCCAAAACCAAAACCTTTGTCCCTCTCCTCTTTGGAATTTTCCTTCTTGAGAAACTACAGAGTAGCCATTTTCTTTTCCCTGCTCTAGTAGAACTAGATTAGCTTGCCTTTTAATTGTTCAACATTAATTTATTGAATCCTTTTTACTCACTTCCAATAAAGGTGTACATTACTATATTAACCTCAATAATCCTGAACAATTACCGATTTATTATTACATAGCTTGTGATCAATAATAACCTCGATGATGACAAAAAAATTGCTGATGGCCAGTCCATGATATAAGGGGTTTCTATTTGAGAGGTAATTATCTGTTTATTAATCAATTAGTTTTTTCTTACGGTTTTTATAACCAAGTTTCTATTACTTTCAAAGCTGTTATAATTATTTATTTTTTAAAGATTATTACTTAGATCATAATCAACAATAACCTCAATAATGATAAAAAAAACTGATGGCCAGTCCATCATGTTTAGGGTTTTTATCTGAGAGGCTAAAACTATTATTACTTTCAAAGCTCCAAAAATTGGTTTTTTTTTACAGATTATTACTTAGCTTGTGATCATAAATAACCTCGGTGATAAAAAAAATTTCTTTCTTTCTTAATCGTTTAATTTCTTCTTACAATTTTTATAACCAAGTTTCAGTGAATTCTCTCTCTCACCAAAACTACTACTATATTCAAAACTCTAAAAATTGTTTTTTTTTTTTTTTTTGTTTTTTTTTTACAGATTATTACTTAGCTTATTATCAGTAATAACCTTGGTGATGTCTAAAAATTGCTGATGGTCAGTCCATGATGTAAGGGGTTTCTATTTGAGAGGTAATTATTTGTTTTTTAGTTGTTTCGTTTTTTCTTACGATTTTTATAACCAGATTATTACTTAGCTCATGTTCAATAATAACCTCAATGATGATGAAAAAAAAACTGATAGCTGGTCCATGATGTTTGGGGTTCTTTTTTCTGAGAGGTTATTATTTCTTTCTTAATCATTTAATTTCTTGTAACTAAGTTTTAGCGAATTCTCTCCCTCGCCAAAACTCTTATTATTTTCAAAGCTTTAAAAATTGATTCTTTTTTACAGATTATAACTTAGCTTATGACCAAAAATAACCTTGGAGATGACTACAAACTGTTGATGGCCAGTCCATGATGTATTGGGTTTCTATTTGAGAGGTAATTATCTGTTTATTAATCATTTTTTTCCCTTATGATTTTTATGTCCATGATGTTTGTTTGGGGTTCTTTTTTCTGAGAGGTTATTATTTATTTCTTAATCATTTAATTTCTTTTTGTGATTTTTATAACTAAGTGTTAGCAAATTCTCTAACTCCCCAAAACTATTATTACTTTTCAAGCTTTAAAAATTGATTTTTTTTTTTTTTTACAGATTACTACTCAGGATGAGACCAATAATAACCTCGATGATAATAAAAAATCGCTGATGGCCAGTCCATGATGCTTGGGGTTTTTATTTGAGAGGTTATTATTTTTTTCTTAATCATTTAATTTCTTTTTGTGATTTTTATACCTAAGTGTTAGCGAATTCTCTCCCACGCCAAAACTATTATTACTTTTCAAGCTTTAAAAATTGATTTTTTTTTTTTTTTACAGATTACTACTCAGGATGAGACCAATAATAACCTCGATGATAATAAAAAATCGCTGATGGCCAGTCCATGATGCTTGGGGTTTTTATTTGAGAGGTTATTATTTTTTTCTTAATCATTTAATTTCTTTTTGTGATTTTTATAACCAAGTTTCTATTGCGATAATAGAATTTCTATTACTTTCAAAGTTGTTAAAATAAATAATTTTTTAAGATTATTAATAAGCTCATGTTTAATAATAACCTCGATGATGATAACAAAAAACTGATGGCCCATCCATGATGTTTGGGGTTCTTTTTTCCGAGAGGTTATTATTTCCTACTTTATCATTTAATTTCTTTTTTGCGATTTTTATAACTAAATGTAAGTGAATTCTCTCCCTCCGCAAAACTATTATTACTTTCCAAGCTTTAAATTTTTTTTTTTTTTACAGATTATTTATTACAGTTAAGTGAATTCTCGCCAAGAACCCCAATATTATTACTTTCATAGTTGTTTATTTTAATACTCAGCATGTGACCAATAATAACCTCGATGATAATAAAAAATTGCTGATGGCCAGTCTATGATGTATTGGGTTTCTAATTGAGAGGTAATTATCTGTTTCTTAATCGTTTATTTTTCTTATTATTTTTATAGCCAAGTTCCTATTACTATACTAGAATTTCTATTACTTTCATAGTTGTTAAAATTACTAATTTAAATGGGCCAGTCCATGATGTATTGGGTTTCTATTTGAGAGGTAATTATCTGTTTCTAATCGTTTATTTTTTCTTATTATTTTTACAGCCAAGTTCCTATTTCTATACTAGAATTTCTATTACTTTCATAGTTGTTAAAATTATTAATTTTTTAAGATTATTAATTAGATCATGTTCAATAATAACCTCGATGATGATAACAAAAAACTGATGACCGGTCCACAATGTTTGGGGTTCTTTTTTCCGAGAGGTTATTATTTCCTTCTTTATCATTTAATTTCTTTTTGGGATTTTTATAACTAAACGTAAGTGAATTCTCTCCCTCGCCAAAACTATTATTACTTTCCAAGCTTTAATTTTTTTTTTTTTTTTTTACTGATTATTACTCAGCATTTGACCAATAATAACCTCGATGATAATAACAAATTGCTGATGGCCAGTCCATGATACATTGGCTTTCTATTTGAGAAGTTATTATCTGTTTCTTAATCGTTTATTTTTTCTTATGATTTTTATAGCCAAGTTTCTATTACTATACAATAATTTCTATTACTTTCATAGTTGTTAAAATTATTAATTTTTTAAGATTATTAGTTAGCTTATGTTCAATAATAACCTCGATGATGATAACAAGAAACTGATGGCCAGTCCATGATGTAGTGGGTTTCTATTCGAGAGGTAATTATTCTTTTCTTAATTGTTTATTTTTGCTTATTATTTTTGTAGCCAGGTTTCTATTACTACACTAGAATTTCTATTACTTTCATAGTTGTTAATTTTACTATTTTTTTAGGATTATTAGTTAACTCACGTTCAATAATAACCTCGATGATGATAACAAAAAACTGATGGCCGGTCCATGATGCTTGAGGTTTTCATTTGAGAGGTTATTACTTTCTTATTAATCATTTAATTTCTTTTTTTAATTTTTATAACTAAATGTATGTGAATTATCTCCCTCGCCAAAACTATTATTACTTTCCAAGCTTTAAATTTCTTTTTTTTTTTTTACAGATTATTACTCAGCATTTGACCAATAATAACCTCGATGATAATAAAAAATTGCTGATGGCCAGTCCAAGATGTATGGGGTTTTTAAAGTAGAGGTAATTATCTGTTTCTTAATCGTTTATTTTTTCTTATGATTTTTATAGCCAAGTTTCTATTACTATACTAGAATTCCTATTACTTTCAAAGTTGTTAAAATTATTAATTTTTTAAGAGTAATCAATTTTGTTTAACATTATGATTAATGATGTAATTGAAATACTAGAAGCTATTCCCGGAGTTCAAACACTTCTCTATGCAGACGACTTAGTTATATGGGCTACTAGTAGCCACATGAAAGCTATTGAATGTTGCTTAAATAATGTTTTAATATCATTACATAAATGGACGGTGGACAACCAGTTTGAGATTAATACTATCAAAACTCTTTATCAAATCTTTACCCTCTCGACTAAAAAACAAGAAGTAGATATTATATATAATAATGAGAAGCTGACTCAGACTGATTCTGAAACATACTTGGGTATAAAATTAGACTGCAAACTTACTTGGAAGTACCATTTAGATAAATTAATTGAGCAAGGAGAAGGCAGATTAAGCTTGCTATAAAGACTGGCAGGAATTAAAAGGGGCGCTCACGAAGAATTACTAACCCTGGCATACAAGTCATACATTAGACCTGTAATGGAATATGGTGGTGAGATATTATTGACTGCATCAGAAAACTCACTGCATGCCTTGGATGTGGTGCAAAACAAGGCTTTGAGACTGATTACAGGGGCTGCGAAATCCACACCAATTGCAGCACTCCAGCTACAAACGGGAATAGAACCACTTCAAACATGGAGAGAAGTAGCAGCAATCTGCCTTACAGAGAGAATGAAAAGACTAGGTTTGAAGTACTGGGCTGCTCAAGAAACATCTGTCCTGCGCCTCAAGACGCAAAAACCACTAAGAGTAAAAGTTATAGAACTACTGGAAAGAAATCACCTAGATCTAGGCATGAGTCTGCCATTTAATAAATGCAGTGACCATAAAAGATTTATTGCAGAGGCACGGCTAGATCTAACACAACCAGTAAGGAAACACCAAACACCTGAGTGGGAATTGAAAGCTCTTGCTTTGGAAACAATAAATAGCCGCTATTCCGAGCAGAACTGGCTCCACGTATACACCGACGGCTCCGCTCAAACAGCTACGCGGAATGCAGGAGCAGGAGTATACTGCCAAGATTTCATGTTATCCATCCCTGCTGGTAGCCGGGGAATAAACTTTGATGGAGAAGTCAAAGCCATTTCGGCAGCATTGACTGCAATAGAAAAAGAACTCACCTATTCCCAAGTTGTGATCTTTGTCGATTCACAAGCAGCCATAATGTCGATCTGCAATGGCCTGGACCATCCTGATATCACTAGTGCCAGAAATCGGATTAATGACTTAATTAAAAAAGGAATCCGAGTGGCTTTCCAATGGGTTCCAAGCCATTGCGGGCTACCAGGAAATGAAAAAGCTGATAAGCTCGCACAGATCGCCTCGAAAATGCCACAAACTAATCCCCCGCTGCCCTATGAATCTGTTAAAAGGATTTTAAAATCATTTTACAAGGAAGAGAATAAGAGTTGGCAAAAGCGACAGGCAGCGGGGAAAAAATGGGAATGTTTAACAGAGGAGCCGATAAAACAAACCAAAAATAGGAAAGAATCGGTGGCAAACTTCTGCATGGCAACAGGGCATGATTACCTGCAAAGGCATTTACATAGGATCGGAGTGGTGGAAAGTCCTGTGTGCCCTCTTTGCCAACAGGACGAGATGTACGACCTGCACCTCCCAGTTTGCCCCGCTCTGTCAGATGTCCGCAGTACTTCTGATGGGATCGGAACAAATGTAAACAAACGATTCATGGCGGAATTGTACTGGGCTGCCAGAAGCCGAATGGCCTAATAGCCAACGGCTAATAGGCACGGCTTTTAATAAAAAAAAAAAAAAAATTTTAAGAGTATTAATTAGCTTATGTTCATAAAATTTTTCACTTTTTCACAGATTATTACTCAGCAGGTGACCAATAATAATCTAGATGATAATAATAAATTGCTGATGGCCAGTCCACGATGTATGGGGTTTTTAAAGTAGAGGTAATTATCTGTTTCTTAATCGTTTATTTTTTCTTATGATTTTTATAGCCAAGTTTCTATTACTATACTAGAATTTCTATTACTTTCAAAGTTGTTAAAATTATTAATTTTTTAAGAGTATTAATTAGCTTATGTTCAATAATAACCTCGATGATGATAACAAGAAACTGATGGCTAGTCCATGATGCTTGGAGTCTTCATTTGAGAGGTTATTATTTCCTTCTTTATCATTTAATTTCTTTTTGTGATTTTTATAACTAAATGTAAGTGAATTCTCTCCCTCGCCAAAACTATTATTACTTTTCAACCTTTAAAATTTTTCTTTTTTTTTACAGATTATTACTCAGCATGTGACCAATAATAATCTAGATGATAATAATAAATTGCTGATGGCCAGTCCACGATGTATGGGGTTTTTAAAGTAGAGGTAATTATCTGTTTCTTAATCGTTTATTTTTTCTTATGATTTTTATAGCCAAGTTTCTATTACTATACTAGAATTTCTATTACTTTCAAAGTTGTTAAAATTATTAATTTTTTAAGAGTATTAATTAGCTTATGTTCAATAATAACCTCGATGATGATAACAAGAAACTGATGGCCGGTCCATGATGCTTGGAGTCTTTATTTGAGAGGTTATTATTTCCTTCTTTATCATTTAATTTCTTTTTGCGATTTTTATAACTAAATGTAAGTGAATTCTCTCCCTCGCCAAAACTATTATTACTTTTCAACCTTTAAAATTTTTCTTTTTTTTTACAGATTATTACTCAGCATGTGACCAATAATAATCTAGATGATAATAATAAATTGCTGATGGCCAGTCCACGATGTATGGGGTTTTTAAAGTAGAGGTAATTATCTGTTTCTTAATCGTTTATTTTTTCTTATGATTTTTATAGCCAAGTTTCTATTACTATACTAGAATTTCTATTACTTTCAAAGTTGTTAAAATTATTAATTTTTTAAGAGTATTAATTAGCTTATGTTCAATAATAACCTCGATGATGATAACAAGAAACTGATGGCCGGTCCATGATGCTTGGAGTCTTTATTTGAGAGGTTATTATTTCCTTCTTTATCATTTAATTTCTTTTTGCGATTTTTATAACTAAATGTAAGTGAATTCTCTCCCTCGCCAAAACTATTATTACTTTTCAACCTTTAAAATTTTTCTTTTTTTTTACAGATTATTACTCAGCATGTGACCAATAATAATCTAGATGATAATAATAAATTGCTGATGGCCAGTCCACGATGTATGGGGTTTTTAAAGTAGAGGTAATTATCTGTTTCTTAATCGTTTATTTTTTCTTATGATTTTTATAGCCAAGTTTCTATTACTATACTAGAATTTCTATTACTTTCAAAGTTGTTAAAATTATTAATTTTTTAAGAGTATTAATTAGCTTATGTTCAATAATAACCTCGATGATGATAACAAGAAACTGATGGCCGGTCCATGATGCTTGGAGTCTTTATTTGAGAGGTTATTATTTCCTTCTTTATCATTTAATTTCTTTTTGCAATTTTTATAACTAAATGTAAGTGAATTCTCTCCCTCGCCAAAACTATTATTACTTTTCAACCTTTAAAATTTTTCTTTTTTTTTACAGATTATTACTCAGCATGTGACCAATAATAATCTAGATGATAATAATAAATTGCTGATGGCCAGTCCACGATGTATGGGGTTTTCAAAGTAGAGGTAATTATCTGTTTCTTAATCGTTTATTTTTTCTTATGATTTTTATAGCCAAGTTTCTATTACTATACTAGAATTTCTATTACTTTCAAAGTTGTTAAAATTATTAATTTTTTAAGAGTATTAATTAGCTTATGTTCAATAATAACCTCGATGATGATAACAAGAAACTGATGGCCGGTCCATGATGCTTGGAGTCTTTATTTGAGAGGTTATTATTTCCTTCTTTATCATTTAATTTCTTTTTGCGATTTTTATAACTAAATGTAAGTGAATTCTCTCCCTCGCCAAAACTATTATTACTTTTCAACCTTTAAAATTTTTCTTTTTTTTTACAGATTATTACTCAGCATGTGACCAATAATAATCTAGATGATAATAATAAATTGCTGATGGCCAGTCCACGATGTATGGGGTTTTCAAAGTAGAGGTAATTATCTGTTTCTTAATCGTTTATTTTTTCTTATGATTTTTATAGCCAAGTTTCTATTACTATACTAGAATTTCTATTACTTTCAAAGTTGTTAAAATTATTAATTTTTTAAGAGTATTAATTAGCTTATGTTCAATAATAACCTCGATGATGATAACAAGAAACTGATGGCCGGTCCATGATGCTTGGAGTCTTTATTTGAGAGGTTATTATTTCCTTCTTTATCATTTAATTTCTTTTTGCGATTTTTATAACTAAATGTAAGTGAATTCTCTCCCTCGCCAAAACTATTATTACTTTTCAACCTTTAAAATTTTTCTTTTTTTTTACAGATTATTACTCAGCATGTGACCAATAATAATCTAGATGATAATAATAAATTGCTGATGGCCAGTCCACGATGTATGGGGTTTTTAAAGTAGAGGTAATTATCTGTTTCTTAATCGTTTATTTTTTCTTATGATTTTTATAGCCAAGTTTCTATTACTATACTAGAATTTCTATTACTTTCAAAGTTGTTAAAATTATTAATTTTTTAAGAGTATTAATTAGCTTATGTTCAATAATAACCTCGATGATGATAACAAGAAACTGATGGCCGGTCCATGATGCTTGGAGTCTTTATTTGAGAGGTTATTATTTCCTTCTTTATCATTTAATTTCTTTTTGCGATTTTTATAACTAAATGTAAGTGAATTCTCTCCCTCGCCAAAACTATTATTACTTTTCAACCTTTAAAATTTTTCTTTTTTTTTACAGATTATTACTCAGCATGTGACCAATAATAATCTAGATGATAATAATAAATTGCTGATGGCCAGTCCACGATGTATGGGGTTTTTAAAGTAGAGGTAATTATCTGTTTCTTAATCGTTTATTTTTTCTTATGATTTTTATAGCCAAGTTTCTATTACTATACTAGAATTTCTATTACTTTCAAAGTTGTTAAAATTATTAATTTTTTAAGAGTATTAATTAGCTTATGTTCAATAATAACCTCGATGATGATAACAAGAAACTGATGGCCGGTCCATGATGCTTGGAGTCTTTATTTGAGAGGTTATTATTTCCTTCTTTATCATTTAATTTCTTTTTGCGATTTTTATAACTAAATGTAAGTGAATTCTCTCCCTCGCCAAAACTATTATTACTTTTCAACCTTTAAAATTTTTCTTTTTTTTTACAGATTATTACTCAGCATGTGACCAATAATAATCTAGATGATAATAATAAATTGCTGATGGCCAGTCCACGATGTATGGGGTTTTTAAAGTAGAGGTAATTATCTGTTTCTTAATCGTTTATTTTTTCTTATGATTTTTATAGCCAAGTTTCTATTACTATACTAGAATTTCTATTACTTTCAAAGTTGTTAAAATTATTAATTTTTTAAGAGTATTAATTAGCTTATGTTCAATAATAACCTCGATGATGATAACAAGAAACTGATGGCCGGTCCATGATGCTTGGAGTCTTTATTTGAGAGGTTATTATTTCCTTCTTTATCATTTAATTTCTTTTTGCGATTTTTATAACTAAATGTAAGTGAATTCTCTCCCTCGCCAAAACTATTATTACTTTTCAACCTTTAAAATTTTTCTTTTTTTTTACAGATTATTACTCAGCATGTGACCAATAATAATCTAGATGATAATAATAAATTGCTGATGGCCAGTCCACGATGTATGGGGTTTTTAAAGTAGAGGTAATTATCTGTTTCTTAATCGTTTATTTTTTCTTATGATTTTTATAGCCAAGTTTCTATTACTATACTAGAATTTCTATTACTTTCAAAGTTGTTAAAATTATTAATTTTTTAAGAGTATTAATTAGCTTATGTTCAATAATAACCTCGATGATGATAACAAGAAACTGATGGCCGGTCCATGATGCTTGGAGTCTTTATTTGAGAGGTTATTATTTCCTTCTTTATCATTTAATTTCTTTTTGCGATTTTTATAACTAAATGTAAGTGAATTCTCTCCCTCGCCAAAACTATTATTACTTTTCAACCTTTAAAATTTTTCTTTTTTTTTACAGATTATTACTCAGCATGTGACCAATAATAATCTAGATGATAATAATAAATTGCTGATGGCCAGTCCACGATGTATGGGGTTTTTAAAGTAGAGGTAATTATCTGTTTCTTAATCGTTTATTTTTTCTTATGATTTTTATAGCCAAGTTTCTATTACTATACTAGAATTTCTATTACTTTCAAAGTTGTTAAAATTATTAATTTTTTAAGAGTATTAATTAGCTTATGTTCAATAATAACCTCGATGATGATAACAAGAAACTGATGGCCGGTCCATGATGCTTGGAGTCTTTATTTGAGAGGTTATTATTTCCTTCTTTATCATTTAATTTCTTTTTGCGATTTTTATAACTAAATGTAAGTGAATTCTCTCCCTCGCCAAAACTATTATTACTTTTCAACCTTTAAAATTTTTCTTTTTTTTTACAGATTATTACTCAGCATGTGACCAATAATAATCTAGATGATAATAATAAATTGCTGATGGCCAGTCCACGATGTATGGGGTTTTTAAAGTAGAGGTAATTATCTGTTTCTTAATCGTTTATTTTTTCTTATGATTTTTATAGCCAAGTTTCTATTACTATACTAGAATTTCTATTACTTTCAAAGTTGTTAAAATTATTAATTTTTTAAGAGTATTAATTAGCTTATGTTCAATAATAACCTCGATGATGATAACAAGAAACTGATGGCCGGTCCATGATGCTTGGAGTCTTTATTTGAGAGGTTATTATTTCCTTCTTTATCATTTAATTTCTTTTTGCGATTTTTATAACTAAATGTAAGTGAATTCTCTCCCTCGCCAAAACTATTATTACTTTTCAACCTTTAAAATTTTTCTTTTTTTTTACAGATTATTACTCAGCATGTGACCAATAATAATCTAGATGATAATAATAAATTGCTGATGGCCAGTCCACGATGTATGGGGTTTTTAAAGTAGAGGTAATTATCTGTTTCTTAATCGTTTATTTTTTCTTATGATTTTTATAGCCAAGTTTCTATTACTATACTAGAATTTCTATTACTTTCAAAGTTGTTAAAATTATTAATTTTTTAAGAGTATTAATTAGCTTATGTTCAATAATAACCTCGATGATGATAACAAGAAACTGATGGCCGGTCCATGATGCTTGGAGTCTTTATTTGAGAGGTTATTATTTCCTTCTTTATCATTTAATTTCTTTTTGCGATTTTTATAACTAAATGTAAGTGAATTCTCTCCCTCGCCAAAACTATTATTACTTTTCAACCTTTAAAATTTTTCTTTTTTTTTACAGATTATTACTCAGCATGTGACCAATAATAATCTAGATGATAATAATAAATTGCTGATGGCCAGTCCACGATGTATGGGGTTTTTAAAGTAGAGGTAATTATCTGTTTCTTAATCGTTTATTTTTTCTTATGATTTTTATAGCCAAGTTTCTATTACTATACTAGAATTTCTATTACTTTCAAAGTTGTTAAAATTATTAATTTTTTAAGAGTATTAATTAGCTTATGTTCAATAATAACCTCGATGATGATAACAAGAAACTGATGGCCGGTCCATGATGCTTGGAGTCTTTATTTGAGAGGTTATTATTTCCTTCTTTATCATTTAATTTCTTTTTGCGATTTTTATAACTAAATGTAAGTGAATTCTCTCCCTCGCCAAAACTATTATTACTTTTCAACCTTTAAAATTTTTCTTTTTTTTTACAGATTATTACTCAGCATGTGACCAATAATAATCTAGATGATAATAATAAATTGCTGATGGCCAGTCCACGATGTATGGGGTTTTTAAAGTAGAGGTAATTATCTGTTTCTTAATCGTTTATTTTTTCTTATGATTTTTATAGCCAAGTTTCTATTACTATACTAGAATTTCTATTACTTTCAAAGTTGTTAAAATTATTAATTTTTTAAGAGTATTAATTAGCTTATGTTCAATAATAACCTCGATGATGATAACAAGAAACTGATGGCCGGTCCATGATGCTTGGAGTCTTTATTTGAGAGGTTATTATTTCCTTCTTTATCATTTAATTTCTTTTTGCGATTTTTATAACTAAATGTAAGTGAATTCTCTCCCTCGCCAAAACTATTATTACTTTTCAACCTTTAAAATTTTTCTTTTTTTTTACAGATTATTACTCAGCATGTGACCAATAATAATCTAGATGATAATAATAAATTGCTGATGGCCAGTCCACGATGTATGGGGTTTTTAAAGTAGAGGTAATTATCTGTTTCTTAATCGTTTATTTTTTCTTATGATTTTTATAGCCAAGTTTCTATTACTATACTAGAATTTCTATTACTTTCAAAGTTGTTAAAATTATTAATTTTTTAAGAGTATTAATTAGCTTATGTTCAATAATAACCTCGATGATGATAACAAGAAACTGATGGCCGGTCCATGATGCTTGGAGTCTTTATTTGAGAGGTTATTATTTCCTTCTTTATCATTTAATTTCTTTTTGCGATTTTTATAACTAAATGTAAGTGAATTCTCTCCCTCGCCAAAACTATTATTACTTTTCAACCTTTAAAATTTTTCTTTTTTTTTACAGATTATTACTCAGCATGTGACCAATAATAATCTAGATGATAATAATAAATTGCTGATGGCCAGTCCACGATGTATGGGGTTTTTAAAGTAGAGGTAATTATCTGTTTCTTAATCGTTTATTTTTTCTTATGATTTTTATAGCCAAGTTTCTATTACTATACTAGAATTTCTATTACTTTCAAAGTTGTTAAAATTATTAATTTTTTAAGAGTATTAATTAGCTTATGTTCAATAATAACCTCGATGATGATAACAAGAAACTGATGGCCGGTCCATGATGCTTGGAGTCTTTATTTGAGAGGTTATTATTTCCTTCTTTATCATTTAATTTCTTTTTGCGATTTTTATAACTAAATGTAAGTGAATTCTCTCCCTCGCCAAAACTATTATTACTTTTCAACCTTTAAAATTTTTCTTTTTTTTTACAGATTATTACTCAGCATGTGACCAATAATAATCTAGATGATAATAATAAATTGCTGATGGCCAGTCCACGATGTATGGGGTTTTTAAAGTAGAGGTAATTATCTGTTTCTTAATCGTTTATTTTTTCTTATGATTTTTATAGCCAAGTTTCTATTACTATACTAGAATTTCTATTACTTTCAAAGTTGTTAAAATTATTAATTTTTTAAGAGTATTAATTAGCTTATGTTCAATAATAACCTCGATGATGATAACAAGAAACTGATGGCCGGTCCATGATGCTTGGAGTCTTTATTTGAGAGGTTATTATTTCCTTCTTTATCATTTAATTTCTTTTTGCGATTTTTATAACTAAATGTAAGTGAATTCTCTCCCTCGCCAAAACTATTATTACTTTTCAACCTTTAAAATTTTTCTTTTTTTTACAGATTATTACTCAGCATGTGACCAATAATAATCTAGATGATAATAATAAATTGCTGATGGCCAGTCCACGATGTATGGGTTTTCTAAAGTAGAGGTAATTATCTGTTTCTTAATCGTTTATTTTTTCTTATGATTTTTATAGCCAAGTTTCTATTACTATACTAGAATTTCTATTACTTTCAAAGTTGTTAAAATTATTAATTTTTTAAGAGTATTAATTAGCTTATGTTCAATAATAACCTCGATGATGATAACAAGAAACTGATGGCCGGTCCATGATGCTTGGAGTCTTTATTTGAGAGGTTATTATTTCCTTCTTTATCATTTAATTTCTTTTTGCGATTTTTATAACTAAATGTAAGTGAATTCTCTCCCTCGCCAAAACTATTATTACTTTTCAACCTTTAAAATTTTTCTTTTTTTTTACAGATTATTACTCAGCATGTGACCAATAATAATCTAGATGATAATAATAAATTGCTGATGGCCAGTCCACGATGTATGGGGTTTTTAAAGTAGAGGTAATTATCTGTTTCTTAATCGTTTATTTTTTCTTATGATTTTTATAGCCAAGTTTCTATTACTATACTAGAATTTCTATTACTTTCAAAGTTGTTAAAATTATTAATTTTTTAAGAGTATTAATTAGCTTATGTTCAATAATAACCTCGATGATGATAACAAGAAACTGATGGCCGGTCCATGATGCTTGGAGTCTTTATTTGAGAGGTTATTATTTCCTTCTTTATCATTTAATTTCTTTTTGCGATTTTTATAACTAAATGTAAGTGAATTCTCTCCCTCGCCAAAACTATTATTACTTTTCAACCTTTAAAATTTTTCTTTTTTTTTACAGATTATTACTCAGCATGTGACCAATAATAATCTAGATGATAATAATAAATTGCTGATGGCCAGTCCACGATGTATGGGGTTTTTAAAGTAGAGGTAATTATCTGTTTCTTAATCGTTTATTTTTTCTTATGATTTTTATAGCCAAGTTTCTATTACTATACTAGAATTTCTATTACTTTCAAAGTTGTTAAAATTATTAATTTTTTAAGAGTATTAATTAGCTTATGTTCAATAATAACCTCGATGATGATAACAAGAAACTGATGGCCGGTCCATGATGCTTGGAGTCTTTATTTGAGAGGTTATTATTTCCTTCTTTATCATTTAATTTCTTTTTGCGATTTTTATAACTAAATGTAAGTGAATTCTCTCCCTCGCCAAAACTATTATTACTTTTCAACCTTTAAAATTTTTCTTTTTTTTACAGATTATTACTCAGCATGTGACCAATAATAATCTAGATGATAATAATAAATTGCTGATGGCCAGTCCACGATGTATGGGGTTTTTAAAGTAGAGGTAATTATCTGTTTCTTAATCGTTTATTTTTTCTTATGATTTTTATAGCCAAGTTTCTATTACTATACTAGAATTTCTATTACTTTCAAAGTTGTTAAAATTATTAATTTTTTAAGAGTATTAATTAGCTTATGTTCAATAATAACCTCGATGATGATAACAAGAAACTGATGGCCGGTCCATGATGCTTGGAGTCTTTATTTGAGAGGTTATTATTTCCTTCTTTATCATTTAATTTCTTTTTGCGATTTTTATAACTAAATGTAAGTGAATTCTCTCCCTCGCCAAAACTATTATTACTTTTCAACCTTTAAAATTTTTCTTTTTTTTACAGATTATTACTCAGCATGTGACCAATAATAATCTAGATGATAATAATAAATTGCTGATGGCCAGTCCACTATGTATGGGTTTTCTAATGTAGAGGTAATTATCTGTTTCTTAATCGTTTATTTTTTCTTATGATTTTTATAGCCAAGTTTCTATTACTATACTAGAATTTCTATTACTTTCAAAGTTGTTAAAATTATTAATTTTTTAAGAGTATTAATTAGCTTATGTTCAATAATAACCTCGATGATGATAACAAGAAACTGATGGCCGGTCCATGATGCTTGGAGTCTTTATTTGAGAGGTTATTATTTCCTTCTTTATCATTTAATTTCTTTTTGCGATTTTTATAACTAAATGTAAGTGAATTCTCTCCCTCGCCAAAACTATTATTACTTTTCAACCTTTAAAATTTTTCTTTTTTTTACAGATTATTACTCAGCATGTGACCAATAATAATCTAGATGATAATAATAAATTGCTGATGGCCAGTCCACGATGTATGGGGTTTTTAAAGTAGAGGTAATTATCTGTTTCTTAATCGTTTATTTTTTCTTATGATTTTTATAGCCAAGTTTCTATTACTATACTAGAATTTCTATTACTTTCAAAGTTGTTAAAATTATTAATTTTTTAAGAGTATTAATTAGCTTATGTTCAATAATAACCTCGATGATGATAACAAGAAACTGATGGCCGGTCCATGATGCTTGGAGTCTTTATTTGAGAGGTTATTATTTCCTTCTTTATCATTTAATTTCTTTTTGCGATTTTTATAACTAAATGTAAGTGAATTCTCTCCCTCGCCAAAACTATTATTACTTTTCAACCTTTAAAATTTTTCTTTTTTTTACAGATTATTACTCAGCATGTGACCAATAATAATCTAGATGATAATAATAAATTGCTGATGGCCAGTCCACGATGTATGGGGTTTTTAAAGTAGAGGTAATTATCTGTTTCTTAATCGTTTATTTTTTCTTATGATTTTTATAGCCAAGTTTCTATTACTATACTAGAATTTCTATTACTTTCAAAGTTGTTAAAATTATTAATTTTTTAAGAGTATTAATTAGCTTATGTTCAATAATAACCTCGATGATGATAACAAGAAACTGATGGCCGGTCCATGATGCTTGGAGTCTTTATTTGAGAGGTTATTATTTCCTTCTTTATCATTTAATTTCTTTTTGCGATTTTTATAACTAAATGTAAGTGAATTCTCTCCCTCGCCAAAACTACTATTACTTTTCGAACCTTTAAAATTTTATTTTTATTTACAGATTATTACTCAGCTTGTGACCAATAATAATCTTGAGATGACTAATAAATTGTTGATGGCCAGTCCACGATGTATTGGTTTTCTATTTGAGAGGTAATTTATCTGTTTATTAATCTTTTTTTTTTACTTATGATTTTTATAGCCAAGTTTCTATTACTATACCGTAATTTCTATTACTTTCAAAGTTGTTAAAATTATTAATTTTTTAAGAGTATTAATTAGCTTATGTTCAATAATAACCTCGATGATGATAACAAGAAACTGATGGCCGGTCCATGATGCTTGGAGTCTTTATTTGAGAGGTTATTATTTCCTTCTTTATCATTTAATTTCTTTTTGCGATTTTTATAACTAAATGTAAGTGAATTCTCTCCCTCGCCAAAACTATTATTACTTTTCAACCTTTAAAATTTTTCTTTTTTTTTACAGATTATTACTCAGCATGTGACCAATAATAATCTAGATGATAATAATAAATTGCTGATGGCCAGTCCACGATGTATGGGGTTTTCAAAGTAGAGGTAATTATCTGTTTCTTAATCGTTTATTTTTTCTTATGATTTTTATAGCCAAGTTTCTATTACTATACTAGAATTTCTATTACTTTCAAAGTTGTTAAAATTATTAATTTTTTAAGAGTATTAATTAGCTTATGTTCAATAATAACCTCGATGATGATAACAAGAAACTGATGGCCGGTCCATGATGCTTGGAGTCTTTATTTGAGAGGTTATTATTTCCTTCTTTATCATTTAATTTCTTTTTGCAATTTTTATAACTAAATGTAAGTGAATTCTCTCCCTCGCCAAAACTATTATTACTTTTCAACCTTTAAAATTTTTCTTTTTTTTTACAGATTATTACTCAGCATGTGACCAATAATAATCTAGATGATAATAATAAATTGCTGATGGCCAGTCCACGATGTATGGGGTTTTTAAAGTAGAGGTAATTATCTGTTTCTTAATCGTTTATTTTTTCTTATGATTTTTATAGCCAAGTTTCTATTACTATACTAGAATTTCTATTACTTTCAAAGTTGTTAAAATTATTAATTTTTTAAGAGTATTAATTAGCTTATGTTCAATAATAACCTCGATGATGATAACAAGAAACTGATGGCCGGTCCATGATGCTTGGAGTCTTTATTTGAGAGGTTATTATTTCCTTCTTTATCATTTAATTTCTTTTTGCGATTTTTATAACGAAATGTAAGTGAATTCTCTCCCTCCCCAAAACTATTATTACTTTTCAACCTTTAAAATTTTTCTTTTTTTTTACAGATTATTACTCAGCATGTGACCAATAATAATCTATATGATAATAATAAATTGCTGATGGCCAGTCCACGATGTATGGGGTTTTTAAAGTAGAGGTAATTATCTGTTTCTTAATCGTTTATTTTTTCTTATGATTTTTATAGCCAAGTTTCTATTACTATACTAGAATTTCTATTACTTTCAAAGTTGTTAAAATTATTAATTTTTTAAGAGTATTAATTAGCTTATGTTCAATAATAACCTCGATGATGATAACAAGAAACTGAAGGCCGGTCCATGATGCTTGGAGTCTTTATTTGAGAGGTTATTATTTCCTTCTTTATCATTTAATTTCTTTTTGCGATTTTTATAACTAAATGTAAGTGAATTCTCTCCCTCGCCAAAACTATTATTACTTTTCAACCTTTAAAATTTTTCTTTTTTTTTTACAGATTATTACTCAGCATGTGACCAATAATAATCTAGATGATAATAATAAATTGCTGATGGCCAGTCCACTATGTATGGGGTTTTTAAAGTAGAGGTAATTATCTGTTTCTTAATCGTTTATCTTTTCTTATGATTTTTATAGCCAAGTTTCTATTACTATACTAGAATTTCTATTACTTTCAAAGTTGTTAAAATTATTAATTTTTTAAGAGTATTAATTAGCTTATGTTCAATAATAACCTCGATGATGATAACAAGAAACTGATGGCCGGTCCATGATGCTTGGAGTCTTTATTTGAGAGGTTATTATTTCCTTCTTTATCATTTAATTTCTTTTTGCGATTTTTATAACTAAATGTAAGTGAATTCTCTCCCTCGCCAAAACTATTATTACTTTTCAACCTTTAAAATTTTTCTTTTTTTTACAGATTATTACTCAGCATGTGACCAATAATAATCTAGATGATAATAATAAATTGCTGATGGCCAGTCCACGATGTATGGGGTTTTCAAAGTAGAGGTAATTATCTGTTTCTTAATCGTTTATTTTTTCTTATGATTTTTATAGCCAAGTTTCTATTACTATACTAGAATTTCTATTACTTTCAAAGTTGTTAAAATTATTAATTTTTTAAGAGCATTAATTAGCTTATGTTTAATAATAACCTCGATGATGATAACAAGAAACTGATGGCCGGTCCATTATGCTTGGAGTCTTTATTTGAGAGGTTATTATTTCCTTCTTTATCATTTAATTTCTTTTTGCGATTTTTATAACTAAATGTAAGTGAATTCTCTCCCTCGCCAAAACTATTATTACTTTTCAACCTTTAAAATTTTTCTTTTTTTTACAGATTATTACTCAGCATGTGACCAATAATGATCTAGATGATAATAATAAATTGCTGATGGCCAGTCCACGATGTATGGGGTTTTAAAGTAGAGGTAATTATCTGTTTCTTAATCGTTTATTTTTTCTTATGATTTTTATAGCCAAGTTTCTATTACTATACTAGAATTTCTATTACTTTCAAAGTTGTTAAAATTATTAATTTTTTAAGAGTATTAATTAGCTTATGTTCAATAATAACCTCGATGATGATAACAAGAAACTGATGGCCGGTCCATGATGCTTGGAGTCTTTATTTGAGAGGTTATTATTTCCTTCTTTATCATTTAATTTCTTTTTGCGATTTTTATAACTAAATGTAAGTGAATTCTCTCCCTCGCCAAAACTATTATTACTTTTCAACCTTTAAAATTTTTCTTTTTTTTACAGATTATTACTCAGTGTGTGACCAATAATAATCTAGATGATAATAATAAATTGTTGATGGCCAGTCCATTTTGTATTGGTTTTCTATTTGAGAGGTAATTTATCTGTTTATTAATCTTTTTTTTTACTTATGATGTTTATAGCCAAGTTTCTATTACTATACTAGAATTTCTATTACTTTCAAAGTTGTTAAAATTATTAATTTTTTAAGAGTATTAATTAGCTTTTGTTCAATAATAACCTCGATGATGATAACAAGAAACTGATGGCCGGTCCATGATGCTTGGAGTCTTTATTTGAGAGGTTATTATTTCCTTCTTTATCATTTAATTTCTTTTTGCGATTTTTATAACTAAATGTAAGTGAATTCTCTCCCTCGCCAAAACTATTATTACTTTTCAACCTTTAAAATTTTTCTTTTTTTTACAGATTATTACTCAGCATGTGACCAATAATAATCTAGATGATATTAATAAATTGCTGATGGCCAGTCCACGATGTATGGGGTTTTTAAAGTAGAGGTAATTATCTGTTTCTTAATCGTTTATTTTTTCTTATGATTTTTATAGCCAAGTTTCTATTACTATACTAGAATTTCTATTACTTTCAAAGTTGTTAAAATTATTAATTTTTTAAGAGTATTAATTAGCTTATGTTCAATAATAACCTCGATGATGATAACAAGAAACTGATGGCCGGTCCATGATGCTTGGAGTCTTTATTTGAGAGGTTATTATTTCCTTCTTTATCATTTAATTTCTTTTTGCGATTTTTATAACTAAATGTAAGTGAATTCTCTCCCTCGCCAAAACTATTATTACTTTTCAACCTTTAAAATTTTTCTTTTTTTTACAGATTATTACTCAGCATGTGACCAATAATAATCTAGATGATAATAATAAATTGCTGATGGCCAGTCCACGATGTATGGGGTTTTTAAAGTAGAGGTAATTATCTGTTTCTTAATCGTTTATTTTTTCTTATGATTTTTATAGCCAAGTTTCTATTACTATACTAGAATTTCTATTACTTTCAAAGTTGTTAAAATTATTAATTTTTTAAGAGTATTAATTAGCTTATGTTCAATAATAACCTCGATGATGATAACAAGAAACTGATGGCCGGTCCATGATGCTTGGAGTCTTTATTTGAGAGGTTATTATTTCCTTCTTTATCATTTAATTTCTTTTTGCGATTTTTATAACTAAATGTAAGTGAATTCTCTCCCTCGCCAAAACTATTATTACTTTTCATCCTTTAAAATTTTTCTTTTTTTTACAGATTATTACTCAGTGTGTGACCAATAATAATCTAGATGATAATAATAAATTGTTGATGGCCAGTCCATGATGTATTGGTTTTCTATTTGAGAGGTAATTATCTGTTTCTTAATCGTTTATTTTTTCTTATGATTTTTATAGCCAAGTTTCTATTACTATACTAGAATTTCTATTACTTTCAAAGTTGTTAAAATTATTAATTTTTTAAGAGTATTAATTAGCTTTTGTTCAATAATAACCTCGATGATGATAACAAGAAACTGATGGCCGGTCCATGATGCTTGGAGTCTTTATTTGAGAGGTTATTATTTCCTTCTTTATCATTTAATTTCTTTTTGCGATTTTTATAACTAAATGTAAGTGAATTCTCTCCCTCGCCAAAACTATTATTACTTTTCAACCTTTAAAATTTTTCTTTTTTTTACAGATTATTACTCAGTGTGTGACCAATAATAATCTAGATGATAATAATAAATTGTTGATGGCCAGTCCATGATGTATTGGTTTTCTATTTGAGAGGTAATTATCTGTTTCTTAATCGTTTATTTTTTCTTATGATTTTTATAGCCAAGTTTCTATTACTATACTAGAATTTCTATTACTTTCAAAGTTGTTAAAATTATTAATTTTTTAAGAGTATTAATTAGCTTATGTTCAATAATAACCTCGATGATGATAACAAGAAACTGATGGCCGGTCCATGATGCTTGGAGTCTTTATTTGAGAGGTTATTATTTCCTTCTTTATCATTTAATTTCTTTTTGCGATTTTTATAACTAAATGTAAGTGAATTCTCTCCCTCGCCAAAACTATTATTACTTTTCAACCTTTAAAATTTTTCTTTTTTTTACAGATTATTACTCAGCATGTGACCAATAATGATCTAGATGATAATAATAAATTGCTGATGGCCAGTCCACGATGTATGGGGTTTTAAAGTAGAGGTAATTATCTGTTTCTTAATCGTTTATTTTTTCTTATGATTTTTATAGCCAAGTTTCTATTACTATACCAGAATTTCTATTACTTTCAAAGTTGTTAAAATTATTAATTTTTTAAGAGTATTAATTAGCTTATGTTCAATAATAACCTCGATGATGATAACAAGAAACTGATGGCCGGTCCATGATGCTTGGAGTCTTTATTTGAGAGGTTATTATTTCCTTCTTTATCATTTAATTTCTTTTTGCGATTTTTATAACTAAATGTAAGTGAATTCTCTCCCTCGCCAAAACTATTATTACTTTTCAACCTTTAAAATTTTTCTTTTTTTTACAGATTATTACTCAGTGTGTGACCAATAATAATCTAGATGATAATAATAAATTGTTGATGGCCAGTCCATGATGTATTGGTTTTCTATTTGAGAGGTAATTTATCTGTTTATTAATCTTTTTTTTTACTTATGATGTTTATAGCCAAGTTTCTATTACTATACTAGAATTTCTATTACTTTCAAAGTTGTTAAAATTATTAATTTTTTAAGAGTATTAATTAGCTTTTGTTCAATAATAACCTCGATGATGATAACAAGAAACTGATGGCCGGTCCATGATGCTTGGAGTCTTTATTTGAGAGGTTATTATTTCCTTCTTTATCATTTAATTTCTTTTTGCGATTTTTATAACTAAATGTAAGTGAATTCTCTCCCTCCCCAAAACTATTATTATTTTCGAAGCTTTAAAATTGATTTTTTTTTACAGATTATAACTTAGCTTATGAAATATAATAACCTTGGAGATGACTACAAATTGTTGATGGCCAGTCCATGATGTATTGGTTTTCTATTTGAGAGGTAATTTATCTGTTTATTAATCTTTTTTTTTACTTATGATTTTTATAGCCAAGTTTCTATTACTATACCGTAATTTCTATTACTTTCATAGTTGTTAATTTTACTAATTTTTTAGGATTAAGAGTTAGCTCTCGTTCAATAATAACCTCGATGATGATAACAAAAAACTGATGGCCGGTCCATGATGCTTGGGGTTTTTATTTGAGAGGTTATTATTTCCTTCTTTATCATTTAATTTCTTTTTGCGATTTTTATAACTAAATGTAAGTGAATTCTCTCCCTCGCCAAAACTATTATTACTTTTCAACCTTTAAAATTTTTCTTTTTTTTTACAGATTATTACTCAGCATGTGACCAATAATAATCTAGATGATAATAATAAATTGCTGATGGCCAGTCCACGATGTATGGGGTTTTCAAAGTAGAGGTAATTATCTGTTTCTTAATCGTTTATTTTTTCTTATGATTTTTATAGCCAAGTTTCTATTACTATACTAGAATTTCTATTACTTTCAAAGTTGTTAAAATTATTAATTTTTTAAGAGTATTAATTAGCTTATGTTCAATAATAACCTCGATGATGATAACAAGAAACTGATGGCCGGTCCATGATGCTTGGAGTCTTTATTTGAGAGGTTATTATTTCCTTCTTTATCATTTAATTTCTTTTTGCAATTTTTATAACGAAATGTAAGTGAATTCTCTCCCTCGCCAAAACTATTATTACTTTTCAACCTTTAAAATTTTTCTTTTTTTTTACAGATTATTACTCAGCATGTGACCAATAATAATCTAGATGATAATAATAAATTGCTGATGGCCAGTCCACGATGTATGGGGTTTTCAAAGTAGAGGTAATTATCTGTTTCTTAATCGTTTATTTTTTCTTATGATTTTTATAGCCAAGTTTCTATTACTATACTAGAATTTCTATTACTTTCAAAGTTGTTAAAATTATTAATTTTTTAAGAGTATTAATTAGCTTATGTTCAATAATAACCTCGATGATGATAACAAGAAACTGATGGCCGGTCCATGATGCTTGGAGTCTTTATTTGAGAGGTTATTATTTCCTTCTTTATCATTTAATTTCTTTTTGCGATTTTTATAACGAAATGTAAGTGAATTCTCTCCCTCGCCAAAACTATTATTACTTTTCAACCTTTAAAATTTTTCTTTTTTTTACAGATTATTACTCAGCATGTGACCAATAATAATCTAGATGATAATAATAAATTGCTGATGGCCAGTCCACGATGTATGGGGTTTTCAAAGTAGAGGTAATTATCTGTTTCTTAATCGTTTATTTTTTCTTATGATTTTTATAGCCAAGTTTCTATTACTATACTAGAATTTCTATTACTTTCAAAGTTGTTAAAATTATTAATTTTTTAAGAGTATTAATTAGCTTATGTTCAATAATAACCTCGATGATGATAACAAGAAACTGATGGCCGGTCCATGATGCTTGGAGTCTTTATTTGAGAGGTTATTATTTCCTTCTTTATCATTTAATTTCTTTTTGCGATTTTTATAACTAAATGTAAGTGAATTCTCTCCCTCGCCAAAACTATTATTACTTTTCAACCTTTAAAATTTTTCTTTTTTTTACAGATTATTACTCAGCATGTGACCAATAATGATCTAGATGATAATAATAAATTGCTGATGGCCAGTCCACGATGTATGGGGTTTTTAAAGTAGAGGTAATTATCTGTTTCTTAATCGTTTATTTTTTCTTATGATTTTTATAGCCAAGTTTCTATTACTATACTAGAATTTCTATTACTTTCAAAGTTGTTAAAATTATTAATTTTTTAAGAGTATTAATTAGCTTATGTTCAATAATAACCTCGATGATGATAACAAGAAACTGATGGCCGGTCCATGATGCTTGGAGTCTTTATTTGAGAGGTTATTATTTCCTTCTTTATCATTTAATTTCTTTTTGCGATTTTTATAACTAAATGTAAGTGAATTCTCTCCCTCGCCAAAACTATTATTACTTTTCAACCTTTAAAATTTTTCTTTTTTTTTACAGATTATTACTCAGCATGTGACCAATAATAATCTAGATGATAATAATAAATTGCTGATGGCCAGTCCACGATGTATGGGGTTTTTAAAGTAGAGGTAATTATCTGTTTCTTAATCGTTTATTTTTTCTTATGATTTTTATAGCCAAGTTTCTATTACTATACTAGAATTTCTATTACTTTCAAAGTTGTTAAAATTATTAATTTTTTAAGAGTATTAATTAGCTTATGTTCAATAATAACCTCGATGATGATAACAAGAAACTGATGGCCGGTCCATGATGCTTGGAGTCTTTATTTGAGAGGTTATTATTTCCTTCTTTATCATTTAATTTCTTTTTGCGATTTTTATAACTAAATGTAAGTGAATTCTCTCCCTCGCCAAAACTATTATTACTTTTCAACCTTTAAAATTTTTCTTTTTTTTACAGATTATTACTCAGCATGTGACCAATAATAATCTAGATGATAATAATAAATTGCTGATGGCCAGTCCACGATGTATGGGGTTTTTAAAGTAGAGGTAATTATCTGTTTCTTAATCGTTTATTTTTTCTTATGATTTTTATAGCCAAGTTTCTATTACTATACTAGAATTTCTATTACTTTCAAAGTTGTTAAAATTATTAATTTTTTAAGAGTATTAATTAGCTTATGTTCAATAATAACCTCGATGATGATAACAAGAAACTGATGGCCGGTCCATGATGCTTGGAGTCTTTATTTGAGAGGTTATTATTTCCTTCTTTATCATTTAATTTCTTTTTGCGATTTTTATAACTAAATGTAAGTGAATTCTCTCCCTCGCCAAAACTATTATTACTTTTCAACCTTTAAAATTTTTCTTTTTTTTACAGATTATTACTCAGCATGTGACCAATAATAATCTAGATGATAATAATAAATTGCTGATGGCCAGTCCACGATGTATGGGTTTTCTAAGTAGAGGTAATTATCTGTTTCTTAATCGTTTATTTTTTCTTATGATTTTTATAGCCAAGTTTCTATTACTATACTAGAATTTCTATTACTTTCAAAGTTGTTAAAATTATTAATTTTTTAAGAGTATTAATTAGCTTATGTTCAATAATAACCTCGATGATGATAACAAGAAACTGATGGCCGGTCCATGATGCTTGGAGTCTTTATTTGAGAGGTTATTATTTCCTTCTTTATCATTTAATTTCTTTTTGCGATTTTTATAACTAAATGTAAGTGAATTCTCTCCCTCGCCAAAACTATTATTACTTTTCAACCTTTAAAATTTTTCTTTTTTTTACAGATTATTACTCAGCATGTGACCAATAATAATCTAGATGATAATAATAAATTGCTGATGGCCAGTCCACGATGTATGGGGTTTTAAAGTAGAGGTAATTATCTGTTTCTTAATCGTTTATTTTTTCTTATGATTTTTATAGCCAAGTTTCTATTACTATACTAGAATTTCTATTACTTTCAAAGTTGTTAAAATTATTAATTTTTTAAGAGTATTAATTAGCTTATGTTCAATAATAACCTCGATGATGATAACAAGAAACTGATGGCCGGTCCATGATGCTTGGAGTCTTTATTTGAGAGGTTATTATTTCCTTCTTTATCATTTAATTTCTTTTTGCGATTTTTATAACTAAATGTAAGTGAATTCTCTCCCTCGCCAAAACTATTATTACTTTTCAACCTTTAAAATTTTTCTTTTTTTTACAGATTATTACTCAGCATGTGACCAATAATAATCTAGATGATAATAATAAATTGCTGATGGCCAGTCCACGATGTATGGGGTTTTTAAAGTAGAGGTAATTATCTGTTTCTTAATCGTTTATTTTTTCTTATGATTTTTATAGCCAAGTTTCTATTACTATACTAGAATTTCTATTACTTTCAAAGTTGTTAAAATTATTAATTTTTTAAGAGTATTAATTAGCTTATGTTCAATAATAACCTCGATGATGATAACAAGAAACTGATGGCCGGTCCATGATGCTTGGAGTCTTTATTTGAGAGGTTATTATTTCCTTCTTTATCATTTAATTTCTTTTTGCGATTTTTATAACTAAATGTAAGTGAATTCTCTCCCTCGCCAAAACTATTATTACTTTTCAACCTTTAAAATTTTTCTTTTTTTTACAGATTATTACTCAGCATGTGACCAATAATAATCTAGATGATAATAATAAATTGCTGATGGCCAGTCCACGATGTATGGGGTTTTTAAAGTAGAGGTAATTATCTGTTTCTTAATCGTTTATTTTTTCTTATGATTTTTATAGCCAAGTTTCTATTACTATACTAGAATTTCTATTACTTTCAAAGTTGTTAAAATTATTAATTTTTTAAGAGTATTAATTAGCTTATGTTCAATAATAACCTCGATGATGATAACAAGAAACTGATGGCCGGTCCATGATGCTTGGAGTCTTTATTTGAGAGGTTATTATTTCCTTCTTTATCATTTAATTTCTTTTTGCGATTTTTATAACTAAATGTAAGTGAATTCTCTCCCTCGCCAAAACTATTATTACTTTTCAACCTTTAAAATTTTTCTTTTTTTTTACAGATTATTACTCAGCATGTGACCAATAATAATCTAGATGATAATAATAAATTGCTGATGGCCAGTCCACGATGTATGGGGTTTTAAAGTAGAGGTAATTATCTGTTTCTTAATCGTTTATTTTTTCTTATGATTTTTATAGCCAAGTTTCTATTACTATACTAGAATTTCTATTACTTTCAAAGTTGTTAAAATTATTAATTTTTTAAGAGTATTAATTAGCTTATGTTCAATAATAACCTCGATGATGATAACAAGAAACTGATGGCCGGTCCATGATGCTTGGAGTCTTTATTTGAGAGGTTATTATTTCCTTCTTTATCATTTAATTTCTTTTTGCGATTTTTATAACTAAATGTAAGTGAATTCTCTCCCTCGCCAAAACTATTATTACTTTTCAACCTTTAAAATTTTTCTTTTTTTTACAGATTATTACTCAGCATGTGACCAATAATAATCTAGATGATAATAATAAATTGCTGATGGCCAGTCCACGATGTATGGGGTTTTTAAAGTAGAGGTAATTATCTGTTTCTTAATCGTTTATTTTTTCTTATGATTTTTATAGCCAAGTTTCTATTACTATACTAGAATTTCTATTACTTTCAAAGTTGTTAAAATTATTAATTTTTTAAGAGTATTAATTAGCTTATGTTCAATAATAACCTCGATGATGATAACAAGAAACTGATGGCCGGTCCATGATGCTTGGAGTCTTTATTTGAGAGGTTATTATTTCCTTCTTTATCATTTAATTTCTTTTTGCGATTTTTATAACTAAATGTAAGTGAATTCTCTCCCTCGCCAAAACTATTATTACTTTTCAACCTTTAAAATTTTTCTTTTTTTTACAGATTATTACTCAGCATGTGACCAATAATAATCTAGATGATATTAATAAATTGCTGATGGCCAGTCCACGATGTATGGGGTTTTTAAAGTAGAGGTAATTATCTGTTTCTTAATAGTTTATTTTTTCTTATGATTTTTATAGCCAAGTTTCTATTACTGTACTAGAATTTCTATTACTTTCAAAGTTGTTAAAATTATTAATTTTTTAAGAGTATTAATTAGCTTTTGTTCAATAATAACCTCGATGATGATAACAAGAAACTGATGGCCGGTCCATGATGCTTGGGGTTTTTATTTGAGAGGTTATTATTTCCTTCTTTATCATTTAATTTCTTTTTGCGATTTTTATAACTAAATGTAAGTGAATTCTCTCCCTCCCCAAAACTACTATTATTTTCGAAGCTTTAAAAATTGATTTTTATTTACAGATTATAACTTAGCTTATGAAATATAATAACCTTGGAGATGACTACAAATTGTTGATGGCCAGTCCATGATGTATTGGTTTTCTATTTGAGAGGTAATTTATCTGTTTATTAATCTTTTTTTTTACTTATGATTTTTATAGCCAAGTTTCTATTACTATACCGTAATTTCTATTACTTTCATAGTTGTTAATTTTACTAATTTTTTAGGATTAAGAGTTAGCTCACGTTCAATAATAACCTCGATGATGATAACAAAAAACTGATGGCCGGTCCATGATGCTTGGGGTTTTTATTTGAGAGGTTATTATTTCCTTCTTTATCATTTAATTTCTTTTTGAGATTTTTATAACTAAATGAAGTGAATTCTCTCCCTCGCCAAAACTATTATTACTTTTCAACCTTTAAAATTTTTCTTTTTTTTTACAGATTATTACTCAGCATGTGACCAATAATAATCTAGATGATAATAATAAATTGCTGATGGCCAGTCCACGATGTATGGGGTTTTCAAAGTAGAGGTAATTATCTGTTTCTTAATCGTTTATTTTTTCTTATGATTTTTATAGCCAAGTTTCTATTACTATACCAGAATTTCTATTACTTTCAAAGTTGTTAAAATTATTAATTTTTTAAGAGTATTAATTAGCTTATGTTCAATAATAACCTCGATGATGATAACAAGAAACTGATGGCCGGTCCATGATGCTTGGAGTCTTTATTTGAGAGGTTATTATTTCCTTCTTTATCATTTAATTTCTTTTTGCGATTTTTATAACTAAATGTAAGTGAATTCTCTCCCTCGCCAAAACTATTATTACTTTTCAACCTTTAAAATTTTTTTTTTTTTTACAGATTATTACTCAGCATGTGACCAATAATAATCTAGATGATATTAATAAATTGCTGATGGCCAGTCCACGATGTATGGGGTTTTTAAAGTAGAGGTAATTATCTGTTTCTTAATAGTTTATTTTTTCTTATGATTTTTATAGCCAAGTTTCTATTACTATACTAGAATTTCTATTACTTTCAAAGTTGTTAAAATTATTAATTTTTTAAGAGTATTAATTAGCTTATGTTCAATAATAACCTCGATGATGATAACAAGAAACTGATGGCCGGTCCATGATGCTTGGAGTCTTTATTTGAGAGGTTATTATTTCCTTCTTTATCATTTAATTCCTTTTGCGATTTTTATAACTAAATGTAAGTGAATTCTCTCCCTCGCCAGAACTATTATTACTTTTCAACCTTTAAAATTTTTCTTTTTTTTACAGATTATTACTCAGCATGTGACCAATAATAATCTAGATGATAATAATAAATTGCTGATGGCCAGTCCACGATGTATGGGGTTTTTAAAGTAGAGGTAATTATCTGTTTCTTAATCGTTTATTTTTTCTTATGATTTTTATAGCCAAGTTTCTATTACTATACTAGAATTTCTATTACTTTCAAAGTTGTTAAAATTATTAATTTTTTAAGAGTATTAATTAGCTTATGTTCAATAATAACCTCGATGATGATAACAAGAAACTGATGGCCGGTCCATGATGCTTGGAGTCTTTATTTGAGAGGTTATTATTTCCTTCTTTATCATTTAATTTCTTTTTGCGTTTTTTATAACTAAATGTAAGTGAATTCTCTCCCTCCCCAAAACTACTATTATTTTCGAAGCTTTAAAAATTGATTTTTATTTACAGATTATAACTTAGCTTATGAAATATAATAACCTTGGAGATGACTACAAATTGTTGATGGCCAGTCCATGATGTATTGGTTTTCTATTTGAGAGGTAATTTATCTGTTTATTAATCTTTTTTTTTACTTATGATTTTTATAGCCAAGTTTCTATTACTATACCGTAATTTCTATTACTTTCATAGTTGTTAATTTTACTAATTTTTTAGGATTAAGAGTTAGCTCACGTTCAATAATAACCTCGATGATGATAACAAAAAACTGATGGCCGGTCCATGATGCTTGGGGTTTTTATTTGAGAGGTTATTATTTCCTTCTTTATCATTTAATTTCTTTTTGAGATTTTTATAACTAAATGTAAGTGAATTCTCTCCCTCGCCAAAACTATTATTACTTTTCAACCTTTAAAATTTTTCTTTTTTTTTACAGATTATTACTCAGCATGTGACCAATAATAATCTAGATGATAATAATAAATTGCTGATGGCCAGTCCACGATGTATGGGGTTTTCAAAGTAGAGGTAATTATCTGTTTCTTAATCGTTTATTTTTTCTTATGATTTTTATAGCCAAGTTTCTATTACTATACTAGAATTTCTATTACTTTCAAAGTTGTTAAAATTATTAATTTTTTAAGAGTATTAATTAGCTTATGTTCAATAATAACCTCGATGATGATAACAAGAAACTGATGGCCGGTCCATGATGCTTGGAGTCTTTATTTGAGAGGTTATTATTTCCTTCTTTATCATTTAATTTCTTTTTGCGATTTTTATAACGAAATGTAAGTGAATTCTCTCCCTCGCCAAAACTATTATTACTTTTCAACCTTTAAAATTTTTCTTTTTTTTACAGATTATTACTCAGCATGTGACCAATAATAATCTAGATGATAAAAAATAAATTGCTGATGGCCAGTCCACGATGTATGGGGTTTTCAAAGTAGAGGTAATTATCTGTTTCTTAATCGTTTATTTTTTCTTATGATTTTTATAGCCAAGTTTCTATTACTATACTAGAATTTCTATTACTTTCAAAGTTGTTAAAATTATTAATTTTTTAAGAGTATTAATTAGCTTATGTTCAATAATAACCTCGATGATAATAAAAAATTGCTGATGGCCAGTCCATGATGTATGGGGTTCTATTTGAGAGGTAATTATCTGTTTATTAATGATTTATTTTTCCTATTGATTTTTATAACAAAGTTTCTATTACTATAATTTCTATTACTTTCAAAGCTGTTAAAACTATTAATTTTTTTTAGATTATTACTTAGCTCATGTTCAATAATAACCTCCATGATGATATCAAAAAACTGATGGCTGGTCCATGATGCTTGGGGTTTTTTTCTGAGGGGTTATGAATTCTTGCTTAATCATTTAATTTCTACTTGAGATTTTTATAACTAAGTGTTAGGAAATTTCTCTCTCTCTCTTCAGAACTATTATTATTTTTAAAGCTTTAAAAATTGATTTTTTTTTTTTACAGGATGGACAGGATCTTTGCCAGAGCATGAAGGTAATGTGTTTGCTTTTGGATTCTCTTACATTGATGCTCCAGTTATTACAGCAGTGCTCAATCAGGGAGAAGTGTCTTTGCAGATTTAAAGATGCTTTTTCGGTATCTAAGTTGGATGATAGGATGGCGGTGTCATCAGCAAATGTTGGCAGGAAGTTATCCAGATGGACAGGGATATCAGTGGTAACAAGAATATACAGGACGGGACCCAGGACCCTACCTTGAGGAACACCGGCTACAACTGGGTGGGAATTGGAAAATGCTGTACCACAGCAAACTCAAAAGGTGCGATCAGAGAGTTAGGAGCGGAGGATTAGGTACAAGGACTGGGGTAGATGGGTTTTCGGCTTGGAAAGAAGCCCGGTGTGCCATACCCGGTCAAAAGCTTGAGCCATGTTCAGAAATGCAATCTAGCAATATTGCTTGCTTTCCAGTGCTGCAGAAATATGATCGACCACTCGAAGTCCTTGTTGGACTGTGAAGTGTTGTGAACGAAATCCGAACTGATAGGAAGGAAGATTTTGGGATTCTATAGCCTCCGATTCTAGGAACCTCCGAGGCGTGTGAAAAGAAGATGGCTACGTGATCTCTTTTTGTAGACATATTATTAGTGTGCAACCAGTGGGTAGTTTCTCAACAAGCCTTTTCATGAGATTATATTTCCGTGTACACATTTACTTGATGTATTTATATTAATACAGTTCTTATTATCATAAATAAAAAAAAAAAAATATTTTATATCAGAGATCAATGTGAAATTGTTAATGGATTCAAATAAAAAATATTAAAGGTACTTTAGAGGAAGCTAATATTGAAAAATAGCCCTGTTAGAGAACATCAATGAGAATAAAACCTACATTATATTAAAAGCTGCTCAATTTTATACTTATATGATGAATTTAATCAAAATTGTTAAAGCCATTTTCGAGAAAATTGTAAAAATGGGTTAAATCCACAATATAAAGTGCTACTTCCGGTTATCCGATTTTGACAAAAATTTTGGTGTAACACCCCAAGCATATAAAAACCTTAAATATGCACTTTCTCTTTTCTACGACTTCTCATATTTGAGCTTGACTGTTAACACACACACAAACCATTTTGAAGGACTGAGTTATTTAGACTCAGGGGACATCAAAACGTGTATTTCTCTTGAAAACTGAGATTAGAACATTTTCGCAATCGCAATACTTTCCTTTACTAAGTATATATTTCATAATAGGTAAGTGAAAGTAATAATTCAGGGGGAAAAAAAATACATTTTCTGTTCCAATAATAATATCAAGACCAATATTGAAAAAAAAATTTAAGAATTCTTTATTAGTAAAAAAAAAAAAATCCAAAAATCACCGATTAATCCTGTAGTAATTAAAAAATATTGAAACTTGAATTAGGCCTCCTTTTTGGAATGAATTAAGCTTCAAGGTCCGTTTATGAACAAAAAAAAAGATTCATTGGGGTTTGTTTTTGAGAAACAAAACGGTGTATGATCCTGGGGGCAAAAAATGTAAAAATTAACTTTTTGAATAAAATAGAGAAGCACATTCCTTTAAGGAATACGAAAAATGGTCTTGGAATAAACTTATTTTCAAAAAAATAAATAAAATAAATAAAAAATAATTAGGCTCATTTTTGGAAAAAAAAAAACTACTATCTGGTTCATTGGGTGTTTTTACATGGGAATGGGTACTTATCTCAATTTACATAACAGTTTATTATGGTTCACTTTAGAAATAATCGTCTTATTTATTAAAATGATTAAAAAAGATGAAATATATAGTGAGGGAAAGTATTGCGATTGTGAACATTTTCGGATCCAAATTTTCAACCGAAATAATAACCAAGTTCCGAAAAATGATCTGTATGTGTGTGTGTTTGTTTGTTTATTCAGGCGTAAAACCCCAAGGTCATCAATGCCTGTGAGTCAGTTATGTTTGTAAACTCTTTAGAGGAGAAACAGAAAAGAAAATGAACAGTCAAAAATTAATAATCGATAGATATAGTGGTATATGAAAAAGATATTTCAAAACGTATAAAAATGAAATATATTAAAATAGATACAAAAAAAGAACAATAAAATATAAATTATATCTATTTTTATATTTTATTTAATAGTCTATGGATTTTAAGAAATTTTATCACGGTTCCTATGTTTGATTCGTCGTTGTTTAATACTACTGATATATCCGGTTTTAGAGATAATCGATTTAGGCTTGAAGTATAATAAGTGCATTCTTGGAAAATATGGTTGACTGAGAAGACTATTGCAATGCTGACATCACTGTAATATCAGTGTAATTTGGTGGTGGCTGCTTAGTGATGAGATGTACATGGGTTAGGTCCGTGTATCCTATTCCTAATCTGGTCACAGCGACTTCCTCTCTATGATTAGGGCGGTTTGATGTGATCCAGGGCTTAACTGATTTTTTGTGTGAAGATATTTGTGTATTTTATGGATAACTGGATGTTTTGAGTACATATCATTTAAACCCTTTAATGAACTCAAGGAGTCAGTTATCAAAACTATCGAAGCTAGAGTTATTGACATGCAGAAGTGGAGGGCTGAAGATATTGCTTGAAGTTCCGCTGTGTATGTGCTGTTCAGTCTATGTAATTTTATTTATGCGTGGAGTTATGGGTAAGAAACGAACAAGCCGTAGCATCATCGGATTTCGAACCATCAGTGTAAATTAAAAATGGATCCAGAATATTTTGTAGTAGCCGGGAAAATTTGGTTTTGTACTCATAGTGTGAGGTATTGTTTTTGAGTAATCGAGAGAGACGGAGCATCATTTTTGGGGGTTTGTGGATCCAAGGTGGGTTTTGGTTTTCTATATTGAATAAAGGTAAGTTCTTAAGGGATTCAGCTGCTGAATAAATTCTTTCTGACAATGGAGTGTGGAATTTGTTTTGTTTCTAAAAGCGTTTGAAAATTTAGGTTTAAAAATGTAGTTGTGAGTGGGATGTTTATTTTGGAGAAGCAGCCTTGAAATGTAGTTTTTTCCTTCTAAATAAAAGAGGGGGTATTCCGGCCTCAGAGCAGAGACTAAGGATGGGACTTGTTCGAAATGCGCCAGTTGCTTTCCTAATGCCTGTATGGTGAACTGTATCGAGTTTGTTTAGGATCCGATAGCGAGCGGACCCATATATAAAGCACCCATAGTCTAATTTCGAACATACCAGAGCTTGATACAGTTTTATTAACGTAAGTCTGTCTGAGCCCCGCCCCAGGAAGTGCCGCTTAGATATCGCAAGATAGTTATTCTTTTGGCAGTGGCTGTCTTTAGGGCAGAAATGTGTGGTTCCAAAGTTAGTATTCGGTCAAAGATCATGCCCAAGAATCTATGTTGGTTCGAGTACGGGATTATGGAATTTCCAAGGTAGATTTCAGGTGAGTTAGGGGTGTTTCTCTTTCGACTGAAATGCATGCACTTAGTTTTTGTGGAAGAAAATTGGAGACCAATGGAAAGAGACCAGGTTTTGATTCTATTAACAGCGTCCTGTAGTTTGTTTTGTATAGTGTCAATGTTGCCAGATCGGCAGAGAATGGCTAGATCATCCTCGAATAGAAGCTGTTTAACACCTCTTGGCAAGTTAAGGCCCAGGTCATTTATCGCCAGACAGATCAGAGTTGGGCTCAGGACACAACCTTGAGGGACACCGTTGAACTGATGGTGGTTCTCGGATAATTCTCCTCCTACCTGAACTCTAAAGCGTCGGTGCATTAGAAATTGTTTAACATAATTGTACATTCGGCCTCTAATTCCTACAGATGATAATGTAGTGATTTATATTATCAAAAGCTTTTTTCATATCGAAAAATATGGCTATTGTCTGTTGTGCGTTGATAAAAGTATATTGAGTTTCGGCTTCTAATGCAACCAAATGATCCAATGTGCATCGACCCTTACAGAATCCCGATTGAAAGGGTTGAATTAAATTGTTGTTCTCTATTATCCACATTAATCTTTTATTAATCATCCGCTCCATTAATTTACTTAAGCAGCTTGTGAGAAATATAGGGCGATAGCTGGTTGGTAAACGTTTATCATTTTTGCTTGTGAGGATTGGAATGACCACTGAATCACGCCATTTATTCGGGAACTGTCCAGTGGACCAGACATGATTATAATAACCGAGTAACCATTCCAGTGTATTACCTGGTAGGTTCTTTATCATGTCATAGTGGACCAGGTCAGGACCAGGGGTTGAGCCTTTAACAGTTCTTAATATGTTTTTGAGTTCCCACATTGAAAATGGGAGGTTGTAACATAATAATTCATCATCAATTGTCCTCTCAGGGTCCGTGTATTCCGAGCTTGTATTATTTCTTCCGGAGCTATATATTTCAGAAAAAAAAAATTGCATAAAAATTTGAGACTGATAGAGGATTGTCAGACAGTCGTCCATTGACCAAAATAGTATAGCGAGAGGAATATGAGGTTTTAGTGAATTTACGGATTTTGTTCCAAACGTCAGTTGATGTGGCTGAGGAATTAATGGAGCTTATAAATTTTTTCCAGGATTCGGTCTTAGACTGATTAATTATTTTTCTACATATAGCACGCTGTCTTTTATATTCCATTAAATTTTGAGAGGTCATAGATTTCTGGAATTTTTTGTAGGCTTTACGGCGATCTTTAATGGCTTCCTTGCAAACATCGTTAAACCAGGGGACAAGCGGTCTTCTTGGTGAGCCTGAAGTCATTGGTATTGATGCTTTAGCCGCTTCTATGATCGTATTCGTGATAGTTTGACAGCCTTTATCGATATTCATTTGATACGGGAGAGTTTGAGGTGGCGAGGCTAATGAAGAAAATAAGGTCCAGTCAGCTCTATTTAGAACAAATCTCGGTTTTACTCGGGTGGGATTCGTTATTTTGAATTTTATCAGTATTGGAAAATGGTCACTACTATATAAATCGGGCAAAATCGTCCAATTTGTAATGGCAAATAACGAGGGATCGCAGAGTGACAAATCAAGAGTCGAGAAAGTGCCATAGCTTGTGCTGAGAAAGGTAGGTTCTCCGGTGTTGAGTAGAAGCAGATTAGAAGCATCTAAAAATTTTCTATTACTTTACCTCGCGTGTTAATGTTTTGGGAGCCCCATAAAGGGTTGTGACCGTTCAGATCCCCAATAAAAAGAACTGGACGAGGCATTTGGTTATAGATATCTAGGAGTTGTTGTGTATCTATGGTACGGTCTTGTGGAAGGTATATATTACAGATGGAAAATGAAAAATCTTTGTGAACTCTGGTTGCAACAACTTGAAGATGAGAATTAATGTTGATTGATTCGGAATATATGGATTTATCTATAGCTATTAAAACTCCGTGGTGACTGTGGTTTGGGTTCGTAGTTCAATGCAAAACAGGTCTATTATATCTTGTATTATTATTTTTAATAATCGTTAAAGTGAGTTTTTAAACCATTACAGTTCCATTGAAGTACCGACATGCTTAGGTATTTTATATATATATATATATATATATATATAGACACACACAACAATATATACATGTATACATACATACATACACACGCATATACACATATACATACCCACGCATATGCATACAAACACAGACACTCATACATATAGATATATGCTCCCCTACATACACATCCACACAAGTATAGAAATACATACAGTTAAACATATACACATAAACACATAGAATATACAATATATACAAACATACATTCACACATTTACACGCGCGCGCACACACATATACACACGTACACACACATAATGCTTGTGTGATATTATAAGCCCAAAAACATATCCAAAGATGCAAATATACATACCAAAGAGAGCATGTAGAACTATATACATAAACATATATATCCGCACAGATAACAATATTTGCACATACAGATATATATACAATAATACATAATAGGTAGGCGTTAAAATACATATTCGTGCATGTAGATACTTCCACATAAAAATAATAAATAAAAAATAATTGGATAAATATGTGGACGGAAATAGTGTATCTATTATTTATATGTATTTCGAAGTTTGAGACGTGTAACAGATCTTCAGGAGAATAAATAGAGTTATCGTAGTGCAAAGTAGTTTGTAAAATTACATTGAATTTAATTTGATTTGCGAAGTGAATAGAATTGTTATATGTGCATATATGAGTAAAACAACAAAATTTTATATAATATAAGTTTAAAAAAAAAGAAATATTTGAGATAGAAGAAAGTAGAGGCTTCAGAGGTAATAAAAAATTAAATAGTGAACAATAATATACATTTTCGTATTGGTCTAGCAATAATAGTAAGCTAGCTGCGTTGATTGTGATTTAAGAGATCCCTATGGTAATGGCGAGAATAACGGTATTATAGATAAACACAGGGTCGTACGTCCGTAGGCAAATATCTACACACATATATACATATACACATATAAGCACAATCACATATATACTTTCGTATATACGTAAAAATACAAAAGTAAACACGTATACATGAAAAAAATTTAAGCCTACATAAATAAATATATAGATAGATAGATAGATAGAAAAAAAACTTTATTCTGGGACTAAGTCCCTTCAGAATAACAATAATGTACAAAATAATAGAATATTACTGGCCTAAATGTTGAAACAATAAATAAAATTGATAAAATAAAATAAAAAGTAAAGAAAACCTTAGGTGCACAAGCTATATACAATACAGATAAAACTATGTACAGAGCATTTAAAATTATGAACAAAACAATCAAAACTATGAACGAATCACTTGAACTATGAGCAAAATTATATTTAAGGGTTGAACAACATAAACATATACTTTGAGAAATGAAGAACGAAAAAGAGATACAATGAGTTCATTTCATAAAAAAAAAAAAAAAAAAAAACTTTACGTGAATATATATATATATATATATATATATATATTCAAGTATATATATATATATTTATATAATATATATATATATATATATATATATATATATATATATATATATATATATATATATATATATATATATTCAAGTAAAGTTTTTTTTTTTTTTTTTTTAGTACATGCATTTCCTACTATCGACGTAGGAATTTCAATACATACATTTTTTTTTTATTCAATTATAATTAACTGTTTATTTATATATATATATATATATTCAAGTATATATATATATATTTATATAATATATATTATATATATATATATATATATATATATATATATATATATATATATATATATATATATATATATATAAATAAACAGTTAATTATAATTGAATAAAAAAAAAATGTATGTATTGAAATTCCTACGTCGATAGTAGGAAATGCATGTACTATCTCGTACCAAGTATTATGATTATATGATTGCTACACAATACATATATAATATTAATTGTTAGCTGGTATCTGACTGTTTTTGGAACAGGAATTGGAATAGGAGGTTTTTGAATGTGTACACGGAAGGGGCATGTCGAATTTTGATCGGGAGGGAATTCCAAAAGTTAACAGAGCGGGCTATAAAGGAATTATGGAATGAGGCAGATATATGAGAAGGGATGTATAGGTCAGAGGGTCGGGATCTTGTAGTGAGGGAATGGATTCAGGACTTAAATTGGAGAAGGTTGTAGGCATGTATAACAAAGTCATTCACATATGCATACACGCATCTATCAATATTCGAATCATAGAAATAAGCGCATGCTATGCAGATAAATAGGTTAGTGAACATAGAGTGTTTCTTTATTATAGAAAAATTAGGTCTATTTTTGTAGTAATAGAATAAGAATAACGTAGGATGTTTGTTTATGATTGCGGCAGTGAGGGATCTATAGGTGTTTATTGTTATGTCTGGCAGTAATAAGTAAATGCTTCGAGCGTTGTAAATAGCATTGCTTTTATTTTTATTGCTGTAGTAGTGATATATATATTTATCACAATGAAAATACTTATATTTCCAATTTAAAATATATGTTAGGGCACGGATAGACATTATACAGGTTTGTTTTGAATGAAAAAAAAATAAAAATAAAAATTTGTAATCGTATACTGTTAGTGTTTCGTAAGTTATTAGGTTTTCTTTTTATTACGATTGCCCTGTTTTTTGTTATGCACGATGGTAAACTCTCCTTCCGGATCGATATCTAAGTTTTGGTCAGAACCTACGATCGCAAATGCGGCTTCTGATGTTTTTGAAGAACACGCGTCTTGAGAAAAAAGAGAGGGGAGAGGATCTGCCCGACTCCTAGAATTTGATCTGAACCTCCGAGGAGGTTTTGGGGCTGCTAGGGAGGCGGCTGGCGGCAAAAGAAGGGGGGTGGCCGGTGACGGCGGCAGGGAGACGGCCGGAGGTGGGGGGTGGGAAGGGGCCGGAGGTGGGGGTAGGAAGGGGCCGGAGGTGGCATCACAGGAATGTTAGGGAGGGAGATTAGTGGTGGGGGTAGGGAGGGGGTAGGATTTGTTGTTGTTTGAGTATTTCTAGTATTAGCTGAGTTAGTGGTATTATGTTACTTATGTGGTATTATGTTATTATGTTGGTATTATGTATTATGTGGTATGTTTTCTCCAAAGTTAAACAATGAATTTGTTTGAATGCCAATGTGTTTCTTTTCGATAGTGTTAGGATTTTGTTTTGTAATTTCAGCAAAAGATCTAGTAAACTGCGTTGGATTCTGTTCTTAATAATTTTTTTTTGCTTCGTTTAAAGATATTTTATTTATGGTTTGGATAGTTTTTATTTCTTTTTGCATAATAAAAATTGGTCATCGACGATCTAATGAGTTATGATTTTGGGCACAATTACTACTGCGGGCTGGGCGCGAATATCTCACGTTATCTTCATGTTTTGGTTCCCCACATTGAATGCATTTACTTTGTTGTTTGCAGACATTCGAAGGGTGTCCAAAGTTTAGGCAGTTAAAACAGCGAAGGGGATTAGGACTATAATCTTGCACTTTAACCGTATGGAATCCTATCTTTATTGTTTCCGGAATTCTCGGTGTAGGAAAGGTCACGATATAAGAATTTCTCAATATCTCATTTCCATTTTTTTTTATTTTAATGCATAATATGTCTTTTATCACTGAAGACAATTCATTTTTAATTTCGTCTATCTCTAGAAATTGGAGATCGTAACATCGAATCACTCCTTTACTGTAATTTAAGGTATTGTGGGGGGAAACCTGTACAGGAAACTGGCCACCAAAATTTTACAGTTTAATAGTTATTCTAATTGTTTTCTGTTTTTTGTTTCAATAAGTAATGTACCATTTCTTAGCTTTTTCACATGTTTTAAGTCTCCTACTAAACCTGAAAGAAACTTATTTACTAAGAACGGGGATACTTTTTCAAAATTTTGATCATCTGATCTTTCTATTATTAAGAACGATGGGCTAATTGGGATCGCACCATCCGTATTTTCGGCTTCAATTTTAAGACGACCCCGAGGTCGTTTTCGTTTAACCTTTGGGCTATTTAAATCTATGGGGTCCCCCATAGAAATATAAAATAAAACGTAATAAAAGAAAGTAATTAATAAAGAGAAAAAGAAGAAGAAAAAAAAATTGATAAAATGTAATAAAATAAATATATCCTTATAGTTTATATAAAAATATATATATATATATATATATATATATATATCTTTATAGTAAATAACAAATAATAAGTGAAAAGTTATAAAAAAAAGAAATTAATAAATCTTATCTGTGAGCGACTATAGAAACACGTCTTCTCTCTTCGGATGCGAACACTGAACTCGTGTGTGTGTGTGTGTGTGTGTCTGTCTGTCTGTGTGTGTAACAGTCTAGCTCAAAAACGAAAAGTCGTACGAAAACTAGATTGCATATTTAAAGTTTTTATATGCTAGGGAGGTTACAGCAACCTTTTCGTCAAAATCGGCTAACCGGGAGTGGCACTTTATACATTTGAATAAACACATTTTAAAGATTTTCTCGGCTCTAACGATTTTGATTAAATTCATCATAGTGTAGAATTAAGCAGTTTTAAATAAAATGTAGGTTTTTATTCTGATTGATGTTCTTTAACAGGCTCTAAATGGCTAATTTTCAATATTAGCTTTACCTAACTAAAGTACCTTTTTTTTTAATTTGAAACAATTGACCATTTCACATTAATCTGTAATATATAAGACAATTAAATATAAAATATGAAAGAATTTGATAATTAACTAAAGGAGAAATAAGAGATCGTAACGGAGAATAGTTGTAATTGAGGAACCAAAGGAATACGAACGCACCCGTGCTGACCCGAGCTCGTCCGAAAGATTAGAACACGCTTCCATACGTAATATGAGCTTAATATACTAAGGACTCCGACAATATTATGTAAATATGCATATGAGGTTTTCGTATATGCTATTGTTGGTATTATTTAATATTTAATTGTTTAGATTACAGCGATATAAATATTAAAATTTGTATACATAAGGGTACTTATAAAAATAAAAATAGCCCTAATGAAATATAAATCAATATAGAGTTTATAATTTTTACTTTCACTTCCCCTTTGTCTGAAAATACTTATTTCTGCTAAGAGGGTGGTAAATGAAAATTGTGTGATGTACGCACAGCACCAGATTTTTCACCCTCTCCCAATTTAATGATGTCCTCTATTATTGAACTTCAAAAACCTAGCAATTCTACTTTACCACGAATTACTTTTCTCTTAGAAAACAACTCTTCTAAATTTTGAATTTCGAAGGATTCATAAAGTTGTTGAATCTTCAAGTGGCTCATATATCTTAAAAATATATGAAAATTTGTTCATTATAGAGAGATGGATGGGAGTAGGTTGTCTTGTCGAGTCAATATGGGACTGTAGCACCTGGAGCTGGATGACGTATCGTGGCCTAGCTCGTATGTCACTCGTTGACAGGCTCAATACCTTCCCGTAACATCACTTCGACCACATCCATGGCAATCAGTGTAATTGTCATCCACCGACCTTGTGTTACTATATTGATCACGTTATGTACATTCTCAGGGGCAATGTCCAAGGAATTCGAACGGTTATATGTCAAATTGATCTGGTTGGATAATCGCAAAGTGATAATTTTATAATATATATAAAAGTAGATAGGAAAGGCCGGTTCTGGCACAGGGCTTTGGAGCAACGTGGTTAGTATCTTTCTTTATTGAAGGGGCACAGGGATTGGAAATCTACCAGGACAGTAGTATGTATCAAACATTGATTAACACTACATTTTATTTGATATAATTGCAGAATTTTCAACGAATTTGGATATCACGAGTGTATTTTTTAAAAGAATTTAAAAAAAAAATCATTTTGGTTTTATATGTACAAACATATTATATAAAAATCTGTATATTTTACTGATCTTAGTTCAGCCTACTGCTTTAAGCCCTCTCACCACGGCAAGGTGAAGATGCATCGAGAGGGTGGTTTACGGGCGTTTATAGCCTCGCCAGTGACCAAAAACACACACATTGGTTGACGGGAGTTTATAGCCTCGCCAGGGACCTCCATTCACACTTCTAACTTTAGCAACTGTCTAGGATATTTTTTTTTTTTATTATTATTTTCTTTTTCACAAAAACTTCACAGACTACAAAATATTCTATTTTTTTTTTTTTACCTCAATTAATTTATAATGTACATAGGCCAAAGTATTGACCCCGTCTTCTTATATGTATCTTTTATCATCAAATGGTGAAAGAGAAACTTTATTAATCTCAGGGGTGTGTACATGATTTCATTTTTCAATAACACTTGTTCGTAATCTTCAAAACTAATATATTTTTTTAACGATAACGCTTTTACGCCCTTAGCATGCTTTTTTACATCACTTTCTGTCATAATCGCATACATTTTTGCTCTTAATTCAACATATTTTAAAATTATCTTGGAATTTAGTTCATCCTTAAATTTTCCCAACTTTTTTTTTAGTTTCTTCCGAGAAACAGCGATGAGTCCTAGGAAAATCTGAGAAATCAAAATACTGATTCATTTTGTTCATATCTTCATAGACATCCTACGTTAAAACTCTATAAATAAAGGAATTGGTATCGGTATACATCATTTTTAAGGTATTACCGGAATATTTTTGTAACATAATGTCATAATGAAATTGGTACATAACAGTTTTAGATAAATCTAAAATGCTCATAACAATATATATAGGTTTGTTAAATATGACTTTATATTTTCCCATATGCACTGCTGCTATATTCTCATTGTAGATTGTGTAAAATTTGGTTTAGCAATGAGTTTCATTAACTTTTTCATGTCAATTACTGGTTAAATATTTTGATGATCCCTGATATTTTTCATTGTCTTACCGAAAACTGCTTTGTTTAGTAACTTATAAAAATCCTTTTCAAAGTCTTTGGAGGCTCCTTTTCTCAACTCTGCATTCTATATACCAGCGAAGCCATGGTGATTGTTTAAACTTTAATGCACGGTGAATTTTTTCTAATTTTAATCCATGTTTTACGGCTTGCATCAAGTTTTTATAATGTAGAACGTAGCGGGTTCTTTTATTAATTTTATTAAATGGGTTATTAATTTTTTTGAATTATAATTGGCTTCCGGTGGTACAATTGTTTCAGTAGGAAGGGCAAATCATTATGAATACGACGCAGTTCTTGAGGATAGCTTATATCGATTTCGAAAATATATCCAATTTCATCTTCGTCCTCAAGATCGAAGATGTTTATAGATTCCGAATTTTTAACCCACTAAAATCCTCCATGCGGTAAATACATACTCATTGATTGGCCGTAAAGATTGTTTGCATCTAAATAAATTATGTATCTGGATTCTTCGTTTAGTTAACGAATCGGAGGCAGTGGAGACTTTATAAATAATGCTTTTATTCATAATGTTACAAATGGCATCTAAAATACAGAATAATATACTATGGATATATGAGTTGACTACATCAGTTCACTCCAGGTCTCCTACAGTGAAGAGTATGACTCAAGAATGCAATTGCATGAGTGATTTGGTCTGAGGATCATAGGGGTTATATGCTCAGGAATAGTAGGGGGGGGGGAGTGAATCAATTCTGGACGGTCTAGGAAGGGTGTGAATGAAGTTATTTCTATTAAGAATTGATATCCTTATCTTTTAAAATTGATATGAAGTCTGTGAGAAAGTGATCTTTTGCTGAAAACGGTTATTGTTTCCTAAGTCTTGATAAGTGTCTTCTGTCCAGTCAATACATTCTAGATAACTATTTCTAAGCTATCAGAGATAGCTTGAGCTGGCTATCTAGAGCTTTGTGCTTTTAGGCTTTGATAAAGGTCAATGAATGATTAAATGATTAAATAAAATAAAAGTTAATATTAATAGTTGTTACGGATTAAGTCCATTCCGTAACTGTTTGAATTGAAGGTACCCATGTATTTATTATTTACTGCTGCATACCGGTGCAATACCTGACACAACCCTCCACGAATTCCATACTCTATCATTAAAATCATGTCATAATCCTGTAACAGCTTTATGTTCATTTTTGTATATTTTAACATCGCACCCCACGTCAAACCGGGAACGGTAAAATAATGAACTGGATTAAGTCTATGCGTCTGTATCATAACATTGCACAAAGATTCGAAGACGTCACGAAGTAGAAGAACGTCAGTTTTAACGTAAACATCTGCATAGTCTCCTAAAGATTGACATTTGAATTGTTTCCATATGTTTCGAGCATGTTTATAATCTTCGACGCTGATAGCAGTATTGCATAATTTATTGTAAAAAGCTTCAATGGGTGGGAGCTCTGTTTCATTTAATTTTTCTGCATTATCTATATAATCGTAAGGGACACACCTTTTCTTGTAACCAATGTTAATTCTTCATCTCTGTAATATTTTGGAGTTTCCTTGAATTTATCCATTGATAGATATTTTACGAGGTAATCCAGGTTTCTTGGCATGAATCTATAAGAATCTATGAATCTCAATTTTATCTTACCAACATGTTTCGTAAAGGATATATATTTTTCCTTGTTATTTGGTATAACCTTGTCGAGGTATTTAAATGCAGAGAGGCAGTATGCAGTTATCAAAAGGCCTCGACATTGCGTGTTCAGTATTTAGGGTGAGATGACTGAATGGATGAAGGAAGGTGATTAGATGGATGACCTCGAGTGACAGGCGGATCCGCACCCAATCACTCTCGGCCTGCGGTGCAAGAGATCAAGCTTAACACTCCGCAAGGATGGTAACTACAACCGGAGGGATCGAACTCCGGACTTGTGGGAGGATAGTAGTAGATAGGAAAGGCCGGTTCTGGCACAGGGCTTTGGAGCAACGTGGTTAGTATCTTTCTTTATTGAAGGGGCACAGGGATTGGAAATCTACCAGGACAGTAGTATGTATCAAACATTGATTAACACTACATTTTATTTGATATAATTGCAGAATTTTCAACGAATTTGGATATCACGAGTGTATTTTTTAAAAGAATTTAAAAAAAAAATCATTTTGGTTTTATATGTACAAACATATTATATAAAAATCTGTATATTTTACTGATCTTAGTTCAGCCTACTGCTTTAAGCCCTCTCACCACGGCAAGGTGAAGATGCATCGAGAGGGTGGTTTACGGGCGTTTATAGCCTCGCCAGTGACCAAAAACACACACATTGGTTGACGGGAGTTTATAGCCTCGCCAGGGACCTCCATTCACACTTCTAACTTTAGCAACTGTCTAGGATATTTTTTTTTTTTATTATTATTTTCTTTTTCACAAAAACTTCACAGACTACAAAATATTCTATTTTTTTTTTTTTACCTCAATTAATTTATAATGTACATAGGCCAAAGTATTGACCCCGTCTTCTTATATGTATCTTTTATCATCAAATGGTGAAAGAGAAACTTTATTAATCTCAGGGGTGTGTACATGATTTCATTTTTCAATAACACTTGTTCGTAATCTTCAAAACTAATATATTTTTTTAACGATAACGCTTTTACGCCCTTAGCATGCTTTTTTACATCACTTTCTGTCATAATCGCATACATTTTTGCTCTTAATTCAACATATTTTAAAATTATCTTGGAATTTAGTTCATCCTTAAATTTTCCCAACTTTTTTTTTAGTTTCTTCCGAGAAACAGCGATGAGTCCTAGGAAAATCTGAGAAATCAAAATACTGATTCATTTTGTTCATATCTTCATAGACATCCTACGTTAAAACTCTATAAATAAAGGAATTGGTATCGGTATACATCATTTTTAAGGTATTACCGGAATATTTTTGTAACATAATGTCATAATGAAATTGGTACATAACAGTTTTAGATAAATCTAAAATGCTCATAACAATATATATAGGTTTGTTAAATATGACTTTATATTTTCCCATATGCACTGCTGCTATATTCTCATTGTAGATTGTGTAAAATTTGGTTTAGCAATGAGTTTCATTAACTTTTTCATGTCAATTACTGGTTAAATATTTTGATGATCCCTGATATTTTTCATTGTCTTACCGAAAACTGCTTTGTTTAGTAACTTATAAAAATCCTTTTCAAAGTCTTTGGAGGCTCCTTTTCTCAACTCTGCATTCTATATACCAGCGAAGCCATGGTGATTGTTTAAACTTTAATGCACGGTGAATTTTTTCTAATTTTAATCCATGTTTTACGGCTTGCATCAAGTTTTTATAATGTAGAACGTAGCGGGTTCTTTTATTAATTTTATTAAATGGGTTATTAATTTTTTTGAATTATAATTGGCTTCCGGTGGTACAATTGTTTCAGTAGGAAGGGCAAATCATTATGAATACGACGCAGTTCTTGAGGATAGCTTATATCGATTTCGAAAATATATCCAATTTCATCTTCGTCCTCAAGATCGAAGATGTTTATAGATTCCGAATTTTTAACCCACTAAAATCCTCCATGCGGTAAATACATACTCATTGATTGGCCGTAAAGATTGTTTGCATCTAAATAAATTATGTATCTGGATTCTTCGTTTAGTTAACGAATCGGAGGCAGTGGAGACTTTATAAATAATGCTTTTATTCATAATGTTACAAATGGCATCTAAAATACAGAATAATATACTATGGATATATGAGTTGACTACATCAGTTCACTCCAGGTCTCCTACAGTGAAGAGTATGACTCAAGAATGCAATTGCATGAGTGATTTGGTCTGAGGATCATAGGGGTTATATGCTCAGGAATAGTAGGGGGGGGGGAGTGAATCAATTCTGGACGGTCTAGGAAGGGTGTGAATGAAGTTATTTCTATTAAGAATTGATATCCTTATCTTTTAAAATTGATATGAAGTCTGTGAGAAAGTGATCTTTTGCTGAAAACGGTTATTGTTTCCTAAGTCTTGATAAGTGTCTTCTGTCCAGTCAATACATTCTAGATAACTATTTCTAAGCTATCAGAGATAGCTTGAGCTGGCTATCTAGAGCTTTGTGCTTTTAGGCTTTGATAAAGGTCAATGAATGATTAAATGATTAAATAAAATAAAAGTTAATATTAATAGTTGTTACGGATTAAGTCCATTCCGTAACTGTTTGAATTGAAGGTACCCATGTATTTATTATTTACTGCTGCATACCGGTGCAATACCTGACACAACCCTCCACGAATTCCATACTCTATCATTAAAATCATGTCATAATCCTGTAACAGCTTTATGTTCATTTTTGTATATTTTAACATCGCACCCCACGTCAAACCGGGAACGGTAAAATAATGAACTGGATTAAGTCTATGCGTCTGTATCATAACATTGCACAAAGATTCGAAGACGTCACGAAGTAGAAGAACGTCAGTTTTAACGTAAACATCTGCATAGTCTCCTAAAGATTGACATTTGAATTGTTTCCATATGTTTCGAGCATGTTTATAATCTTCGACGCTGATAGCAGTATTGCATAATTTATTGTAAAAAGCTTCAATGGGTGGGAGCTCTGTTTCATTTAATTTTTCTGCATTATCTATATAATCGTAAGGGACACACCTTTTCTTGTAACCAATGTTAATTCTTCATCTCTGTAATATTTTGGAGTTTCCTTGAATTTATCCATTGATAGATATTTTACGAGGTAATCCAGGTTTCTTGGCATGAATCTATAAGAATCTATGAATCTCAATTTTATCTTACCAACATGTTTCGTAAAGGATATATATTTTTCCTTGTTATTTGGTATAACCTTGTCGAGGTATTTAAATGCAGAGAGGCAGTATGCAGTTATCAAAAGGCCTCGACATTGCGTGTTCAGTATTTAGGGTGAGATGACTGAATGGATGAAGGAAGGTGATTAGATGGATGACCTCGAGTGACAGGCGGATCCGCACCCAATCACTCTCGGCCTGCGGTGCAAGAGATCAAGCTTAACACTCCGCAAGGATGGTAACTACAACCGGAGGGATCGAACTCCGGACTTGTGGGAGGATAGTAGTAGATAGGAAAGGCCGGTTCTGGCACAGGGCTTTGGAGCAACGTGGTTAGTATCTTTCTTTATTGAAGGGGCACAGGGATTGGAAATCTACCAGGACAGTAGTATGTATCAAACATTGATTAACACTACATTTTATTTGATATAATTGCAGAATTTTCAACGAATTTGGATATCACGAGTGTATTTTTTAAAAGAATTTAAAAAAAAAATCATTTTGGTTTTATATGTACAAACATATTATATAAAAATCTGTATATTTTACTGATCTTAGTTCAGCCTACTGCTTTAAGCCCTCTCACCACGGCAAGGTGAAGATGCATCGAGAGGGTGGTTTACGGGCGTTTATAGCCTCGCCAGTGACCAAAAACACACACATTGGTTGACGGGAGTTTATAGCCTCGCCAGGGACCTCCATTCACACTTCTAACTTTAGCAACTGTCTAGGATATTTTTTTTTTTTATTATTATTTTCTTTTTCACAAAAACTTCACAGACTACAAAATATTCTATTTTTTTTTTTTTACCTCAATTAATTTATAATGTACATAGGCCAAAGTATTGACCCCGTCTTCTTATATGTATCTTTTATCATCAAATGGTGAAAGAGAAACTTTATTAATCTCAGGGGTGTGTACATGATTTCATTTTTCAATAACACTTGTTCGTAATCTTCAAAACTAATATATTTTTTTAACGATAACGCTTTTACGCCCTTAGCATGCTTTTTTACATCACTTTCTGTCATAATCGCATACATTTTTGCTCTTAATTCAACATATTTTAAAATTATCTTGGAATTTAGTTCATCCTTAAATTTTCCCAACTTTTTTTTTAGTTTCTTCCGAGAAACAGCGATGAGTCCTAGGAAAATCTGAGAAATCAAAATACTGATTCATTTTGTTCATATCTTCATAGACATCCTACGTTAAAACTCTATAAATAAAGGAATTGGTATCGGTATACATCATTTTTAAGGTATTACCGGAATATTTTTGTAACATAATGTCATAATGAAATTGGTACATAACAGTTTTAGATAAATCTAAAATGCTCATAACAATATATATAGGTTTGTTAAATATGACTTTATATTTTCCCATATGCACTGCTGCTATATTCTCATTGTAGATTGTGTAAAATTTGGTTTAGCAATGAGTTTCATTAACTTTTTCATGTCAATTACTGGTTAAATATTTTGATGATCCCTGATATTTTTCATTGTCTTACCGAAAACTGCTTTGTTTAGTAACTTATAAAAATCCTTTTCAAAGTCTTTGGAGGCTCCTTTTCTCAACTCTGCATTCTATATACCAGCGAAGCCATGGTGATTGTTTAAACTTTAATGCACGGTGAATTTTTTCTAATTTTAATCCATGTTTTACGGCTTGCATCAAGTTTTTATAATGTAGAACGTAGCGGGTTCTTTTATTAATTTTATTAAATGGGTTATTAATTTTTTTGAATTATAATTGGCTTCCGGTGGTACAATTGTTTCAGTAGGAAGGGCAAATCATTATGAATACGACGCAGTTCTTGAGGATAGCTTATATCGATTTCGAAAATATATCCAATTTCATCTTCGTCCTCAAGATCGAAGATGTTTATAGATTCCGAATTTTTAACCCACTAAAATCCTCCATGCGGTAAATACATACTCATTGATTGGCCGTAAAGATTGTTTGCATCTAAATAAATTATGTATCTGGATTCTTCGTTTAGTTAACGAATCGGAGGCAGTGGAGACTTTATAAATAATGCTTTTATTCATAATGTTACAAATGGCATCTAAAATACAGAATAATATACTATGGATATATGAGTTGACTACATCAGTTCACTCCAGGTCTCCTACAGTGAAGAGTATGACTCAAGAATGCAATTGCATGAGTGATTTGGTCTGAGGATCATAGGGGTTATATGCTCAGGAATAGTAGGGGGGGGGGAGTGAATCAATTCTGGACGGTCTAGGAAGGGTGTGAATGAAGTTATTTCTATTAAGAATTGATATCCTTATCTTTTAAAATTGATATGAAGTCTGTGAGAAAGTGATCTTTTGCTGAAAACGGTTATTGTTTCCTAAGTCTTGATAAGTGTCTTCTGTCCAGTCAATACATTCTAGATAACTATTTCTAAGCTATCAGAGATAGCTTGAGCTGGCTATCTAGAGCTTTGTGCTTTTAGGCTTTGATAAAGGTCAATGAATGATTAAATGATTAAATAAAATAAAAGTTAATATTAATAGTTGTTACGGATTAAGTCCATTCCGTAACTGTTTGAATTGAAGGTACCCATGTATTTATTATTTACTGCTGCATACCGGTGCAATACCTGACACAACCCTCCACGAATTCCATACTCTATCATTAAAATCATGTCATAATCCTGTAACAGCTTTATGTTCATTTTTGTATATTTTAACATCGCACCCCACGTCAAACCGGGAACGGTAAAATAATGAACTGGATTAAGTCTATGCGTCTGTATCATAACATTGCACAAAGATTCGAAGACGTCACGAAGTAGAAGAACGTCAGTTTTAACGTAAACATCTGCATAGTCTCCTAAAGATTGACATTTGAATTGTTTCCATATGTTTCGAGCATGTTTATAATCTTCGACGCTGATAGCAGTATTGCATAATTTATTGTAAAAAGCTTCAATGGGTGGGAGCTCTGTTTCATTTAATTTTTCTGCATTATCTATATAATCGTAAGGGACACACCTTTTCTTGTAACCAATGTTAATTCTTCATCTCTGTAATATTTTGGAGTTTCCTTGAATTTATCCATTGATAGATATTTTACGAGGTAATCCAGGTTTCTTGGCATGAATCTATAAGAATCTATGAATCTCAATTTTATCTTACCAACATGTTTCGTAAAGGATATATATTTTTCCTTGTTATTTGGTATAACCTTGTCGAGGTATTTAAATGCAGAGAGGCAGTATGCAGTTATCAAAAGGCCTCGACATTGCGTGTTCAGTATTTAGGGTGAGATGACTGAATGGATGAAGGAAGGTGATTAGATGGATGACCTCGAGTGACAGGCGGATCCGCACCCAATCACTCTCGGCCTGCGGTGCAAGAGATCAAGCTTAACACTCCGCAAGGATGGTAACTACAACCGGAGGGATCGAACTCCGGACTTGTGGGAGGATAGTAGTAGATAGGAAAGGCCGGTTCTGGCACAGGGCTTTGGAGCAACGTGGTTAGTATCTTTCTTTATTGAAGGGGCACAGGGATTGGAAATCTACCAGGACAGTAGTATGTATCAAACATTGATTAACACTACATTTTATTTGATATAATTGCAGAATTTTCAACGAATTTGGATATCACGAGTGTATTTTTTAAAAGAATTTAAAAAAAAAATCATTTTGGTTTTATATGTACAAACATATTATATAAAAATCTGTATATTTTACTGATCTTAGTTCAGCCTACTGCTTTAAGCCCTCTCACCACGGCAAGGTGAAGATGCATCGAGAGGGTGGTTTACGGGCGTTTATAGCCTCGCCAGTGACCAAAAACACACACATTGGTTGACGGGAGTTTATAGCCTCGCCAGGGACCTCCATTCACACTTCTAACTTTAGCAACTGTCTAGGATATTTTTTTTTTTTATTATTATTTTCTTTTTCACAAAAACTTCACAGACTACAAAATATTCTATTTTTTTTTTTTTACCTCAATTAATTTATAATGTACATAGGCCAAAGTATTGACCCCGTCTTCTTATATGTATCTTTTATCATCAAATGGTGAAAGAGAAACTTTATTAATCTCAGGGGTGTGTACATGATTTCATTTTTCAATAACACTTGTTCGTAATCTTCAAAACTAATATATTTTTTTAACGATAACGCTTTTACGCCCTTAGCATGCTTTTTTACATCACTTTCTGTCATAATCGCATACATTTTTGCTCTTAATTCAACATATTTTAAAATTATCTTGGAATTTAGTTCATCCTTAAATTTTCCCAACTTTTTTTTTAGTTTCTTCCGAGAAACAGCGATGAGTCCTAGGAAAATCTGAGAAATCAAAATACTGATTCATTTTGTTCATATCTTCATAGACATCCTACGTTAAAACTCTATAAATAAAGGAATTGGTATCGGTATACATCATTTTTAAGGTATTACCGGAATATTTTTGTAACATAATGTCATAATGAAATTGGTACATAACAGTTTTAGATAAATCTAAAATGCTCATAACAATATATATAGGTTTGTTAAATATGACTTTATATTTTCCCATATGCACTGCTGCTATATTCTCATTGTAGATTGTGTAAAATTTGGTTTAGCAATGAGTTTCATTAACTTTTTCATGTCAATTACTGGTTAAATATTTTGATGATCCCTGATATTTTTCATTGTCTTACCGAAAACTGCTTTGTTTAGTAACTTATAAAAATCCTTTTCAAAGTCTTTGGAGGCTCCTTTTCTCAACTCTGCATTCTATATACCAGCGAAGCCATGGTGATTGTTTAAACTTTAATGCACGGTGAATTTTTTCTAATTTTAATCCATGTTTTACGGCTTGCATCAAGTTTTTATAATGTAGAACGTAGCGGGTTCTTTTATTAATTTTATTAAATGGGTTATTAATTTTTTTGAATTATAATTGGCTTCCGGTGGTACAATTGTTTCAGTAGGAAGGGCAAATCATTATGAATACGACGCAGTTCTTGAGGATAGCTTATATCGATTTCGAAAATATATCCAATTTCATCTTCGTCCTCAAGATCGAAGATGTTTATAGATTCCGAATTTTTAACCCACTAAAATCCTCCATGCGGTAAATACATACTCATTGATTGGCCGTAAAGATTGTTTGCATCTAAATAAATTATGTATCTGGATTCTTCGTTTAGTTAACGAATCGGAGGCAGTGGAGACTTTATAAATAATGCTTTTATTCATAATGTTACAAATGGCATCTAAAATACAGAATAATATACTATGGATATATGAGTTGACTACATCAGTTCACTCCAGGTCTCCTACAGTGAAGAGTATGACTCAAGAATGCAATTGCATGAGTGATTTGGTCTGAGGATCATAGGGGTTATATGCTCAGGAATAGTAGGGGGGGGGGAGTGAATCAATTCTGGACGGTCTAGGAAGGGTGTGAATGAAGTTATTTCTATTAAGAATTGATATCCTTATCTTTTAAAATTGATATGAAGTCTGTGAGAAAGTGATCTTTTGCTGAAAACGGTTATTGTTTCCTAAGTCTTGATAAGTGTCTTCTGTCCAGTCAATACATTCTAGATAACTATTTCTAAGCTATCAGAGATAGCTTGAGCTGGCTATCTAGAGCTTTGTGCTTTTAGGCTTTGATAAAGGTCAATGAATGATTAAATGATTAAATAAAATAAAAGTTAATATTAATAGTTGTTACGGATTAAGTCCATTCCGTAACTGTTTGAATTGAAGGTACCCATGTATTTATTATTTACTGCTGCATACCGGTGCAATACCTGACACAACCCTCCACGAATTCCATACTCTATCATTAAAATCATGTCATAATCCTGTAACAGCTTTATGTTCATTTTTGTATATTTTAACATCGCACCCCACGTCAAACCGGGAACGGTAAAATAATGAACTGGATTAAGTCTATGCGTCTGTATCATAACATTGCACAAAGATTCGAAGACGTCACGAAGTAGAAGAACGTCAGTTTTAACGTAAACATCTGCATAGTCTCCTAAAGATTGACATTTGAATTGTTTCCATATGTTTCGAGCATGTTTATAATCTTCGACGCTGATAGCAGTATTGCATAATTTATTGTAAAAAGCTTCAATGGGTGGGAGCTCTGTTTCATTTAATTTTTCTGCATTATCTATATAATCGTAAGGGACACACCTTTTCTTGTAACCAATGTTAATTCTTCATCTCTGTAATATTTTGGAGTTTCCTTGAATTTATCCATTGATAGATATTTTACGAGGTAATCCAGGTTTCTTGGCATGAATCTATAAGAATCTATGAATCTCAATTTTATCTTACCAACATGTTTCGTAAAGGATATATATTTTTCCTTGTTATTTGGTATAACCTTGTCGAGGTATTTAAATGCAGAGAGGCAGTATGCAGTTATCAAAAGGCCTCGACATTGCGTGTTCAGTATTTAGGGTGAGATGACTGAATGGATGAAGGAAGGTGATTAGATGGATGACCTCGAGTGACAGGCGGATCCGCACCCAATCACTCTCGGCCTGCGGTGCAAGAGATCAAGCTTAACACTCCGCAAGGATGGTAACTACAACCGGAGGGATCGAACTCCGGACTTGTGGGAGGATGAGATATTGACGGAGGGATCAATCTCCTGACTCAATATATAGGACTGCAAGCGGGCGGATCAGCGTCCAACTTACATGGAATAAGAGATGAGGATAAAGGTAAAATGATAATGTGAAATAAGAAGAGCAGACTTAGTTAAACCAAAAGCGTATATGATACATATACTGACCATCTGCATATAGGTCTACTCCCTGAAGGGGTGGAGATCCGAGGACCTGACAACTTGATGCTTGACTGGGGTATTCATTCCGCCAAGATTAAACCGGCTACCAAGAGCCGTTACTATAACAGTTATTTTGAGCTTTGGTCAGTATATGTTATCGCCATTAAACTTTATTAATAAAAAGTATTTACAATGAATATGCATATTTCAATTTACAATTTAAGTATTTTATGATACAAAAATAAGAAATAAAAGATACAATTTTGGTATGTTTCACGGGCAAGCTTGTAGAGCGCTGCCTGGTAGCGGGAAGTCGAACTTGTTGTCCCTGTAGTAAGAGGTGGGAATCTGTTGCCGCTACAACCTCAACATCTCTAGGAATATTTCCCAATTCCTTAACTTTGAAATGTGCGTCATAATTGCTTAAGTTATGCATTATAACAGGTACACAAGAGGGGTTTACACGTTTTAAATTACAATTATTACAAGACGGTACTAAGTTACCGTCAACTAACCAAGTAAATTCCTGTTAGGTGACAGTGGTCTCTAACTTTTATATTGTTTTCATTAAATACGTTTTGGCACATGTAGCAGGTGTTAGTTTTAGACCAATCTTCCTCTTCTTCTGATGAGATCCGCTTCGCTTTGTTTATCATATAAATTTCTTGTATTTTGTTAGCTATTTTTACAATACATTCCATAAAGTGAGAAGCGGCATTTGCTCCCCTATAAACGTACGGTCCGGTTATCGGAATGTCTACTCCTTCAATTCCTTTTACATATATACAAAATGATATCGGACCATGCCTCTGATATTTGGTCATATTTACTGACGACTCGTTTATAGGTACTAATAATGATTCGAAGTCAGCATAAATGACAAACGGTACTTTACTTTGTCGCTCCACATTTGAGAATCTGATAAAGGGGTCTTTCGGTAGCTCAATTCTTACCGGTTTATTTTCAGAGCAATATATTTTATGTTCTTCAAGTTTATCACGTGATTGTTTCCCATACCGGTTGTCAAAATCTGTAAAACAGCGCTTACAAAATGTTACTTTATGTTCGTTTTGAGTAATTTGATTTCCTACTAACCTTTCAAAATTCATTATGTAAACATAGAGGAAAGTTTGATTATCAGACAGGAGTAAAAGGTCGAGATGGTCTTTCAATTCCGTTTTACAGACTTATAGAGGGTATATCTTTTTTTTTTCATCCATACCATAAACATTGATAGAAATGTCATTTATCTTTTCGATTTTCTTTATTTCGTTGAGAGAAGTTGGGGATGAAACGCAATTAAAGTCATACAAATGTTCTAAATTGTCGTACTTAGTGACACGATGAGCATTCTTTTTCACAAATTTTGCTAAAATAGAATACTTAAAACAGTACAACAGTACTCTGCTTCCGTTATAATTTTGATGAAACTTTTCTCAATAAATTTTCCAAGATCGCTACTTTTAAATACACATTTGTTTCGTGTTTTGAAAGTTCTGTCAGTCTTATCACCAATAGAGGTTGTAAAAGTACATTCTAATAGAAAATTTACTTTTAATGCACAATTTTGATGTAGTAAATCTCGAATTTTATCCGCTAAGAGGTTCTTAATACTTTCCAGAAACGAGTTAATATCCATACAATCTGGCGATCTAATGAAGAATGACGCCAATGGGTTTTGAAAGCTGTTCCGTACATATTAGGTCCATGCTCGTCAGGAACGAATGTTAACACTTCATTCTTTTGTGGCTCAGATAATTTCAATTTTTTTAGAAACGGTTCCTGGTTGCAAACATTTTCATGTCTCTTACCGTTATACACAGGCGGATCTACGGGGAGGGAGGGCTTTCGGGTTGAAGCCCCCCTCCCTCCCCCCTTCCTCCCCAAAATGGTAAAATATAACCATGTTTTATGTGATAACATCCAGGCTTCTAGTGTCCTTTTCTTCTCTCATATCTTCTGGATTAGATCTAACAGCTCGGCTCTGAGGTGTTCTCCCCCATCTTTCAACAATACTGGTGGTAAGTTGTCTATCCCTGGAGAATTTCTTCTTTTAAGCCTGCCACATCCGGAATATCTGGTTTTTCAATCTCAAGTTGGTCGATATCCTCAGTTTGGTCTATGGCTTCTTCGTTTGTGGAGTGCCCTTGAATAAGCAACTGCTGGAAGTTTCTTTCCAGATGCTTAGGATCTTTCTTTTGATGCCGTCAATTTGCCATCTTTCCCTCGCATTTGTGTATTTCTCTCTTTATACCCTACTCTTTCTTTCCTGATATCTGCGAAGAATTCACATATATTTCCAGCCTGCCAATTTTCCTCAATAGTTTGTAATCTTTCCTTGAGGAATTCTCTTTTTGCTGTTCTTATTATTTTGTTTGTCTTTTTCGTGATGGCTGTGCATTTGTCCAGCATAGCTTGATCAGTTTGTGCTGAGCAGAGGACTTTTCTTCTTACTTGTTCTTCTTTCCTGTACTGCCTTTTCGCATGCTTCTGTGAACCATTTCTTGACTTTTCTGTTTTCCGGAATCCCTATTACTTCCTTAGCTGTTTGTTTTAGCCCTGACTCTAGTGCCTCCCAGTCTTGGTCAACCGTGAGGCCTTCCGCATTCAAGCGTTCGAATTTATTTTTCAGCTCAATTTGAAATTCAGCTTGCACTATAGGGTTTATCAAATTAGGGACTTCGTACCTCTTTCTTTCCACTTGGTCCCCAATTTAGTGGATTCGTTCCAGCCTCTGACAGAGTTTGATTCTAATCAGAGCATAGTCCGAATCACAGTCTGCTCCACTATAACTCCTTATCACTTTTATGAAGCTTTGATGCCTCTTGCCTATCAGCACATGGTCGATTTGGCTTTTCGCTTCTTTAGGACTTACCCAGATATACTTATGTATGTCATTGTGCAGAATAATCGTAGAAATTGTACTTCATCTTATCCTCTTTTTCTTTGGTTGGTGCATTCACGTTAATAATCGTGATATTAAACCAATGACCTCTTACGCGCATCACACTTATCCTTTTATTAACTGTGGTAAACTTTATTACAGACTTCCTTGCTGCCGGATTAACTATAAATCCAGTGCCAACTGTCCCATTTTTTTCGTTTCTCCCGGCGTAGAACAGTGTGTAGCCGTCTATAGTGGTTTCCCCACCATCTAGCCTCCACTTTGTCTTTTTGTAGCAGGCAGACATGATATAATATATAGTTATTATTTAAGTACTTTGCTTAGATCACTCATAGTAACAAATGTGGACCAATGAAAGAAATATAATTTATCCATTTTGGGTGGGGCTTGAGCCCCTCCGTAGATCTGCCTATGCAACCGACCGTACATCTTAATCGCAGATTGTATTAAGGTTTTTCAGGATGTCCAATAGCAGTTCGGAGATTGGGTTCATGTACAGTCAGTTTCTGAAAACGAAAAGTTTGTCCTTGTGCATATACTGACTCTAAACGACCATAATCCGTGAATCTAGACCGAATTTTCATTGAACTTGAATCCTACAGAATCGGTAGACATGGAAGTGGTCCTATAAGACTGCTTATGGAGTATTCCAGCAACATGAGATTGAATTATTCCCTCCTCTGACTCTTCCATAAAGTAATAGCTATTGTCTTCTTTTATCCACGTTAATTAAATAATTTTCAAGCATGTCTTAGTCCTCGGGTTCCAACATATGTTGAAGGATACTAAAATCCTTAGATGTCCAGGAAAATTCAGCCTTGCTTGGCCTCAAATAAAAACATGACTCAGAAATGTTCGTCGTAAGTTTTAGTATTCATAAATAGCTTTAAGATATAAGAAAAGCTTTGTAGCTCTGGGCGATTTCCGTTGAGTTACCAGAAATAACCGAACGATAATGAGACTGGAACGACGACATATATCAAGCACTAGACCCGACGACGTTAAAAATAAACCATGTAAGACTTATCTTTGAGAGCTGTTGTTAAATATTCATTGTTTCCTATCTCGCTTAAACGACCAGCCAAGATTCAGGCTAAATTCAATTCCCTACAGTTACACCGACAAAAAAACCTTTTTAAAACGCCATAAACCTAGCTCCCTTGCAATGAATATAAATCAGATATGAGTTGGTCTTCCTTTCTTCAGCCGCTTTTTCTTCCTGTTTACACATAATTGACGGATATATAGATCATTTCATACGTATTAGGATCCGGAAGGGACAGTCTCAAATAAGTATTAAATAAACATACATACAGACATATCTATACATAAAGAAACATGAATGATTCACAAGCAGAGTGTATCCCCTTGATGCTGACTTTCCAGCACTGAAAGCTAAGCCAATGGTTGGTTACCGCTTATATATAATAATAATAATACTTTATTTATTATGGAACGAGTCCCTTTAGAATAATACTAGAAGACAGAAATGTGGGCTAAGGAGCCTCAGAGATACATAAATAAAAATACAGAATAATTGTATAGTCTCGGTGAAAAAAAAAAAAAAATATATATATATATATATATATATATATATATATACACATATATAAGTTACTTTCTAATTTTGATCAGTTGATAATAAAAAAATAGATAAAGAGATTGGAGAAATAATGAAGAACGAACTAATAATTTATGTACATATTTGTCTTTGTCTCAAAATATTAATTTCTGCTAAGAGGGTAGTAAGTGAAAGTCGTGTAATGCGCGCACCATATTTTTATTTTTTAGTTATCGAAATATCTATTCAAATCAGTGGATTTGTTACGGCCTTAATTTAGAAAAATCGTTCCCGCAACAAACTTGCCGGATGATCAGTGGAGACGGCAGGGTTCGCAAAAAAAAATATATATATAAAAAGTAATCAAGAGTCACTTAAATATTAATAACTGTCTAACGAGCGCCACGCTATTTAATTTGTTAAATTTGGAAAATAGCGAAAACCAATAAAAATAAAATAAATTTAATTTTAAAAAAAAGATTTGGACCCGGAGTGAGATACGAACTCGGAACCTATGGGATTAAAACATATATTAATTAATCTCATAACCTATTGAACCTACTTACTCGGTTAATATTCATTTTCCCTAATCCCTCGAATAGGGAAAATATTTAATTTAGAAGAATTAAATATTTTAATTTCTGAAATATTTTAATCCATATGCAAAAATACTCTAATTAGTCGACTCCAGCCGACTTTACCCGAGGCCTTACATATCAGAGATCTGACGGCTCACTCTAATTCACTTTCCACAAAAAAGTGCAAAACGGGCCTAAAGAATTGTTCAGTTCTAAAGAATTGTTCACTTCAACAACTACCGCTGTTTTTATTTAAAGTACCAACAAATAATTAATAGAAATAAGAAACAGGAATTCTGAAATATTGTCTATGTATATGTACAACATAAATACCACCTTTGGAATCCTACTAAATTCTTAAGAGAACAAGTAAAATACAAGAAGATAACAGCAACATTTCAAGTAGCAGCATTGGCAATGAAAGGGGCTTGAGGGGAGGTAACTGCACAAATTACAATATTATTTTAATGATGATTTTTTTTTTCAATTGAATATGCCTATCTGCAACTCACACTTCATTATTATTAGCACGGGGGAAAAATATACTTTTCTTCAGTTTAATATTTGACACTTTGATAGTCTAAATCAAAAGGTGATTCAGGATTCAGTTATGGGAGGGGGCAATTTTTAAATTTTATATATTTTTTTATGACGCTAAGCACTCTGAAATAAAGAAAACATATAAAATGATTTTCAAGTAGTCTTTGAAGGCCTGTTACCGGACCAACGATGATTTTAGGAAGTAAAAAATTTTTAAATATTTTTTTCTTGATATGTTCTTAAATTTAATAGCTGTATATGCTTTATAATTTAAAAAGAGTACACGTTGTGATTGCTTAAGTATTTGGCTCAAATCACTCGAGGAAGGAAATGTGTATTCTTCATAATACATTAATACATTATATAAACAACAATATTTTGATAAATATATTTTTTAATATATTTTTTTTTAATAACGGTAATTGCTCGGGAAGAAAAAGAAAGAAACTTTATAAAATATTTAAGTTGTCCAAGAAGCCCAGAAAAAAAAAATGTTTACAGAAACGTAATGAAAGATTTTTCAGTGATTAAGAATAACGCTTTAAGGGATGCTTTGTTTATATATATTTATTGACATGATTACATTTAGTAGCTGAAATATATGTGTTATAATTTTGAAACAATATATATTTTGATTTTTTAGTATTTATGTCAGATCAAATGTAGATCAATAAGAAATATTTGACTGGGACCCGCTTAAATCCGCAGTATTTCTACTAAAATATTTAGTATCTTTACACAAAAAAAAAAAAATTCTTCCATTAAATATATGAGAAATATAGATTAGTTCCTATCTGATTGAGCGATTGCCATATTTCAACTTCTTCTTTATAAAAATCTTAATTCCCCATTAATCTTAATGGATTTGAAAAAGTATTGTTACATCGAACAAAAAGTAAAAATAGCAGTATTTTATCTGCTAAGACCGTTTGTGAACTGATGATGTATAGCGTCATTAGGGCGAACAAATACGGCAACAAAAAGATGTGAGGCTGTGATGAGGCTATCAGCCAACTTCAATTTTCTACACATTTTCCTACCAGCCGATGATGGTAGAACGCTTTAGGTAGAAATGATACCAAAATTTATTCTGACGAACTATTTTATGTCCATTCATTATACATAATACTTCTGACCGGTGATTATTTTTCATGCTTCGATGGTAATAAATTTTCATTTTCAAAAAAAATCAGTAGATAAATGGTCTTTATTATTCCTCAAAGGCTATTTTTAAAAGCATTCGTTTAATGATGTTGACAAAACATTTAACGAACATTTAGTTCAATTTACATGTTAAAAAAAAAAATTTAGTTAGGACTCTCTGTTAATAAAAATATTCGTATACATTACCTTCCTAGACCTCATTTTTAAGCGAAAACATATATTATCATATCATATAAATTTTAGGATTATCTGTATTTGATAAAGGAAATCCATATGATTAGCATAAGAAAAGGACACTTGTTTGGATGTGGTTTCATTTTCTGAAATATTTATCGTCATGTATTATTATATAATTTGGTTATCATCTTAACATATCTTATTATATAGAAATCAATATAATAATTGCACAAATAACGGTCGTTATTATCAATATTATTCATCGAAGGTTCGATAAATTACAGTAACAACTAAAGATATAAATATATATATATATATATATATATATATATATATATATATATATATATATATAAATTATTTTGAAGATGGTATTAGTCAACGATTTGCTGGACATTGCAATACATTATATAAAAAATAATATATATATTTATAGAAACATATAATAGGTTACTTTTATTTGAAAAAGGACTTATTTTTAGTGTAGACATGAAAATAAAATTATGTATATTACAAAACGGCAATAATTGTAAAATAATATAGTTCTAGATTTATGTTCTAGATCTAGAACTATATTATTTTACAATTATTACCGTTTTGTAATATACATAATTTTATTTTTACGTTTATACTAAAAATGAGTATATTTTCAAATAAAAGTAACCTAATTTCCGTTATCCCCATTTATCTTTCATAAGTATATTCAGGTAATTGTCTATAATATTTTTTCTTCTCAAATAATCCGAACTGAATTTCCTGTAGGTATAAAAAAGAAGAAAATGAAAGAAATTTTAAAAGGGTGATTTTTTTTCCTGATATTTGGAATATATACGAAAAAAATTTTGTATAAATTGAAAAAATATTCTTATGTATATATAAAAAGAATTTGTATTTAATTTTTTTTTTTTTTTTTTCTATTTATATTTGCTTATTTAGAAATATTACATTCTGTCACATCAAGGACATTTATAATAGTGTTCAGAGAAAGCACACTCACACTCTATTTACAATAAAAAAAAAAAATAATATAGAAACTTAATAATAATAAATACAATAAAATAAAATAAAAATAAATACAATAAAATAAAATAAAAATAAATACAATAAAATAAAATAAATGTATATAAACAAAAGAACTAACCTAATCATACACACTCGGGCTTGAGTGGAGGATCTGACCATTGCCAAAACTCCAATAGATGCTTATTTACAAAAGGTCTCTGGGCCACTGCCGCTTCACTTTTTTTTTTTTTTTTATTAAATACAGACACTGTATCCAATTAAGGATGGTTTGAGATTAGTCGTTCAAGACGTAACACATGTCATTACGTCTTGAACGACTAATCTCAAACCATTCTTAATTGGATACAGTGTCTGTATTTAATAAAAAAAAAAAACAGAAATAAAAAATGAAAGCAAGAAATCTATATATGTCTTATATGCGCTTTTCGTAGCTATAATTAATAGATATCCAATAGGTAATTGAATAGTTAAAAAGGTACATCGATTATTTTTAGAAAATCCACAAAATAACCAACTTCAAGCGGAGGGAACTCAACTTTGTTGTAAAGCGTAATTTATATTGCAAAAGAAATTAATAGCTAATGTTAAAACGCCATATATATATTTTTTTTTTTTCCGGTTGGCTCTACAGACCTTGTAGATCTTTGGCCGCCTGAACCAGCCTTCTCCACCTCTGCCTATCCTTGGGCTACTGCTTTCCAGTTTGCGGCATGAAGCTCAGCCGTATCTTTGTTTATCCTATCTATCCATCTGGTTTTTGGCCTTCCACGTGGTCTCTTGCCTACTACTCTGGCATTCATTGTCGTGTAAAGGCGTCCTGCCCAACTACGTAGAAGCTTTCTTTCGAATCTCTCAATTCTGGCTTCTAGTGTGCCGATTAGAGCCCAGGTTTCACAACCGTACACCAGAACTGGCTTAATCACGGCAGTGTTCACCCTTATTTTGAGATTTCTGGAGATTTTTCTGGATTTCAGTACCTTTGAAAGAGAAGACAGATCTGTTCGCTCTTGTTATTCGCTGGTCTATCTCTGTTAGTTGATCATTTATTGAGGTTATCGTGGAGCCGAGGTAATTGAATCTGTCTACTTTCGGGAATGACTTAAGAGTCCACGCAGATCATGTTATTAGGGTGGATGTTTCGGCTAACTATCGTGTATTTTATTTTATCTACATAGGCCTGTAGTCCGATTTGCTCTGCTTTTAATAGAGTCCGAGCGAGTCTCTCAATATCCTCTTGATTACTTCTGAGGACAGCTATATCATCGGCATATGGTAGGATTTTATGTTTCATTCCAACGTGCACCCCTCCATCTTCGCATGATGTTATTCTTATTACTTTCTCAAGTGCTAAGTTGAACAGCATCGGCGAGAGTCATCTCCCTGCAATAAGCCCGTTCGAACTACAAAGGCTTCAGATACTTCTCCTTGTATTAGTACCCTGCATTTAGGACCATTTGTACACGCCTTCGTCAACCTCATTAATTTCCCGGGAACACACAGCTCAGTCATGATCTTCCAGAGACGGTTTCAGTCAACGGAGTCATAGGCTGATTTGAAGTCGACAAATAATGCGTGTACGTCCTGATCTACTTCCCATCGTTTTTCAAGTACTTGTTTTAGGATGAATATCTGATCTAGTGTACTCCTTCCTCTTCTAAATCCTGTTTGATGGTCGCCAGTTATGTTTTCATAATACGGATATATCCGATTTAGCAGAATATTAGTCATTATTTTATAGGCGACCGGAAGTGCTATGGCTCTGTAATTGCCACATTCACACATGGAGCCCTTCTTAAGGATAGGACAGATCAACCCTGTGTTCCATGCTTCTGGTATCCGTTCCTTCTCTCCATCCTTGAACAATTCTGATGGTGGGTTGTCTATTCCTGGAGCCTTTCTTCTTTTAAGTCTGCCGATAGCTATTTCCACATCCAGAATATCTGGTTTTTCAACCTCAAGTGGGTTGATGTCCTCAGTGTGGTCCATGTCTTTTTCGTTTGTGGGGTGCCCTTGATTAAGCAGCTCCTGAAAGTGTTCCTTCCAGATGCTTATAATCTTTTCTTTTGATGCCGTCAATTTGTGCCGTATTGATGCCGTGTCAAGTTAATTTTCGAAAGTTCCAATTAGAGAAGTTAGGCTGAACAAACTTTATTGAAAATCACACAATATTTAACTTCAAATTAAGGTTGATATTCCAGAACTAAAAGTTATCGTTGATTCAGGTTTTTTAAAAAAATCACGAAGCAATTGATTTGTTGGTACTGATTTGTCGGTTTTTGAAATCCATCTAATTAGTAACAAACTTATTGTACACAGAATGTGAGCATGATCTCTGAACACTATTATAAATGTCCTTTGAAACAGACAGTTATATTTCTCAATGAACAAATTCTAAAAATAAAATAAAAATTATTATTCAATATTCTAGATTTCGAATATTTTTAATATGAAGACATAATTTTAATAATATTTTTTCATATTCATTTCATTTTTTCAAACTGTGGAGCAAATAGCAATTATTACTGCGAAATAAATTATGTGTTATTCTGATATAATATAATTTTTCCCTGTTAGAAAAATTAAAGAATACGTTCGACTAGATTATTTTTTAAATGTGGATAAGTAATACATATTTCTATTATATTAACTATTGGTTAATTGCGAATAACAAATACATTATCATCATATATTATTTAAACGAAGGGTTTGAAATCGATAATTATTTTTTCACAAAATCATGTAATGATATATAATTACTAATAATATTAATATTATTAAATCAATATTAATAATAATAATAATATATAATTTAATAATAATCATAATTATATTTTGAGATCAACCCTGATGAGGTTCTGAAACTTGGTCCGAAACGCCGGCAAAAATAAAAATAAATATAATTTATTTATTTTTTATTGAACACCCCAACCAACTTCTTTTAAATAATTATTCTATTTGATGTAATATTAATATGTATGTATACGTTATTAATGTACACCTTTCTTAATATTATATTTCTAAAATCGCTTCAATTATGCACGCGGTTACTGCAATAATAAGTAATTGTAATAACATTAACACAACAGCATTATCACACCACAGTAAAAATGCAACATAATTTAAAGTTTAACAAACCACAAATAATAGGTACAGAACAAAACAATGACAGTAGAAAACTACTTGAGGCCAACCATATCACAAAAAATAATAAATAAGTGAAAATTTCAAAACCGATACATAAAGCCTTGCTCAGACATAATTAAAAAAAAAAAAAATGAACACAATAAAATTAATAAACTTAACAAACATACATACCCATAATAGGAGAAAAAATAAATAATTAGATACACAGTGCAAAGGTATACGCAAGTATTTGGTGCAGGAAAACAATTGCTAGTCAAGATATGTGTTGCTCCAGATAAAACTTATAGAAAATAATGTATAAAACTGAGAAAGGAACACAAATTCCAAATGGGTAAATATAATAGTGAACCATAACAAGTTTAAACATGTAACAACATTTGTTTTTAATTACAGTTGTATTTCCCTTTCGGTTATTTTATCTTTTATTGTACATAGTTATTTGATTATTATTTAGTTATTATTTTACTTTTGTTAATTTTATGTTTTCTGTAATTATGGTGTGAATGTGTTCATATCCCACTGTAATTATTGTCCATGTGACAGATTATTATATTTCTAAATAAATAAATAAAAAAAAAGTTGTATTTCTAGAAATTGATTTGCAATTGAAAGCAACTGAGAGTTCTGGGAATGGGAAAACAATCGCGAAACGTTAACAAAAATAATATGCGACAAATATAACAATTTATCGCAAAAAAGAAAGTTTTTATTGCCAACCTTAAAATGAAAAAAAAAATGTTATCGACTCTAAGGACCGTGTGGTGGGAGGAGGCGAAGAGTGGAGGAGGATCCTGGATCGTTATTGGTGGAAGAGATATGATGGACCCTTTGAGAAGTAGGAGCCAGTGAACGATCCACACAAGGCGATACCAGCTTCATAACGCCTCAATCATATAAAACAGTTAGTGGGAACGCTAGGCTGATAACGCTTGGAAATGTATTTTTATCCAACAGTATCTAAACCACAATATTTATCCAAAAAGAATACGATTAAAAATATAGTAAATCACTATTCTGAAGTATAATTTATAGCTTGAAATATGACACTGCATGGCAGGAATATTTTTTAGGAGTAAAATCAATGAAACGGAATCGCTACGGGTGTATGATTCAATGAAGTGAGCCTTTAGTGAAAAGTTATTATTTTAAAATTGATGGTAAATAGTCAGGACACAGACAGTTTATTAAAGATTTTTTTGCCAAGTTTTAAACTTAGCTTGTGTGACATCATCAGAGTTGAAAAATGTATAATGTATAACATAGAGATATAATATGATATAACAGATAATAGTTAATAATGATAAATGGTGATGGATGATATGAAAATAATAATATAGAATGATGTGGATACATGAGATAGACAAATGGAAATCTAACATACCTGTACTCTAACTATTGTATGTCTGTATTGGTTAGTTGGTTGTTGTATAGTAAAGGCGTAAAACCTGTTGGCCATCTACGCCGTTAACTTAAATTATATAATATTATATCTTTTGGTTGTGAATAATAGGAATTGGATAAAATTAAAAAGATGTAAATGTTAATGTATGTCCGTATTGATTGTCATCCCTGCTCTCTTAGTTGTTAATATTACAATATAGGCCAATATTTCTAATTGTTAATTATAAGAAATATCATAGCTATAGTATACACGTTAACTTGGATACTGTATTTATTGAATGATCTGTATCTCTTTATTCATAATGTTACCCGAACCATCTGACCACTAGTGGATCCATAAGAGGGGCGCGCGACTTTCTTATATTAAAATTTAGGATGTCGGCATTTCGCGTGGATTCATAAGTATTAATGCAATGGATTTCCTTCGAAACAGACATAATCCCTCTCCTAAAGGAACCTGATTAATTCGCGCTTTACCCGATGGTAACGGCTTGTTATAAGGAGGGAGTTGTTGGAGCATTTTCCCAGCACATGTGCTGGTGTTTCAGGCTCTCTGTTGCATTTGCGACTGAGGGGCCCAACTTCTCTGACCTGTCAGCTGACACCTGGGACTCCACGCAGTGGTGCATCATTGATATTAAGTTTCAGGGTATTTGACCATTCAGATCCAGAAAGTATTTGCTTTTCGTATATGTGTTTATTTGCTTTCGCTTTAAAATGGCGTACTCCAATGCCCTGTGACCTGAAATTCTATGCAGACCCATTCCACAAATGAATTTTCTCGTAGCTGTAGCTCTCATATTCCAATGTCCCTGATCAACCCCTAATCTCTCGGCACATTCAGCAACTTCAACTGAATAATCGAAATTGGAAAAGGGCATGGTGTACATTGGACAGTCGTTGAGCAATGGACCAATGTTTTAAAGAAGCCTCCCTTGGCAGCGGATTAATCCAGGAAGTCCAATAATGGTATTTACACTCTTGCGAATGACGGCCCTAGTATAGCAGAATACAGCTTTGTGAGGGGCGCAGTTTAAGGAGAGTAAATAAGACCCGAGAAAAATACTGATTGACAATGTTTAGCTTCTGCTCAGGTTTAAGTCACAAATAAAATTATTGATAATGACCTTAATGTTCCATATGTGGCCAATTTAGCACAATTCAGATACCTATCCTTCATACCCATCCAAATTTACTAGTTTCTAACTTCGCTTTCTCTTCGATTCCTGGCAACCCTCCTAGGTGTCTGAAAAAAAGATTGTCTCGAAATCTCCCAATTTTGGACTATAATTGGAGTGCTACTATTGAGTATTTTCACCAATTAATACATTAACATATTATATTTTCAGTTAATAAATTTGTCAATTTCAATAAATACAAAAAAAGGGTTTTAGTGAACTTATCTAAAGATGGGACAGTAAAATAAGCGTAAATAAAGATGAATTTAACCACTTATTCCTCCCCCCCCCATTAAAAAAATTCCTCTTCTATTAAGATAAAAAATAAATCGATGAAATAAAAGTAAAATAAAAAAAAAAAGAGGGGAAAAGATGTGAAATCAATTCAAATAAATAAATGATTAGAGAAAAAAAATTTAAATATAATACTTAAAAAAATAAAATAGTAAAAATGAAAGGTAAAAAAAAAAGTCTGAAATATGAAACAAATAAAAGCAAAACAAAAAATAAAAGTAAGGAACTAAAAATAATAATGAAAATAAAAAATTAGATAGAAAAACAAACAAAATACTGATAAAGTAATTATAACTTATAATTTTTCATATCGTATCTTCCGAAACATAAAAATAACTTCAATCTTATAACACAACTAATTATTATATTCTTTGAAATTAAATACAAGTTTAAGGCTTAAAAATGAAATTGTTTAGTAACTATCAATTCAGAGGAAGTTTACTTTATACTATCTAAAAAAAAAATGTTCAAAACAGGATATATTTTCAACGATTAATAAAATCAGATCACATTAATGTTTTATTCAAGTTATATATATTGTCCCGTATAATTGATGCTACGTGTGTTATAGATACAATTTATTTGACCAATAATGATGGCTAATATCAGATTTATTAAGTTGAGTTGTTGAAAATATGAATGTATATATATGTTTCTAAAAATATTATAAAAAAAAAAAAAATTGAGAAGAGATAATCTGACACAGAAAAACTGAAGAAAGCTTATATCCAAAGAATAGCATCCCTGAAGGAGACAAGCCCACATTATGGGTTATGATGTTTTTAGAAGAACTTTCTTACTGTGTTATTTGTTTATCTACCTGTATAGAAAAATTAAATATGTTCAAATTTTGTCAGTTTTCGACTTTAAATTATTGGTGGTTGTAAATAATGAATGATCTATCTTGTATTATTAACCATAAGTTTTTAATTTTTTTAGCATTAGCACAACATTTTATTTTTAATTTATGTATTAACATTTCTCTTGGGAATTACTAAAATTTCTGAGGGTCAAAAAAGTAAAATAAAATAAAAAATAAAATAAATATTTGTTATTGTTTTTCATGGACTGCTAATTGATATATACATCTAGTCTCATGAAATACCGTACGGTATGAATGTTGGCTACTGTGGTGATTATTGTCAACATTCAAACGTAAAACAAAATTTAATATTGAATTTTTATTAGATTTTATGTCATTTTTTGAAAAATGGGCTTCACTGAGATAATCCATAAAGTACATTAAAATAATTTAAAAGCTAATTAAACAAAAGCTTTCAGAACAGTTTATATAAAAAAAATTAAAGTTTTTGATAATTACTTAATTTTTAGTAATCTTAAGTAATTGCTTACTTTCAACCAGAAAACTAAGAAAAAGAAAAACAGCCTAAGGTATTCTTAAAAATGTATTGAACTATATTAGGTTTTTATATCATTATGGATAAACAATATTTCAGAAGAAATGCTTTCGTTATTTTTGTACCTAAAGGGCTACCTTTAAATAGAGAAAACTCCCAGATTGGGTAGTCTATTACAGAGATGCTTGGGCCTTGATTCTTTTTTTTGGTTTTAATTATATAACAAATATTTTTCAATCGATGAGATTCAGTTTAACAATTATTATAAAACAAATATAAGGGCCCAAATACACGCTTATTGTATACAAAAATAATTTTTGTCTTGAAATAATATAATTTTTATGAGTATATGTTTTTCTTGAGAAAAAAGAAAAATGTTAAGTTCTTCATAAAGAGTACGAATAAGACATTCTTTAAAAACATTCAAGATTTCAAAATTCCTAAATATACGATTACTCTTCAGTATTTCATAATATCTAAGAATGTCCAACTACATTTATCAATTATAAATGATAAAAACAGTACAATAATTCAGAAGTAGATAAAGTCAACTAAAATCTTAACTAATATCATAAACAACAATAATAAAAAAGAACAGCATGAAGGCAAGTATTTCAAGCATTAAAAATAAAAGCTTCAGTAAATAAACTTAAAGCGATAAACTAAATATCTCCTAAAATTTTATGTTTATTTTATTATCCTAATTGTGTTATATCATTATTTTTCAGTCATCATTGACTTCGTAGCTATTTCAAAAAATCAATCTTGATGTCAAAATTATTTTGAAGGTATAATAACCACATTGTTCAAAACCACAAATTGAAAACAAAAACATATTATACCAAATCTCAAAAACTAAAAACTGTGAATATAAAATGAAAAAAAGATTAAACCAATATCAGATTCGTAATGTTAAATAATAATAATGATAAAATAAATAAATGGCTAATTGATAATTATAGAAAATTATAATTATGTTAAAAAATGAATGAAAATGGTACATACCTTCATTGTCAATGGAAAAGTATCCAAGCCCATCACCAGATTTGATGGAATATCCCACCCTGGAATCGTCACTATCAGCTGGGTCATCATCAATAGCCTTCACTTTGACCACAAACGTACCGACCGGCTGGTTTTCATGGACCGACGCGGCCACCACGAAGTCATGAAACATAGGCGGGTTCAAATTTTCATTCACGTCAACTACTTCAACCAAAAGGGTCACTTCCGATGAGAGAGGAGGGGTACCCCTGTCTTCTGCCCGGACTATCAGCGAATGAACTTGCCGATCTTCGAAATCCAAAGGTTTAACAATCCTTATGGTCCCAGTCAGCTCGTCTATTTCAAACGTATCATCGTCTTCAGTTTCTGGTATAAGAACATATCGTATATCTCCTCCAGAACCAAGATCAGGATCAGAGGCACTAATCACAGCTATTACGCTTCCTTCAGGAATGTCTTCCCTCGCCTTCACAGAATACGAAGGGAGAGAAAATGCGGGGGTGTTGTCATTGACGTCGTCAACGATCACTCTGATTATAGCATCTGAAAATAGAGCATTGATGGAGCCAGGCGTACCGGCACAATCCACTGCTCTCACAACTAGCTCGTAGAGCTCTTGTTTCTCCCTGTCCAGCGGAGCAGAAACATAAAGTATTCCCGTCGCTGGATCCACCCTGAATTCATCTGTGTCTGTCAACAGGTTATATTCAACATGAGCGTTTTCTCCTTCGTCCAAATCTGTAGCATTAACCCTAAAAATATCTGTTTTGTTATGAGCGTTTTCTGTAACTCGAAAACTAGCCAGTGGAACTTTGAATTTGGGAGCATTATCATTGACATCTAAAACTGTAATAGGTAATAATTTAGAATTAGATTTTTGCGGTTTTCCTTGATCATAAACAGTGATGTTAAGTAAATACTGAGTCTCTCTTTCTCTATCTAAGTATCCGATAACTTTTATTTCACCCGAGTCCGGATCGAGCCGAAACACAGAATCTATGTCTCCCGAAGATATTCCGAAAATCAGTTTTCCATTGTAGCCTCTATCTCTGTCTGTGGCTTTGATTCGGAGCAATGTTTCTCCTATTCCTACAGACTCATTCACCTGAACACTTAATGGAAAATTGACGAATTCGGGAGAATGGATGTTCTCACCATATCTGCTAGGCATCATAGCGAATTCTTCGCGTTCGCCTTTTTCAATGGAATTGCTTCTTTCTGATTCGGCCAATATATCCGTTAGCTTTTTAGCAACCCCGGTATCTTTGCAATCGAACGTGCCTGAATCGTCAGCCAATATCCTTCCAGGTGGAGATGAAGTCCGTTTGTTGATGAGCTTGACAGCAACACGAACAACGTCTGCGAAGTGGGTTCCGTCAGTTGCGGTTACGTTTAGCTCTCGGTCTTCGACGGCAACATCCGACAAATCACACGTGACTGAAATCACTCCAGACGTGGTATCCAGCGAAAAGCAGCCATCTTCATTACCCGAAACGATCCGGTAACTAATAATATTTCCAGCATCGAAATCTATAGCAGACAGTGTGATTATTTCAGTTCCGATCGGAAGAAATCTACTAATATATCCAACACAATCTATTTTCTCAAACTGAGGTCTATTGTCATTTATATCTTTGAGACGAATTTTCAATTGTGTTTCTGTTTGTCGCCTAAATGGAAGCCCCCAGTCAGATGCTCTGATTCTGAGCACGTATTGACGTCGCATAGACTCGTAATCTAATATCTGCGTTGTTTTTACGACTCCGGTAAAATGATCAATTTCGAAAGGCACAGAGTTTAGGTTTACAATACTATAAGAAATATAGGAATTTTCTCCGGAGTCTTTATCTTTAGCAATCATTTTTGTAACGGAAGTTCCAGCAGGCGAATTTTCCGATATTTCAACTTCTAAATCGGAAGTTTCGAATAATGGATCATTATCATTGGTGTCCACTACGTTTATTTTCACTTTGGCAGAAGATTGTTTCCTTGTGCCTGTATTTCCTTGGTCAATGGCTGTAACAGTTAGGGTATAAAATGATTTTACTTCTGCATCAACTAAAACGTTGGTGTAAAGCATCCCTGTATCTGGATTGATACGAAATTCGTCTCCTTCGTTTCCTCCAACTATTTCTAAATAAGTTTGTGCATTTTTTCCTTGGTCCGCATCAGTTACTTTAAGTCTAATTATGGGAGAATTGATAGGAGCAGTTTCGAGGATATCTACTTCGTAAATTTCCCTATCGAATATAGGAGCGTTGTCGTTTTGATCGACAAGATTCACTGGCACAGATTTGTAGGTCTGCCGAGGCGGGATTCCCCTATCCACAGCACGCAAAGTGAGATTATAGCCTCGAGGTGCGATTTCCCTATCTAGCAATTTCAGGACTTCAATAGTAAATTCAGAAACTTGAGGAGCAGCAGTTCCATACTGTTTAACTCGAAAATGCCCATCTGGATCCCCGTCAACAATATCTAAACTTCTTATAAAACCGTGTATGCCTTCGTCTGGATCTGTTACTTTTACTATAGCATAGACGTCTGTATTGGAGTTTTCAACGATATCAGGTAGATGCTGAATAGATATTTCAGGAGCATATAAATTGACAGGCTTAACAATGATCTTTAGTTTTGCCGTGCTGGGCTTACCACCTCCCTTGAAGACGGCACCCCGATCCCGAGCAAGTACTGTCAGTTCCTGGATCGGCTTTTCAGTGTGCCTCAAAGGCCTTGTAAGGGTAACAATACCAGTTGTAGGATGTATTGCAAACTGCTTAGAGTTCTCTTGAAAACTGTAATATATTTCACCGTTCCTTCCTAAGTCTGCATCTTCAGCTGAAACCCTTAAGATACTTTGGTGTAAAGGCATGTCTTCCGGAACGATTTCCTCGTATTCAGTGGGATAAAATAGTGGATTAAGATCATTGACGTCTAGAATTGTAACGATTACAACGGTTTCTGCTTCTGCATAGTACGCTTTCTTCCCGTCTCTTTTGGTAGCAGTTGCTTTTATCTCTAAGGTGTAACGTTCTTTTCTCTCCCTGTTAAGAACATCAATGTTTCCTGTTCTTGTTCGGAGGAGGAGAAACCAAAAATCACCCACAAGTCTCTCTTCGGCTTTAAAGAACTTTTCTTTGTCACCAGAAACGATTTTGTATCTAATTTCAATATCTTCGTCACCCCTATAAATTCCCATCTTTTCCTCAGCTGTGACAAAAGCCTTACCAGCCGAGTTTTCTGGAATGCTAGCATTGTACTGTGGTTTTGTGAATCTAAAATGTTTGGGTGCACATTCGACTATAGTTTCGTCAAAAATTAATAGCGAATGAAGCAGAAGAACTAACTGATATCGCCTGAGTGCCATTTTCACTGAAGCTGCATTACATTTCGTTCATCTGAAACAAGAAACAAAAAACATGAGACAACATTTTAAAAATATATATATTTTTGTAATTATTAGTGTATTAACCCACATATAATTTTTGTAAGTAAGAAATAAAAATATGAACCATTTATTTCCATTTATATATTTCCAAGTGGTTTAGCAAGTTTTAATCCTGGAAAGGGTTGGTATAAATTAATGGCATCCTCGCAAGATGAAAATTCTGGAGGAGTATCAAGTTTTGCGAATGAAAGAAGCTTGTTAGTGTACTGGTTCTTGTTTTAGATCAAGAGATATCTCAATAAATTAATTAGAAAATATTATAAATATATTTAATTAAAAAAGAGGTCAAATAAAAACAGGTAAGATAACTGACGTCTCACCTACTTTTACCTTTTCAAATCTGATCATAGATAATTTATTGATCATAAGGTAAACCAATACAGTTTATATCATAAGCATCCATCGTGATCATGGTGTAATAAATTCGGAAAAAATATATTATTTTTATTTATCAAAGAATATTAAACTCTCATTATGGGTAGCAGTAATGAATTTTTGATCATTTATTAATAGCTATAGTTACAATATTTTTATTTTTTATAAATATATGACTGTATCAAAAGTCTAAAGTATTTTATAAACCAGGTTGATTATTGAATTTAAAGAGTTAATATAAATTAGGGAGGGATATGGTAAAATTAATTTTGCTTTGATTTAATTATTTATATAATTTTATATTTTTGTAGTATCATTCTTCAAATTATGCAGAATTTTAACATGGCATGACAAATGCATTAGTTTTGTAAATTCGAACTACTATGAACAAATACAGGTTTGTAATATATCTCATTGAGTTTTCTAGAGAAAGCTGAAATCATTGATAAAGAAGACAGCTGCAGCCAACTGCTTTTCGACCTTGTAAACCGTTTGTTGAGTACGTAGGGGTACCAGTACGTTTGCTGTTGGTGTGATACACCCACGTTAATTATTTAAATAGGGGCAATACATCAGTAAGCATATCAGGTATAATATACATTTGCGTATGATTATTAAGTATTTACCTAACAGCTAAAAATTTACTTCATTTCGAACATAATGATTACTAGCTTAATATATAATTCATAAAATTTTTAAAGTAAACCTTCAGAAGGGATAGCTGTTCGATTCTAGCGATATACAAGGATTATATGGTGTTACTAAACAATTTTCCTAATTATAAAAAATTTGCACTGACGTGGATAAAATCCATGAACCAAGTGGACCAAATAATAATATTAATAAATATATACTATATATACTATATATAATATAATACAATACCGATCTTCTGAATCACAAAATTATTCAGTTTAATTGGATTTAAAAATCATGGCTTCTTTATTTATAAGAACAATTATAAGTAGTTTAGTCCATTTAAATTGCTTCGCAAGGCCTCACTTACGGTAACGTATTTTTGCTAAGATTGGACTAACTGCAACGAAATGGATAATGTCTTCTGAGTGGCTCAAGTTGTAAAGAGAGCATATTGCACTGCAGGCAAAACTCAAAGGATTTCCGTTCAAGTTGAGAATCTCTGTTGTGGCTCCCATTATTGTCTATATCATCTCAACTATTATTATCATTTACATATGAGAGTTTCTCAAATCGAACAGTTTATGTGTCGAGTGAAACTGAGATTTCAACAGTTTATCTCTTAACTTCACCCTAACACTGTCATCACCACCTATGCCGATGACACGTGTATCTTATCAGTTAATAACGATCCATCTATTGCATCCCAAACTCTTCAATCACACATCACAATTCTTGAAAAATGGTGTCAAAACTAGAGGATTAAAATAAATTCAAATAAATCCCAACAAATTACCTTCACTCTTCGCCGTAAACCTATGACTTCCTGTCCTACAGTATCCTTCAACAATAGCCCTCTTATCCCTGTCGAACAAATCCGATACTTAGGATGAAACGACTAGAAACCGCCCGACTACTGCAGCACTTACTAGACAAACGCTTTAAGCTTTCAATCAATTACAAACGACTCATATATATGACAATAATAAGACCTATTTGGACTTACGGAATTGAGCTTTGGGGCTCCACTAAACCATCGAATTCTTCTCATATCCAATCCTTACAATCCAAAATCCTTCGTAAAATCCTGAACGCTCCTTACTTTGTCACAAATAAAATCATCCATAAAGACCTTAATGTTCCATATGTTTCCGATTTGGCCCAATCCAGATACCTATCCTTCCATAACAAACTGCAGAACCATCCGAATCCTTTCGTTTCAAACCTTGCTTCCTCCTCTAACCCCGATAACCCTCCGAGGTGTCTGAAAAGATGGCCTCGGGACATTCTAATATAGAACTTTAATTTGAGTTCTACCAATCTAATTTTGAAAGGTAGGGTGGAAGCAATTTTATCTCCTGGAAGCAATTTTATCAATGGTAGTTTCTCTTCATGTTGTACATGTCATGTTACCTATGTCACATTTACTTATTGGATTTTCCATGTAATACAGTTGTAAATTCCAATAAAATAAAATAAAAAATAAAAACTTCACCCATTTATAATATTTTATAGTGTCTACAATCTCATAAACAATTATCTAAGTCATCACTGGTCGGGTTAAAATAAATATTGTGGTTGATTACCAACTCTGTCACAAAACTCAACAATCTCACTTTGTGTGGCCTTCTCATCACTCTCTCTTGTGTCGGCAATAAACATATATATTATAGTGTTCGCTCAAGGAGTGCAACATAGATGATAGAAACCTAGATAAGCAGATAGAAAATCCATCGTTTTAAGATCCTGATTTCTTACAGGAAAGAATAAGAAATTAGTGACTACTTTCTGGGTATAGGTTGTTACAATAGCATAATGAAATGATGAAGATAAATAAAATATTGACAGAAACGTGGCGTTTCATTCATTAAATTCATTACAGATCAGATTCACTTCACGGAGGCGTCAACTTACTGTGTGGTCTGAGTTTCATCCAAAAGTGTTATTACGCTCAAAGAAGGAAGAAGGTAACGCAATAATACAGATACAGAAGTGTAACACATACCGAATCATCAATTTATTTATCTCAACGAGAACAAAAAAAATAGCATTATTTCTAACTCTGGCTTTATAACAAATACCAGTTCTATTTAGGGATGTTCAATTTTATTCATAATTGGTATGTAAACAAAAAAATATAATATAAACAACCATGTGATAATTTAGTCCACAAGTTGATATACATATATGGTATTTATTTTTACTGTTTAATTTTCATCAACATACAGTATCATTATTCCAGTCTTTATTCTTATACATTATCTTTAAGTTATTTTATTTTTATTTATTATGTATACTTTTTGATTATTATTTAGTTGTTATTTTTCTTCAGTTTATTTTATCTTTTCTGTATATATCGTATGAATGTGGTCTTACTTCCCTTCAATTATTGTCCAAGTGACAGAATATTACATTACTAAATAAATAAATTCTTATAAATTAATCTTGAATGATTTAAGGATATTTATTGTCGTTTTTCAAAAAAAAAAAAATTACTGGAATATTACTAAGAATCTGTTCTTAATGACATTCCCTCAAAACCGACATCACAAAAAAAAAAAAAAAAACTGGAGGAAAATAGAAAAAAAAATAAGGAATTTTGAACTAATGATCATATTACAGGAACAAAATATATAATTTATTATAAAAGTTAATTTATAAAAAATACAAATCTCCTAACGGCCAAATGATGAACTGTGAAACACATATAAATGTGTAAACGTGCTGATAAAGAAAAGTGGTGATAGGAATAAAAGCTTATTTCTCACATCAGGATCTGACGACGTTGCTCTTGGGGTACTTTTATACGAGTTAACAGTGGGCAAAGTGTCGAGTTTGCTTAATTGGCAATTAATCCAGCCCTAAGTTGGACTGTTTGTTCCTTCTGTACTAGAAAAGGAAGCTGGACGAAATTAGGAGATAAAATTGCTTCCACCCTACCTTTCAAAATTAGATTCCGGGCGAAATTTCACTGAGCTCTGGAGATGGGGGAGTTTTTCTTTTGATCCCTTCCCCTTCATCCTAGGCATCATTTAAACATCACTCACTAACATTATTAATCGAGGAAAAGAAGAAAAAAAAATGGGTAAGAGAATTCTCATCATCCAATTTTATTTTGCGTTAATACTTTTAAAAGCTCTGCAGTTATAAAGTACGAAGCTTTTATTAAATACTTCTGATGGGAAGAAAAAAAAATTGCAACTTGAACTGAATATTTCAAAAGCGGGCAGTTATATTAAGTTTCCTTTTTTTTTTTAATAACAAACAATCTTACTATTCCACAACGCAACGATTGTATCCGTTAAAAATTACAAAGCAGATGCGAAACCAGATCTGGTGGATATCAACAAAAGACAGACGTAGAACAAAACATAAAAATCTAACGTAAAAACAAACTCATATGTTGACAGGACATATTGTAACTAAGAGATGTTTGGACAGATTCAATCTAGTCGACAACAAAACTGGTACGACGCAAAAAATAACAAGCCTACCAGCGTATAGTTTGTTTGCTTATGGTTTGGCTTGTTGTTGACAGTCCTGTTGAGACTATGTCCACCTTCGGAAAGAATAGAAAAATACTATACAGAATTTGATGCATTCCTGAAACGAATGGATTATTTTGTTTGCTGTTATGATAGAGGTTTTAAGTGTGAATTATATAATTAATAATAAATGATTCAATTTAACAATTTTCATCTTAAATATTTATTATTTATTTTTACATATATCTATTAAATTTATTTTATCTTGTTTCTACTTATTTTATAATAAGTATATAAACTATTGTTTACATAAATCTTAAATTGAGTGCTAGCGCGTATTTCATTATGCTATATGTCGTATAGTCCAACAGCGGATTCGAAATTTTGTGGCATATTTGAAGAAAACTTTTTGTCATACACCCAAGCGGCGGGGGGCTTCGGGTTGACTCTCCCCCCCCCTTTCCATAATGTAAAATAAATGTTTTTTCATTGGATCATATTTTTTATTGTGAGTGATCTGAGTTAAATACTTATACAACCACAATATTTTCATTTTTTTTTTCTAAATTATAATACAAATACAGCGACTAAATGTATCAATGTTTTACGAACAAAATATTCAATATTTTTTTTTTTTTAATAGATCTTCAAGAATCACTTAAATATCATTTTGTGTAGGTAGTTAGATACTTTATTTTTTCTATATGTATATAACAGCTTTGGGGTTGAAGCCCTTCCCCAATTCAAATCCTGGATCGCTATTCGCCATGGCTTGTTATAAAAACATATCGATTAACGATGTTCAAAACCATTGAAAATCCAACTTCGATGATACCAATACTTTGGCATATAGACATTTTATAGTAATTTAGGTAGGTAATTTTTATAATTGAGTTTTAAAATTCGAAGCGTCGACATATTTTTTCATTAATACAGCAGTCTTTTTGAGTTTAACAAAGTTCATATTTTACTATTATGTAAAATTCTCTAAAAACAGACCAAAACCCAGATGCAGGGACTAAATATAGTACCATTAATAGGAGAAAGTTTGAATGTGATTTGCGAAAATGTATATTATTATAATTAAAATGCAGCTTGTCTGTCATTCCAAAGCCGCTGATTTTTAAAAATATTAGATTTGTCGATCAAAACTAGATTAATGTTGCAAAAAAAAAAAAAAATAGTCGAGTCTTACATTTTTTTAAACATTTATATAAGGGTGCAAAAATAATATTTAAAAAATCACACATTTTTGTTTTTTTCTTCTATAACTCTTGAACGGTGGATCCAACAAAAAAAAAAATAGTGTGTAGATATTAAAAAAGATTACATTTTGCGTCAAATTAACAATTAGGTTAAGCGGTCTTGTTGAAAATCTCGGTCAGCAAAAGATGATTTTTACCAACTTTGTTAAACAGACTTATTTCTATAAATTACATTTGAATTGTGAAATGAGATTCGTAAGAGAACAAAACCATTCAAAAAATGTTGTAGTAACCAAGTTTTCCAGTTACTAAATTAAGTTGAGGTTACTGAATTTCATGTTTTCAAATCATATAAATCATGGATGGCCACGAATAAGGGAATGGGTTTGTAACATGAACAAATTGCAAACTATTCCTCCTTGTAAGATAGAGTAAGCAACCCACTAGTCCGTATTACAGATCCCTTTTTATCACATTATCAAGATCCACCTAATACTTCGTGAATGGCTTCATCCTATCGTAATCTACAAATTTTTTACTAAAAAAAATTCTCAGCAATTTAAATTAAATCAATTAATTAAATGAGATACTAAAAATTCATAAATAACCGTTTGCAAAATGTGGACTACGAAAATATTGGCCTATATAACCTCCTTATTTTGACATGTGAAACAGGCTCAGGTCAAACGGCCTAATATTTTTATAGGCCACATTTTTTCTCGATTTTGTGATAAATTATCTTACGATTCAAGTGGAGAATAAATAGGTGTTAATGCGTTTTTAGAACCTAATTAAATAGACAAAGTTTGTCGATCTCCAGATTGAAAACGGCCTAATATTTTTATAGGCCACATTTTTCCTCAATTTTGTGGTAAATTATCTTACGATTCAAGTGAAGAGTAAATAGGTGTTAATATGTTTTTAGAACCTAATTAAATAGACAAAGTTTGTCGATCTCCAGATTGAAAACGCCCCAATTCCGAGAATTTTCTTAAATAAAAAAGTAGTAGGTTAGGATGATATGAAGCTATTCCAGATGTTTTAGGGGGGTGCTAATAATTCGATAAAAAGGGGTCTGTACCACAGGCTGTTGGTGTTCGAATGTGATAAAGAATTCTTTATTATTCATAAAAAATGGCGGACTGCAACTACTTCATGTTGTTCCGTTTATCGATGAGGAGGAATGAAATTTAAAGGAATATTTCGGAAGCATTTGAAGCGGCCCTGGAGATTTGGATCCCAAACTTGTTGATAAGCTAATGCCGGGGAGCGCTCTTTATCTAACTCGAGCTAAAATACAGGGCTCATTTCCTCTCTCAGGCGTCCCTCGTACTCGCTCCTCAAACTTAAAATTCTCATTCATAAGAAAAAAAAAAACAATGGTCTGTTACGCACTTCTTGAATTCAGCTTCTGACTAATTCAATAAATATTTATTTTAATTTATATAAAAAATATAAATAAATAATTTAGAGATGGGTAAATAGTCAACTGATCAACTTTAAGGATGGGACAAATTTTCAGGAATATGAGTCGATATTTCCATTGGGTTAGCCGACGTTTTGACGACCAGTTCTTGTATAGACTTTGAAACGATAGCCCTGAGGATGGTCGAAACGTCGGCTAACCTAATAAAAATATCGACTGAAATTTCTGACAATTTTGTTCCATTCTTACAAATAAATAAGTAAACTTGAATTTTTAGTATAATTTTCTTTTATTTCGCCGTCATATATTATTTCAGTTTATAATTCATAAAGCCATTAGTACACGCCCACTCCTCAAATATTGACTAGTCGCTCAGTAACATTTGAACTTTTAATATGAGAGCTGAAATAAAGAGACAAAAATGACAACTAGCTTTTATATGATGACACGTTTTTATACATACCAAATAAGGCAAAATAAGAGATGATAGATAAATATATTCTTTTTATATTACAACATATATAAGTACTTTTAATTACATTCATGATAGTACAAATTAATATGCAGGAAAAATTTACAACAAATATAAATAACTGTGTTATGATAAACTTTTCTTTCAGATTTGAAAATGGCACTATGAGCCGAAAAGTCTTCATTCCAAAATAAGGATTGAAAATAAAAGCATTATCGATGTCCGAATGGCTTTAAGAATTATAAACTGAAATATAATTATGATTGGAGGAAAAAAGAATTGTTTTTCTTAAGGCTTGAAAAAAAAAAAAAGCATAGGCGGTGTATTGTCTACATTATTGGGGGAGGAAGGGGGGAGGGGAGCATGATTTATAGGGAAAGCTCTTAGCATACTGTTCGTTGCAGCGTACAATTTTATAAACCTCATTAAAATTTTAATAATTTAATAGCATTGAGGTCTTCCGCATTCCGGACAATCTCTATAACGAACCCATACGCGATCTTGAGGTAAGTATTTTGATTGATAGATTTCTCCATAACAGAGAGTAGAAAATCAGTAATTTTGAGAACATCAATTATATTTATAATTACAGTATAGTTCAATTACAAATTTACTATGAATTGGGTTTAGTGGCAGGAATGATAGGTTAAATATTTCTTTGTTAGTTCTCCCACAGAATTCATTGGCAAACGTTAAGTACTCGTAAAAAACTTATTATTCTCGAATTATGTATATACATTATATTTTAAAGAAAAAAACAATTTTCTAAAACTTCAGGCCTTACTATAGAGAACAAGTAACGTTCTAGAACAAACTAGTTTGTGGAACCACACAGAAAAAACACTTTCAAACGCTCGTCCCAGCCATGATTTGGATAACGCGGCTAAACAGGAAATAATTTTAGAAAAAGCGATACTACGCCCCTAAAATAGTAACACTGAATACAAGCATGTACTGGTACTGGTAGGGGGCTTAGTCCAGCAAGTGGACCTATTGGTCCTTTTTGCCAACCATACAAGTATGTAAGATTTTAAGTTATTTTACGCTGGCACAGGGCAAAAAGCATACGAAAGATTCCAAACATTAGGAGGGGAGGGAAAGGAAGCGGCCTCAAGGTGTCCTCATTGAAAAATCAAAATTTCTGAAAATTGTCTCAAACATTTTATTGACCGAAATTTGGGTCATCTTCAAATTTAGTTTATTTTTTGTATGCATATTATTATTTTTTGGTAAATTAAACTAGGGTCTAATATTATATAATAGAATGAGTGATACGTTTTACTGAAAAATTACAGCACAGAAAAACATTATACCATAGCTATATATTATTACGTAGTGTCGAAGTCGTATTGTGTTGTCTTTAAACGAGAAAACATTAAAACTAGGCGGTCATCCAGATCAAGTTAAGAAATACCTTCATACGTGGGAGAGGTCGAAAACTTGGATTTTGAATCAGAATCACATCCCATACAAGAAAAAAAAAGAAACCTTCTAACCCCATTCGATGCAACTTAGACTCCCCTTTTCATGACAAGGTTAAGTGTCTAAAACGCCATAAAGACATTTAATACTTGTTTGGAGAGTTGGTGCATGTCTGCAAAGTCGACTACCATAGTCCGAAACTTTTCAGTAATTTGCGAGATCAGACATTTTCTTTAGCAACAAAGTCAAAGACTCAAAGTACATTATATAAAAATTTTCAGTTTTTTTTTTTTCAAAATTCAATCTCTTTAATAAACATTGCCATATTCAGATGTTAATAGGAGACCAAAGCTAGCTATCCAAAAATTTAATACCTCTCTGCTATGTCAAAACTATGTTTGGTTTCCGTTAACCCCTTACTATAGACAATTGAACTAATAAAAGCTGATATCCGTTAAATAACAATAGTTTTAATTGGTTGAAGCTGCGACAAGATTTAACGATTAGATTATTACCTAAAACACATTTAAATTAACGCAAATATATCAATGGGTTTACTCTATTTAAACTCGTGGAAGACCTCCTAAAGAGCCATTTGTTAAAAAAATTAATTTAAGAAACACACTATTATCCTTTCGACTCATACAATTCATTTTTATATTACTTATTCATATTCTCATGGTATGGTACCCATAAGAAACGAATCCAGAGCTATTAAAAATATTGAAACATATTTGTCTACTATTAATAAGCTGAATGTATTCTCTTTAAGTTCCTCGTATGAGAAGATGTCATAATCCATATGTGCAATAGTTTTTAACAAAGAAAAAAAATAAACCTTCTACCCCCATTCGATGCAACTTAGACTCCCCTTTTCATGACAAGGTTAAGTGTCTAAAACGCCATAAAGACATTTAATACTTGTTTGGAGAGTTGGTGCATGTCTGCAAAGTCGACTACCATAGTCCGAAACTTTGCAGTAATTTGCGGGATCAGAGATTTTCCTTAGCAACAAAGTCAAAGACTCGACGTATATTATATAATAATTTTCAGATTTTTTTTTGGAGTGTGTTTGTATTTAACTGATAATACATATGTTTTTGTTACCTTGTGCAATTTTTCCATAATTTTAAATTTAACCTTTTATAATCGGAAGAGACCATGCACGTATTGGGATTATCAAAATGGCCCTGTACTAATAAAAGGCAATGTTCGTCAGATGCCTAAAAGTGAATATATATATTCATATATACATGCCCAGTAAGTGACTCAAAGTGACTGAATAATTATATATTAAATTAAATTATATGAATAATGAAATTAAATAAAAGATAAAAATGTTATTTAAAAACTCTGTAAATAACCATATTCGTATTCCGCAACACTTGAATGACAAATCCTTTACAGCTGTTTATTTGTCTGTTTGAATTAATAATTGTTTTGAATATATATTTCTCCCATAGGAGGTATGCCACGATTGAACACATTCGCCAACCGCCTCAACCCACATAAAAAAATCTATACGAACACGCCTGGTTATGTCACGATATCATCCAATAGTTTTATTCCCACCCATCGCTATGTGTGTTAAAACATTAATGTCGACTTTTCGGCCATAGGTACTAAACAGTTTTTTTTACTTTATTGAATATTAATACAATCTGACACATTGAAGGACATCAGTATGAAGGCTACAGTAATCATTCACACAATATGTACATACAAAATGGAAATACATATAAATAACTAAAATAGAGAAAATAAAGAAAAATAAGATAAAGTATAATAAGAAAATTAATATATATGTGTACAGAAAATAAAATAATAAATATAAGCTGAATGAAATTAAAATAAATAAAACACGTTCACACATATGTACAAGGTACTAAAATTAGTAATAATAGTACCAACAAAGTATCGTTTACGGCATTTCTTTCTGAAGCTCATTATTTTTTCTACGAATGAGCTGTTGCTACATCTTACCCTTAGTTGTATAATTGTATATAATGATTTTCTTTTAATGGTATGATTTATTAGTTAAACAATAAAAACATTTAATTTTTTAAATTAATGAATAAGTAATTACTGTTTAAAGAATAACAATTTACTTTGCAAAATGTACCTAATACATTATATTCGTGTGAGAGGTTATATATTTTATTATGCTCAGAATCGAAAATTTCTTATTTACGTATTAGACATCAACAAATGCGGTTCCGAGTCTAAATCCATATGACGGGAAAATCACCTACTTACCGTTTATCCGATTTTAATAAAATTTTCAGAGATTGTGCCTAAATAGTCCCATATCACTTTAATCAAATTCCATCAAATATTTTCGCTTAGTAATGCTTAAATGTATTTCCCTAAATATACCTCTATTTCAAAAACGGATTTACGCCTTCTTGTCATGTAATTTGTAAACTTTCCTCTCGTTCCTACATTCCTACTTAAATTAGTTTTGTTTTGACTGACGGTAAAAGTCGGTTTCGTTAGCATCGAAGAAACAAAGAATTAAATATTTCGTCACTGGTTTTTTTTTTTCATGCATTTTACAAGTGAAAATTTAACTATTAAGTAAATATCCATGTAGAATATTCACATACATACTGTACTGGGAATTGTTTAGTTCGTGATCTTGTTTTAATTACGAATAGTGAAATATGCGATATGCAACTATGGAACTTCCCGCATTTTTGTATTCGTTGATGATGAAAATGTTTGAGGGATTGCTGTATTTCTAAAACGGCTTATTTGGCAACATTTTTTTATTGTTGATTTATTCCAGTTTATGAAGGTTGATGCAATAAAAGTATAAAAATAATTTAATGACTGCTGACGTTTCCGTCTACTTTGGAGGCCTTCTCTCAGCCTATAAAAACTAGATTAAGGACATAGAGTAAGAACATAGTTTGCTTTATGCTGCTTATTTTATGCTTTATACTTACTTAGTTTGCTTTATTGTAGTATTCCCACTTTTATGTATAATATAAATAAGTATACTTTATATTACTCTGTTCTCATACTATCGTTCCCACCCAACCTTGTTTGTATTGTTCCGAATAAAGTATAAAATAAAGTAAGTATAAAATCAAGGAATAAAGTATAGTCCAAGGGTGCCTACCCTTGATTATTAAAACAGTAATAAACCTACTGCATGTTTTATTTTCGCTATCCCAATAATCATCTTCTAGTTTAAAAATTAAAAATTGTTCATTACCCACCAGTTAATTACCGATCACACATTTGAAAATCTAGTTTTTACAAGTGATTTGATAAAAAAAAATAATAATAATAATAACAGGTAGTAATTTCCTTCCAGAGTTCTATATGTATGGGTCATTGTAAAAATGTTATGGAAACCATTGATTAAAATTTATATAAAATTCATTCATGATCCAGATTTTTTCAATAAAAAATTGGCAAAAGTATTTAGAAATGCCATTTCCGATTTATAAAATATTAGATATTCACTGTTCTACGTAAGGAATATTTTCCAGTTTTTGATTGATTCGGGCTTGTTTTTGGCTTGTTACATACGGTAAATTTTTGTATTTCAGATTGAGACAGCTCCCAGCAGTTAAACACTAACTAATGACAATAAACACGCATAAATAATAAACGTCGTGTTATACATATGTAGACAATGTATTTCGATTAATAAACACAAAATTTTAGCTTAACAGATAATTAGCTAAAATGTTAAAGTTGATCGACCTTATTATTTTTGAATGGCAATCATTTTTGTCGTATTTTTCTAGAATAAAATAGACTTTTGTACTGTTTCAAAAATAAACGGTGAGGGATAGAATTGCATTTTATATCAGTTATAGAAGAACCCCTAGAAGACATTTTTTTCGAAATTTCGGCACCTCCGCTAGCTAGTTCGAGTACATATCTTAGAAAAAAGGATCAATTAGATAGGCTGTGTTGTTTTCCAGGCAGAATAATACCAAAAAAGTTTTGGGGACATTCAACAAATTCAAACGTTTTTTTCTCTATTTTTAATGCTTTGCGCAATTGTACTATCTCTAAAAACTACGCATTTCTTTGTATGCAGATAACTAGAAACAAATAGCCCAAGATAGGCAGAAATGGTGAAGATTGGTTAAGGCCAGCAAAATACCTAAAAGGTCTGTGTGTGTGTGTTTGCTTTTAAATATGTAACGAAATGTCCGAAAAAAATCTACCGATATCTAGCCATTTGTTGCTGATATGGCGTTTTCAATTAGATAAATTTGTTATAAAAATACAAATTTGTTTGTATTGGAAGATCACAGATGCTCGTTTGCCTTTTACCCTCAGACGAAGGGCGCAAGTAATTTTTCACATTAACAGGAAAGGGAATTCTTCTTCATTACTCCAAGTTGTCGTGTGCTTAGGAATTTTGGCTAGTAATCCTTTAATATACGGATTTGATGATAATGAGATGCAGAGGAATGGTTGGCACACCTCAAATATTAGGACAAGGAATTGATACCCTTCGCCCTGGCAAGGAATAGTCAGTTGCGAGCTATAACCTTCTTATTTACCCCCTCATAAAAGTCAGGGCCTCATTTTATGGCTTAATGGCCATAGGGAACTCCTTACTACCAAAGGTCCTCATCGTGACTAAAAGGTATCAATAGTTACCATAAAATAACATTAATATTATATGATTTTTTTTTTTTTTTTGTCTACTGGAACTGAAGATTCTATTTCAACCTTGATGTTATATTTAAGACGTAAAACTATATTATAATAAACAGATTTTTTTTATGATATATTTATATATGTAATTAAAGAGAACTAAGGAAGGCCAAACCAATATGCTTTATTTACTTTATGACCTATTCAGTATATATTTTATTATATATCACTTATGATTATATAATTGCTACATTGTTGTATATAACAATTTTTTTTTTTAACTTGTTTATAGAGAAATAATACAATCTGTCTCAATTAAGGACATATATCATTGTGTTCAGAGAGGACATTTACAGTAAGAAATTATTAATTATTTATTACAGTTCGTAGTTAACAAAACAACGTAAGCCACACGACCATTCTTTAGCTTAGGGATAAGTTTTCTTTTTGTCAATATCTTTATACTATTAACCATAAAATATCGCCCCATTGTACTAATTTATAAATTCTAAAAACTAAAAAAAAAATACATTGTATGTATATATATATATATATATATATATATATATATATATATATATATATATATATATATATATATATATATACATACAATGTATTTTTTTTTTAGTTTTTACATATATATATATATATATATATATATAGACACATATATATATATATATATATATATATATATATATACATATACAATATCAATTTTGTTTGTATTTATAAAGAACAAACGGTTAACAATAATGAATGATCAATGATTATTAGATTTTAAAGTAGTTTAATAATGTACTAAACAATCTTTGGAAAAAACCTCATAGTTTTTGAAATATTCTTAAAAAATTAAAAAAAATATATAATTTTTCTTTCCTTCCTTCCCTCCCCCATCAAAACCTGACGCGGGATTGTTTGGGACTATTTACCAGTTATTAAGGAGAGGATAATGAACAATTTCTGACAAGTGTCATCTTTATTTCTTTAATGTCGGGGTAAGGCTTTTTTTTTCCCTAACTTTACTACCATCCTAACACTGTTATTACCACGTATGCCGATGATACATGTGTCCTATCCGTTAATAATGATCTAACCATTGCATCCCAAACTCTTCAATCACACATCACAAACCTTGAAGAATGGTGTCGAAACTGGATGATTAAAATAAATTCTAATAAGTCCCATCAAATCACCTTTACCCTTCGCCGTAAGCCCATGACCTCCTGTCCTACAGTATCCTTTAATAATACTCCACTTATCCCTGTTGAACAAATCCTACACCTTGGACTACACCTGGACAAACGCTTTAACTTGGAATCCTCATACCAGAATGAAACGACAAGAAACCGCTCGACGTTTCCGACTACTCCAACACTTACTATACAAATGCTCTAAGCTTCCAGTTAATTACGAAAGACATAATAAGCCATCGAATTCCTCTCGTATCCAATCCGTACAATCCAAAATCCTTCGACAAATCCTCAATGCTCCTTACTTTATCACCAACAAATAATCCATAACGACCATAATGTTCCTTATGTTTCCGATTTGGCCCAATCCAGATACCTATCCTTCCATAATAAACTTCAGAATCATCCGAATCCTCTCGTCTCTAACCTTGCTTCCTCTTCTGTCCCTGATAACCCGCTGAGGCGTCTGAAAAGATGGCCTCGAGATCTCCTATTGTAAATACATTTTTAATGCTACCTGGCTTCAGTGCCCTCTCTCAGTCTCCACTGGGATTCCCATCCCAGTGATGCGGCTGAGAGAGAAGCGCTGGGATCTCTTGGAGTCTTGCCTTGTCCTCCACACGTGGGGGAAAAGGCCCGACTCGGAGCTGCCTCGGTTGACTGTAAATATTGTAAATAAGTTTGAATGTGTTTTTATTTATTATTATTATTTTTTTTATTTTAGTTTTTATTTAATGTTGTTTCATGTTTGATTTATTCTGTTACTCCAAGTTTTATTTTATTTTATTTTCTTATAATCTTGTTGTTCTTTTATTGTATATATGGTATGATTGTACTTCATTCATCATAAATACTCAATGCCCTTAATTGAGGCAAAATGTATTTTTTTTTCTCAATAAAAATTGTTATACAAAAAAAGAATGCTACCAGTGGGTAGTTTCTCAACAAGTGATTTCATGTTATTATTTTCTGTTATCAAATTTACTGAATGTATTTTATTTATTAATACAGTTGTAAATGTCATAAATAAAATTAAACAAAAAAAAAAGCTTGACTGGACTATAAAGGCAATGAGGTTAAGATGGGCGGTATGTAGATCGGATCAATCAATCAGGAAGTCTCCATACAACAATGAATGGCTCAAAAGTTGGGAAGAGACTACACGAAGGCCAAAAAACCAGATAGATAGATCAAACCAACAAAAATAGAGCTACATGTAGATAACTGGGAAGAAATAGGCAGAAATGGAGAAGGCTGTTAAGGTCAAAAATAAAATAAGTAAATTTTGTTTTATATACCTATAAACTAAAACGAGTGAATATTGCCGCTATTCACTAGTATGTTTGTGGCAACTATTTAATGCAACTATAGATGTGAGTAATATTAGACTGATAATACATCAAATATCCGAATTATATCGTTTCAAAAAAGGAAAATTGACATCGATAGCCCTAGCGGTGTTTGCCAGATCATGATCGCTAGGACTACATGACTATAATTAAGGGCCTTGGTAATTAACTAATTGAGCAAAGGGAGAAGGAATTCTTAGCCGAGGTGGAGCGCTGTCTATTATTTGCCCCAACAATAAATACAAAGGCCCCAGGGGCAGGCCGCAGATAAGTCCATTTGTTCTCACTTAGCCTTTTCTCCAGTGAGAATATCACTGGAATTTCACATCAGGCACCGTGGATTGTATTTGAGTTGCTGTTACAATAATTAAAATTAAAACTTATTGGTGAACCGGTCTCTGCAAGGATTTCTTTCTTATATTTGATTTCTGTCTGTCCCATCATCGCTCATATTACATATCAGTTCACTGCAATTAGGATTTTGTGCCGCAATAATCTACTATGCTCTAAATAAATAAACAGGTAATTCGTATTATGAAAGCTAAACTTTTTTTTTATTACAATCTGCCTTATACAAAGTGTAATAAATAATACACCATGTATTATGAATGAATGAAGTTCGAACTTTCGCTAATATATGATTGTAAATCTATTAAAACCGGTATATTTAGAAAAAATAAATAATAAATAAAATGATATAAATACACATTTTCAACGATAACGATCGTCAACGAAAAAATATTGGATGCACATACTAGACAACGAAAAAAAACTGTAAAATATAATCGCTTACTAAAATGGATATAATCATATTAAAGTAGATAAATAGATTTTATGTTTGTAAATTATCTAAATTTAAATAGGATAGCTTATAACCAGGTTAATTAACAGTTAATATTCTTTCTTAACACACACACAAAACTAAATTACCTTATCATTGTACTAAGCATGTAACAGAACATCTAAAAGAAAACTTATTTTTTGCCATGAAAAATCTTGAAGCAAGAAGACTAAAATAAATTCAGAGTAAAAGGAATTTGTGATTTATTTAGCATCCCTTTAATTATAATTGTTAAAATTAATTAGGATGATTATTTTCTTTATTTGTGTTTTTCTTTTAAATTAAAATCAGTTTTGTCCATCTCTCCCGAGGCCAATGGCGCATAAACTCCCTCCATCCCTTCCAACATATTTTATTCCTCCTTTCTTCTTAAAAACAGTGCAAACGAAAGTAGAATTAAAATATTCGTTAATTATATACAATCAGACATCCTGCGGTCTGCTCCATGCTTCTACTTACACTTTATAAATGTGCCCCCTTAAAAATTGAAAACCCCGTCAAAAAGTGCTCCCCCTTCTGGGCACCTCTGAGTATAAGTATGGTAAACAATATATAATGGCTGATAAACTTCCTTCCTTCACTTCCTTTAAGTAAACAATATATAATAAATTGCTTCAATATACAGGGTGTCCCGTTAGTAGAGGCTATTATTTAAAAAGTTAATAGTAGACATCAAAATCTAAAAAAAAGTTCATATAAACAATTGCACAATTTTCAGCAGAAAAGTAGGAAATGGAAGATTTGTGTTTTTTAAAGTGAGTCAAGTTTTTCGTTAAATGGGGAACGATAACTTAAAAAATATTTGATTTAAGTAATTAAACATTGCTGCATGGCAAGCTAGACAAAATTTACTTTAAACGGAATTAGAGTTTGTCATTGTTAAAATTATTTAAAGCGGACTATTTAGTGAACAAACACAGGTAAGTGCCGTTTGAAAAAATGTCATAAATTATTTGTGATTTTGTACCACGTCATCTAAAAGTACCCTTGTTTTATGCAAAAATGACTAGAATTAACTGTTGCAAAGCTTTTATTTATTGTTTTAAGTGATATGAGATGTATTACCTAAAAATACATTTTATTTATAAAAACTAAAAATTTAAAAAAGACGATTTTTCACGTAAAGTGAATTATGAAATTGTGTTTTTCTTCCAGACCCCCGTCATGGGAATTGTTAAGTATTTATCAGTGAGGAATTTCATGTTTCTTACTACAATGTATGTTTAAAATAAATAAAACAACTGATTGCTTCAATTTTCATAAATTGCTTCAATTCTTATAAATACGCATAATTATGACAGAAATATGGGAGGAAACCACAATTTCGTAACCACCTTATATGAAAAATAATACAAAAATCATTATTTTTATTTTTTTATTTTTATGGATAAAATGTGTTTTTAGCAATTATGTTTATTACAATACATCTCATAACACGGAAAAACAATAAATAAAAGCCATGCAACAGTTAATTGTAGTCATTTTGCTGAAAATACGGTTACTTTTGGGTGACTGGATAGAATCATATCATTTCTTTACACAACTTGATGTGAATCTCAAAATTTTTCCTAATAAACTTCTACTTAATTAATATGGAATTAAAGCTTATTAAACGAGAACGTTTTTCTAAAAGTGGGGTAAATGTATTAGGGTTTGAGAAAATCGTAAATAATTTATAACTTTTTTTAAACGGATCTTAGCTGTTCGCTCAGAAGTCCTCTTTAATTAGTTTTAACGATGACAAACTCTACTTTCGTTTAAAGCAAATTTTGTCTTGTTTACTATGGAACAATGTTTAATTCCTTAAATCCAACATTTTTGTAGTTATCGCTTTCTATTCAAAAAAATGTGACTGGTTTATAAAAACACAAATCTTAAATTTCCTACCTTTCTGCTAGGAATTGGGAATTGTTTATAAAACTTTTTGATAGATCTTGATGGCTACTATCAACCAATCAAATATTCCCCTCTACTGACGGGACACCCTTTATATGTATGTAAATGGAAAATCCTACCCATTGGTTTAAGTTGAATAGCTTAAGCAATACAAATATCTATCTATCTATAAAGTTTAATTATTTTACGTATATATTTTTTTAAAATTTTATATATCTTGAAAATTTGACAGACTTGAAAATAGCACTGATACTGGCCGAAACGTTGTCTTTTAAAATGTTTATGTTATCAAATAAATAAAGCTACGGTGATCAAATGACCTTACAATTGTGAACAGAATAAAAAATAAGTATAAATACAGCTTAAAAAAATGTTTAAGGTGAAAATAATTATACACAAAAGGAATAAATTTCTGGCACAATATAGGCCGATGAAAAAAATTCTTGGTTTCTCCATGACAGAGATATTTCCAAAACTTACATTGAAAAATATTTTGTTTTTTTAAAGAAAGAAGAAAAGAGTGAAAACAAATATACAATTTTATGTATATGACTACAACGTAACGAGCTAAGTTAATTATTTATTTTGCGCGTCAAAGAATGATTTAAGTTTTTAATACTTCTCTGCCAACTACCAATATCGTTTCCACCATCAATAAGGATCTTGCTGATGAGTGAAGTAAGAAATAATCGAAGCACGGTAGTAGAGAGATGGAATTGTTATGGAATCAGGCAAGGGTCTCCATGGAATGGATTATTTATCTATATTAGAATGTACCGCAGAATTTCTACCAATCATCGCTTTCGACATCTTTCCTAGTAGGCACAAATTTCTGTATAATATCTCATTTAGGTTATACCTCATTAGGTGAAGCTTTCTCAGATGGACATGAGGTTAAAGAGAATTATAAAACGCTGCGTATGATTTTAAGAAAAAAAAACTATTTATTTATTTATTTTTACTATAACCATGTCATTAAATTCTACGTCGATTAAAATGGTTATTAGTTTGATCCCTGTAATTCACTCTCATCGCATCCTTCCTACATTGTTGAACCATAAACCCTAAAGTAATCAGTGAATTCCCGCAAAACCAGATCCCACCAAGGGTTTATCTAAATCCCAACTGTACTGCAACGTTCAAACGGCCCTTCCCAACCCGAACATCCAACTTCTGGAACTCCTTAGCAGCCTCCGGATTCGCTACTCTCCAACAAATCTCGTCTCTTCCTTCACCCGTTCCATTCTCAGTAGAAAAGGTTCGTGGGAAGGGAAAGAAAAAGCATAATAAAACTAATAATTATCGGTTCATTTCATGGTAATGATTTGCATTATTTTTTTAGTTTTTATAGGTGTTGTAATATAGAAAAGATAACAAAGAAACTACTTTTTTTTTTTAGCAACGTATCAATACAGTCATTGGATCCTATGTTGTACATTTGCTTTTTATAACTTGCATCTTATGTATATCACTTACTCATAATTAGTCATGTCAAGGATAATCATGTTACGGATAATCCATTACCGTAATTAATTGATACTCTCAAGAGGATGATCACGTTCCATCACATCTAGTTACGGAACCTAAATGGAAGAAATAACGGCTCATATAACATTACGTAATGAAGATGGACAATATATTCGATAACGGAGGACATATTTGTATACTAAAGATGTTATAAATAGAAAATTTATGGCTGACTGCAGTGAATAATTTAAGAGTAATTGATTTGGGTATTCAGTCAAAAATACAAAGTAAATATAAATAAATGATATAAGTTAGGAAGTTATGAAAAAAAAAATAATAATAGTAACAGAGAAGAACTTATGAAATAAATAATAACGGCTACAAAGTTAGGGACTAATGAAATAAACATAATGAAATGTTATAAATTTAATGCGACAGCCAAAAGAGAAGGTGAGACAAATTATAATTTGTTACTATTATCCTCTACACAACATATATATATATATATATATATATATATATATATATATTTACAAAATTTCTTCAATCGACCTTTGAGTATTATATTTTAACTAATCATTTAATTGGGAATAAGGTTACTTAATAATTATTCAATAAACTACTAAATGTTCATTGCTTCTGTGTTTATTCGACGTTTCGAATCAGTTTTTTTTAACAACGGGATCCTCTTCAAAGTTTTAACATCGTCACTTGGAGCTAGGTCTGGTGAAAAGGGAGAGTGGGGCAGTAGGTCCCGTCCAAGGCTCAATAATTTATTGCGAGTGACCAATGAGGTTACTATATCCGTTGGAAAGCAGAATTATTGCTCTTGAAAGCCGTAAGCATTGTTTTTTTTTATTTAATGCCTACGTAAGGAATAAATAAATAAAAACTTCCTATAGGTTTTTATTTTGTATCTCTATTTGTATTTTGTTTATGAATGTTCCGTTGATGTCATTTTGTGTACTGTATGTGGCACAAAATTTCTTGTGGATAGCTAAATTCGTATTCAAGTTATAACATTTTTTGTGATTTTAGGAAAAAAAAGTCATGTGAGCGACCAGAACATTAAGCCTGGAAACGTAGCCGAGCTTGTGCAAATGGTTTTCTACGCTTGTGTGTGACACATTCAGGGTCATAGCAATCACTCGCACTGATTGGGTGGGATTTTGATCAGGAATGGCCTTCACATTGCTCGTTTCAATCTCATGTGGGCGACCAGACCGTCGAGTATCATTGATATCAACATTTCCTGAATGAAATTTGGTAAACCAATTTTGACAGGTGCGTTCGGTTAATGCATTATCCCCAAATAAACACTGCCAATTTTTCTATGAGCTTCTGCAGCACGCTTACATTTTTAAAAATAATACAACAAAATATGCCGATAATGAACGGTATTTTCTTCAATATTCACAGTGAAATAGCAAACACAATACTAAGCTAGTTTCTACAAGAGTTAACAGATATAGTTGGCGACATATTACAAACAGGATAAACAGTCCACCTTAGGGATTCATCAGATAAGAAGTGTATCATAGTGACATAAAAATAAACAGAAAAACCGAAAGGATTTATTTTCCAAGCCAATATAAACAAACCTCTTGAGAGTACCAAACAAATAGGTTTTGAGCGAGAACAATAATGGATTGGTATAAGTTGAGGGATAGTTGTGTCTAATTGCTTGACCATTGAAGTGGAGGGATGTTTTCCAATGAGGCAACCAATTATTTACCAGGCAAATTATTTCTTTAACTGCGATGGTAGAACTAGAACCTTCATCGATTGAGGCTGTTAAATAGACTATCTTGATAAGATTATATTTTATATAGGAATAAACATGTTTTTCTGATGTCGCTTAGTGTTTGTTGAATGCATTAGGAAAAACTATATCTATCTAATATCAAAATTCTGACAGATTATATTATTATTGTAATTAATTGTATTTATAGTATTTAATTGTAATTAAAATATAATAAATAAGTCTGGTGCACGCATCACACGACTTTCATTTACCATCCTCATTTTTTGCAGAAACAAGTATTTTCAGACAAAGGTAAAGTGAAAATAAAATTTATAGTCTATATTTATTTACATTTCATTGTGGGTATTTTTATTTGTTTAATTACTTTTAATTTGTTTAGTTTAATATATACAAATTTTAATTTTTATATCGCTGTAATCTATACAATTAAATATAAATAATCCCAGCGATAGCATTTACGAAAAACAAATATGTATACGTACATAATATTGTCGGAGTCAATATTATATTAATTTTATGTTACGTATGGAAGCCAGTTCTAATCATTCGGACAAGCTTTGGCAAGCTGTTATTCCTTTGGTTCCTGTATTCCAACTATTATCCGTTACGATCTCTTATTTCTCCTTTAGTTAACTTTCAAATTCTTTTATATTTTATATTTAACTATTTTTTATATCAAAGATTAAAAAAAAAAAAAATTAAAGGTACTTTAGAACAAGCTATAATATAATGACGAACATAAAGTTTAAATACTATCTCTCGAATTCGGAACTCATTTTTTTAAATAACTGTTCTGGAGAAAGTAAATCAAATTGATATTAGATCCTTTTAATCAGTGATTCAGTTTCCTAAAAGAAGTGAAAAAGTTCAAGGAATAATCTAAGTTGGTCAACTTTATGAATCTTATCAAACAGAGGAAAACGAATAGAACACTTTAAACTAAAATAACTTTTAGATTTAGTTAGAATTTAGTGCAAATTACATACGAAATGAGTGTCTTTATATTGTTATTTATTGAGTAATGCTGAATTAGTATTTAAATCATTACCCCGTGATCTCCTAATATAGTCATATCATTAGAGTGCTACCATTGGGTAGTTACTCAGCAAGTGTATTCATGTCATTATATCAATGATGTCCAAATTTACTTGATGTATTTATGTAATACAGTTGTAAATGTCATAAAGAAATAAAAAAAAAAAAAAAAAAATCATTTGAATTTCGTGATAATTTTTTTTAATCTATTTTATCTAATTTTTGGCAACTAGATCTTGATAGACCATACTCAAACCCATCTGGACCTACGGACTTGAACTGTGGGGGACAACTAAATTTTCTAACATCAAACGCATCCAATCCTTTCAGTCTAAAGTCCTCCGTATGATAGTCAATGCTCCTTATTACGTTACAAACAAAACCCTACATCATGACCTTTACATCCCTTATATCCTTGACGTTAATCCATCCCGATTCTCAAATTTTCACATGAACCTAATCCACCATGCTAACCCTTTAGCACAATCCTTATCTAGCTCCAGTCATCCCTACAACCCTCCTCGAAGGTTGAAACGGCAGTGGCCTCGAGATCTCTTGTAAAGACGTCACTGGAGTTCTGGCAATGGCCAGCTTCTCCACTCAAGTCATGAGTGTTTGTGGTTTTAGTGCCCTCTCTCAGTCTCCACCGGACTGGTAATGCCGGCGATGCGGTTGAGAGAGAAGCGCTGGGATCTCTTAGAGTCTCGCTTTGTCCTTCACACGTGGGGGAAAGGGCTGGACTCGGAGATCTCTTGCCTAATTGTAAATATTGTATTTAAGTATGAATGTTTTTCTATTTATTTCTATTACTTATAATTTATTTAATTTTGCTACGAATTTCTGTATTTCATTTAATTTTAACTCTAAGTTACATTTCCTTGGTTTATTATAGTTTTTGCCTTTGTTATATAGATTTTTATATTTTTTATATTTTTTTTTATTTATTTATTTTTTTTTTTATGTATTGTATATATGGTATGAATGTGCCTCACTCATCCTTAGTACTCAGTGCCCTTAAGTGTGGCAAAATGTATTATTACTCTATAAACAGATAGATAAAAAAAAAAAAAAAAAGATCTTGATAAACATTGATAACATTTCGGGAAATCGAACACATCTTCGGAACATCTTATTAAACATGTATAGTAACAGACTCCTTTTCGTCATAAAATACTATGTCCAGAAATTGCTCATATTGTGTGAATTATTTAAGGAAGTTAGTCGATTGTTCTACATATCAAGATATCACATAAGGTGTTCAAGTAATAATACAATACTTAAACACTTTCAGTGCCAGTAAAATGTCCTGATGATGACCTTCAAGCTTGGGTTAAAACGTTGGCAATAAAACTGTTAAAAACTGACTATATCCTTACTATCTGTCGCCCATAGTTATAGTTAATATAGTTAAATACACACAAATTAAAGGAGTATTCAGATATATTACTATAGTAACAGAGTACTCATAAAAATTATTACAGATTGTGACAAACTCTTAACAATGTAACATTGCTGAATTCTCAATTCTCTTGTCTTCCAACATTGTAGAACGAAAGCCTTGATGAGAAGGATATAGGTCGAAACGTAGGCAATCCAATGTACATTACTTCCGCATATTATGAGTGACTGTTGATCGCTACCCCCGAATAACTTCTCTTAAATCAGAGCTACGGTCAGTTATTTCTATTCGATTATGAATATTTCATAGTAAATTTATTATTATCATTTAATAATGGAGAATAAAATACAGAAAGATAGCAGAAAGAGGGATTGTTTTCTTACCTTTACCGATAATCATAATCTTACTCTAAGAAAGGCCTCTTATGTACAAAATGATTAAATAGCGTTCAAAGAGGTCGACACCAAAGGCAAACTATGCCTTATTTTTTTTTATTCTTTCTTTTCTCCCTGTTGGCTTTATATACCTTTTAAATCTTTTATCCCCTTAGCCACCTGCTCCTTCCCTGTGGTATCTTTTTTTTTTATTCTGTCTATCCATCTGGCTGAAGATCTCCCGCGTGGGCTCTCGTCGACCAGTGTTGCATCTCTGGTTGGGCAGAGACTTAGCTTGTGGAATCCACTAGCTGATTAAATTAAGGATATAGTATCCTATGTTCATTCTTCCTGTTTTTCTTAAAGAGAAAATAACGAGTAGTAAAATGATGGAATCCTTGGATAAATACCTCGATATATACCGGATTTAATGCTAAAATGAGCGGGTTTTCAGCAAATCGTTGTAGAGGGAGTGGGTTATATATTATCGACTGTAGCAACTAACTGTAGTTAAATAACTCCATTTTCATAAAAAAATGAAATAAAAAAAACTTAGTGTTTATGTAAATTCTCTTACTTATGGGTAGGATTAAATATTTCCCAAACTATGGAAAAAGCGAATATGTAAAAGGAGTATTTTTCTAGGCAGGTGTTTTGTCTTCGTGTTGGTCACCGAGCCATCTGTCTTGTCCGTTTTTCAAGAGAAATCAACGAGAGTTTGGGTTAGCGCTTGTATTCCTTTTACACATTTCTTTGCTCATTGTGTTGCTTGGCTGATGATCTTGAATTTAATGGCTCCTTGGACGAATTAAACGAGTTTTCTGTATCCACTATTTTACGCCTCATTTTCTTTGTTTTTTTTTTTAAACTTTAATAGGTCATTGCTAATGCGATTCCCAACATCCGCTATGATTGCCTCCCTTGGAATTACATAAATGTGTAACTCCCCTGTTTCTTGTGTTTTTATTTTCGTCTCTTTCTGTTGTTGGTATTTTTGAAATGTGTTAACACGGCGTAAAACGATTTAATATTCAATGATAATTTTATCAAGGTTACTTTGATAATCAATTATAATCTGGTTTGGCAAAGTTTGTCTGATAATTACCAAAACAATTAAATACGCTTCTTATGATAAGTTTTAATTCAAGAATAGTGTTTTCCTGATCTCAAATCCGATATCCTCGCACGTTACCTGAGAGGGGCCCGAAATACGCGTTGCCTAGGGACCTCGCCTTAATCCGACCCTAATTAAAATTCAAGCAATGACTGATTTTTATAATATAGTAATGAAGAGGCACGTTTCTAATATCGGCTCTAATTCCATTGAAGAAAGCCATCATTCGATTGAATCCAGTATTGACGGACGATTTATGTTGAGTTTAGGAACGACCTACTGGATTCTGGATTCTGAATGTTATCATTCCTGGTTGCTTACAATCGTCCCACTGAATCGTCAAATTTCGAAACAGAAATAAATAAAGATAGAAACTAAACTGAATATAAATATGTAAAGCAAATTAAGAAGTAAAAACACTGAGATTGTAATGTGCTTAGATCCAGATTACCGCTAAGCCATCGTTGATTCAATAAAGAAACGTACTGTATTCCATTTATGGTTCGTCGATGAATTTATGAACAATTGATTCCCGATGCATCCATGAACTCAGCTCTGAGCGCAATCTAATTTTAATATCTAATTATTATTATTCAAGGACTGCTATTTCATATAATTTGTTTATTTTTTATGTAAACCTGTGTCAATGTTCCGTTTATTCGATGGATCGTTAATGCGGTATATCATGGACAGGCGAAAGGAATCGATATAGTGCCCGAATAATTCCGTCATAGATATCAGATTGATGAGTAAAACTTTTAAATGAGACATAAACTGAGCGGTGAACAATGAAGCTAATCCAGGCTGGTTGGAAGGCAAGCACAGCCTCAAATATTTGCTTTCCTAATCTGGACCTGACCTAAGGGTTTACCGCCTTCCACCTTCCACCGTCCAACTTCTTACTCCACTTGCGCTGTCTTATCCTACTACATTCGTTCTGTGCATAAGGAAATATTTTTTACGAATTACTCACTTATGGACTTATCTAATATATTGAAAGCTGAAATAAAACGTCAAGAGCTGTCTAATCAATAAATATTGTAAAATTTGATATCTACACTATATATATATATATATATATATATATATATATACTGAGGCAGTATAGATCCCTTTTCCAACTCTCAGGAGCACGGGCGGATCTACGAGGGGGGGGGGCTTTCGGGCTGAAGCCCCCCCCCCCAAAATGGTAAAATATAACCATGTTTTATCGAAAAAAATATTTAAAAAGTATCTCTTAAAGTATTATTGTTCGTGTAATTACATTTAAAAGGGCTTTAGGAATCACTTAAACACCATTTCATACAGGTAGTTAGTTTCTTTCTTTTTTTCCACAGTAATTATCGTTATTTTTATGAAAAAAAAACTTTCGGGCTGAAGCCCCCCTCCCAAAATCAAATCCTGGATCCGCTAGTGCTCAGGAGCGATGTATTTTGATGAATGAAGTATCCAACGAAGAGAATTCTTCTGGAGAAGAGACAAATCTCAATCAGATTCTTAAATTCCTACAGCAACTTAATGATGAAAGACATTTAAAAAATTAGGTTTAAAACTCAAGACGGGATAAAGTTCATTATAATGATTTAAACGTGAACATCAAGTCATAGTATAGTGCTATTGAATATCGAACGGAGATATAATGAAAAAAATTAATTTTAAACTATAAAAAGTGACGATTTTGACTTTAAATCAGAGTTTTAAATCGATAACTATTGTTAATTGTAAAACTTTTGTTCAAAAATATGATTTTTATTATTTATGATTAAAATAAGAAATATGTTAATAAAAATTATCAAATGATTATTAAAAATTACAGATAAAAATTTTGATCGGATTTGAGTTGTTTTTTTTTAATTATCGATTTCAAACCCTGCTTTATATTTAACTATAAACTCGATTATTCACAAAAGATATAGCATACATATATCCCACATTAAAAAGAATAGTCCGTGGTACAGACCACTTTTTATCAAATTATTAATATCCTTCTTAAATTTCGTTAATTGCTTTATCTAATCGCAACATACAGTTTTTATTTATTCATAATTAGTGAACGGTTGACTGTCGTGGATAATGAAGAGAAGAATAGTTGGGGTGGTCAGTCAAAAAAGAAGGCAAAAATAAATGGTAATATTTATTTTTGCCTTCTTTTTTGACTGACCACCTCAACTATTCTTCTCTTCAGTTTTTATTTATGTATGGAAATGCTCGGAATTGGAGCGTTTTCAATCTGGAGATCTCTTCTATTTAACTAGTTACTGAAAACTCATTGCTACATACTTGCTTTCCACTTGAAATGTAAGATAATTTGATTAAAAACTCGAGAAAAATAATATATCAAAATAACAAGGTTATATAGACCAAACGGACCAATATTTTTGTAGGCTACTTTTTTTTCGATTTTGTGATCAAATTATCTTGAGATTCAAGTTGAAAGCAAATGGTTATTTATGGGTTTTTAGTACCTCATTAAATTAATTAATTTTCTGACTTAAAAAAAAAAAACATTTGTAGGATACGATAAGGTGAAGCCATTCGCGAAGTTTAAGAAGGATGCAAATAATTAAATAAAAAGTGGCCTATTGTCTATAAATTTTACGGACTATAATAAGTATAATATCGTAACACATATTAAGGAGTTCATGATATAATCTCCGAACTTATTGCTTGTTAATACACATCAAGTGGTGAGGGGGGGGGGAGGGGGAGGACTTGGCAGCTCCCTTTGATGTTATCGAAGGGGAATTGATGGATACAGGATGTAAGATCTATAAAATTGTCAATTCCGGTAATAAAAGTATGGAGAGAAATTAATGATCCCGGACATATCGATAATTAGTACAAACAATAGCGGATTTAGCTAAATGAAATGTAAAGTGGGTATAGAATTATTAAAAAGAGTACTGATAATATTTGAGGGAAAGGGATGCGGCTCAGATATCAATTTCAGAAACTCATCATTAAGTTAACACTGTTTTTATTATGTAAAATGTCTATAATTCAATATCAACTATAATAATATAAAAAATGATAGCAAGAAATACTACCCATGGTTCGCATTTCGATGATTATTTATATTATTATACGCATTTTAATGATTCCATGGCAATCTTTTAGAAATGGCGGTTTTTTTATTATAATTTTCTTAGCAACATCATAAGGAGCATTAAGGTTTCTACGCAGGATTGGAAATGGGAAGAATCCGATGATTTGGTTGAGCACCAATGTTTAATTCAGTATGTCCAGAATAAAAAAATAACTTTCGGGGTAGGTACTGCTGGTTGCAGGAAACAATATAATAGCCATGGTAACCACATCAATCTGCTTCAGACTACTCTTGAATAAAACATTATATTTGTATTCCATATATACAACAAAACAAACTTTATATAATTTATCTATAATAAATCTCTCGTCCATTATATAAGTTTCAGTGCTTTATTGTACGTATTTCAATTAACTGTTACAGATGGTGCTATGTTGCTCTACTCTTCCCTGCTACAATACCTTTGTCTTATCACGCTTCTTGAATTGCCCAGGTCTGTTTATCTTTCTTATCCTGGTTTTATACTTTTTTTCCTCCTTCCCGTCACTATTTTCCATATACCCATTTCTATTTTGTATATATTGATACAATTGCTCATTTATCTTTTTTACATTATTTTAACTTTCTATTCTCTTATTCGTATATTGACTACGAATGACATTTTGAAAGATTTTACAATATATAAATTTTCTATTTATATCTATTATTTCCTTATATAACTTCATATTCCTTTTGCCTGTTTTACATTTTATTCTGAGATTACCATTTTTCATTTCTTATGTTACCTTATTTTTATTATGTTTATTTCATTAGTCTGTACTTTATTATTATTTATTTCTTAGTTCTGTGTTACTGTTATTGTTTTACCTACTTTATTTTACTTTAATTTTCAATCTATCTACTTTATTTTAATTTAAGGTTATTCTACCAACATTTTTTAATCTATACCTTTCACCTCTTTAATTTTAATTCTTTATTTTTCCATGTTTATAGTTTCTTATACCTATTGTTATCTGTTTTTTATAGCCCTGATGAAGACCTGAAATTATTCACTACATTCAACCATCAATCCAAAATTATAAAACTAATACTAATTTGCAATTTATGTTATATATATCCGTAGAATTAAATTTAAAAAAACATTGTTGGTGTGTAGTGTAGCTAAATAAATAAATTAAAAGATCAACTATCGTTTTAGTAAAACAGTTATCAACAATGGGTAAAACACAGCTCAAAGAAACCTTATAAAGCGGAAAAGACAGAAAAAAGAAAACTCCACTTAATCTAGAAATAAGTAATATTAAATGACTGGAGAGGGATACAATAAAATGGAACATTAAGAAATATGAAAACGAAGAGGTATTTAGAAGAGAAGAATCAAGCAATCAGAAATTGAAGGATCTGATGTTTTAGAACCTCCTAGCAAGACTTTGGAGACTGTTCTTTTCGAGGAGAGATTAAAACAAGTTTAGCAGCAAGTCCAAGTCCAAGAAAAGACAATAGCTATTGTTCACTCTTGCCAACTTTTATTTTTAGATTAATGGAATAAATTGTTATTTTGAATTACCTATTTAATCTAATTCCTTAGAAGTTGAAATGAGCTATCCTCTAAAATTCATAATCTCGTAAAGATATAAAAAATTTTGATTGCGCAACTTATGCCATCAAAGGATTAAGTGCAAGCAGCATCTGACGTAGCTGTTCCTCTACTCTTATGACGCAGTTCCACCCCCTCCTGTTTTCTTCAAAGCTAATTACCAACGCTCAAAATTTCCGACTTTTTGCGTTTTCATTATTACTAATAAAAAAAGAAATAAAACTATTAAGAGGTTAGCAATAATTCTTAATTAAAAATATAATTTTTTCGAATTAGTAGCGGATCTAGGATTTAATTTTTTTTTTTTTTTTGGAGGGGGGAGCTTCAGCTCGAAAGCTTTATATATATATATATATATATATATATATATATATATATATATATATATATATATATACATATATATATAAAATTACTAATACCTGTAGGTATATGAAAGGTGTCAAAGTGATTCTTGAAAACCTATTAAAATGTAATTAAACGAACAATAATACTTTTAGACATTATTTTTTTCACAAGAAATGGTTATATTTTATCATTTTAGGAAAGGGCTTCAGCTAGAAAGTACACTTCCCCCCGTAGATACACCTGTGGTTCGAATAATTTATTTATAAAATGTTTTATTCAGAGTCCTATCTTTAAGTTATTTTATTTTCATTAATTGTATAGCGCTCTCGATGAATCTCCAGTAATAAAATGGCTTTAGTACCAGTGAAGCGGATGAGAGGGTAGCGCAGGGATCTCCTCCTCCATAGTTGGAGGGACAAGCCTGCCTCGGCATATCCTCGTCTGATTGTAAATAGTGTATATAGGTATGCACGTGTTTTTGTCTTTGTTTTGTTTTCAAGTTACATATCTTTAAGTTATTTTATTTTATTTTTTTTTTTACACGAATCGACCAGCTAGGACCACGCGAATATTATTTCTTGTTCTTCTTCACACCTTCTGCTTTCCTTCCACTCCAATACTCTTTCATCCTCCTGGACTGTTCCTCTAGCTCTTCCTTAGTCCATTTTTTCCCTCGTTTCTCCCTCCTCCCCACAAGAACCTCGACCCTTTTTAGTTTTCCTCCCAAAATCTCTATATCCAAGCAGTCCTTATAATTGATTTATAGCCATTTCCTCTTTTATTTGTTTTACTTATCCTCCCATACTTTTATAACTGCAGACTTGGTCGAAAATTTTGCTTGTTTAATCTCTCATCGTTCATTCTGACCATGTTCCCGTAGAACCTGTCTCCTGGTCCTGATGGTAGTTTTCAGATTTTCCAAATTCCTATATATTTCTTCATTGAATTTTCACCTCTACCCGTCTTGCGTTATTTTGGGACCGTGAATTCTCCTCAGAGTTTTCCTCTCAATCTTCAGAACTTTCTTTAGGCCCGGAAGGCTGACTGTTTCCATACCATACAGTATCACTGATCTTACTACTTTACTGTAGCGCCTTATTTTTGCATTAGAAAATAAATTTTTCTTGCTGAAGATGTTTATTTTATTTATTGTATATACTTTTTGATTATTAGTTAGTTATTTTGCTTCTTTTTACTTTATATTTTTTTTCTGGTACATGTGTGAATGTGATCTTAAATCCCTATAACCAATGTTCAAGTGACAGAATGGTATATTATTCAATAAATAAATAAAAAAAAATTAATGTATATACTTTTTGATTATTATCAAGTTGTTATTTTACGTCTGTTTTATTTAATTTACTTATATTTTCTATAAATATGGTGTGAATGTACTCAATCCTCGCTATAAGAATTGTCCACATTGTCATAGAAGTACTCAATAAAACAAAAAACAAAAAAATTAGTCCAATCATGAAATCATTATGATACGTCAAAAATTGCCTCTGCCTGATATAAATTTACGACTTCACACTCACAGTATTAGGTGGGTCGTGATAAGGATTCTGAAGAAAAAAAATTGAGTTCACAGTTTATCTACAGCAGCAGTGACCGAAAATTTGTAGTTTGATAAATGTTTTTATTAATATTTCAAAGAGATAAAAGGTGAGTTTATACTAAATTAGAGGTGATAAAATCTGTAAGAAAATAGAACATAGCCATGTTTCTTGGCATCCTTAAAGGTTAAGGGCGTAGGTGGTTGAAGATTATCGATACCCTCTCCCCCCATCCCCTCCCCACACCGCCAAATCACGTTAGTAGGCGTTTGTTTACAATGTATTAGTCTCAGCAAACAAACACTTTTATGGATCTAAAAATAATTCTTTGACCTTTTGGAACACATGAATAAATAATAGGACACCGTGCATCCGAAATAAACTGACATGAGCATATAAAATAAAAAATAATTCATAAGAATGACGTTCATTAAAATGGCGTTTGTTTTTCGGTGTTTTTTTTACGGTAAAGGTTAACCACCCTTTGGTCAATTATACTTCGGTGAGAAGTAGCGGATTCAGACTTCAATTTAAGTTTGTTTTTTTTAATTTAATTTTTATTTTTTTAAATATTAATTCCAAAGTAATATTAAGGGATGTACGAAATGACGATTATCATTAGATTCTCCTTAAATGCATGTAAAAAAAAAAAAATTAAAGTTTAAAAAATAAAATGCATGAACAAGAAAAAAAAAAAAAGAAATTATATATATATATATAATACTTATATCGAGACTAAATAAGGAAAATCAGGTTGATGAAACAGTTTAAATACTTTAGGGGAACTCGCAAACTACAATGAGGGAAACATGCAACACCAACTAAGGAAGTAAAATTGGATAAATTAAGGTTCTTAGTCAGGAGTTATATAAAAAGAATCTTTTCAGGAAAGCCAAAATTAAACATTATGAAACAGTCATAAAACCGGCCATACTCTATAGGATTTACCAATATGGAAGCACTGCTGATAACAGAAAGAAAGATCCTGAGAATAATATAGGGGACCAGAAAGGTGGGGGAAGAATACCGATCAAAAATGAACGATAAGCTTTATGAACGGATTGAGAACTTGGAATCATTGATGAAAAAAAGAAGAGATCAAAATTCTTCGAGCACATGAAGAGAATGGATCTGAATAGCCTGAACAAACAAATATTCGATAAAGTAAGGGGACTGAAGAACATAGAAGGTTATCCAGAACAAATAAAAGAAGAAGTGAAAAAAATAGGTATCAAAGAGGAAGACTTCCAAGATAGGGATAAATTCGGGAAAATAGTGATGAATGTGAAGGTTCTTGTAGCGGATAAGAGGAATCAAGAGAGCAAGAAAAGGACAGAGGAAAGAAGGAGAGAGATAGGAGAAAAAAATGTAAAGAATATTGGCACAATGGAAAAGAAAAAGACCTAGAAGTGATATACGCGTGGCCAATGGTAGGCCTGTATCGCGATAAATAAATAATAATGCTCATATATATTCAACTAGTTCTGTATATTTATATATATATATAAGCTTTATTGATTGTCTAAGGATTAACAAGTATGCTGTGCATCTAGCAAGCCATTATAATTGGGCACGCTTTTGTATGAAAATATAGTGTTTCTCTCTCTTTTCTCGAAACTTTCAAACATTTTGTACTTGTACATAGTATATTACATTATGGTACACTGAAGTAGTATCTTCAGTTTCAACGGTATTCATCTGTGGAAAACGTTTTAAGCAATTAAAATTTGGGTATAAACAGTTTTAGCTAAATATTGACCAGTACTTATTGAAAGAATATATATACTTCTGATTCCTCTGGAATTTAATGATATTTATCAACTGATATATATCAGGGCATATGTAATTTTTAAAAAAATCTAGTTTTTAAATAGGTTAAAATCTTTATTTACTCGATATGTTATTAGAGGTAAAAGTTAGGTTATTCATTCCATTATTTGTAATCATATATCTTACATAAATTTGAATCGAGGCTAAATAATAATAAATTTCCTTTAATTTTAACAATCTTGACATATATAGAAATTCGAGCTCTTGTGCTATATTTGGCGTATGTGTCAAACTGTTGTGGGACAGTTCCAATTTTATAAACCGACAGGTAATCTCCTCGGGTAGAAAACTTCTGAAAAAAAAAACAAAAAAAAAAGGAGTTTTTTTTTCAATCAAAAGCCAAGAACATCCGAACGCTGATAAAATAAACCATTCAAAACCGTCCGCTCATATTTTCCAGTGGGGCGAGTATAGGATGGCCCCTCCACGTCAAATATTGACAGTGACACTATCTTTCAGCTATCCTATCCAAGTTTCCAATCCAACACTTCAATGAAGGTTTTGAAGTCTTCTCTACAGAAATAAACAAAACATTGGCCAAATGGGAGTGAACTTCGCTCAAAGGAAGGAAGCATAATAACATGAATGTTTGGCGAAGTTTAGGATCAATGTCAAAAGCTAATTAGAAATGATTTTGTATTACAAAAAAATCTTCATTAATTAATAAATTATGAAACATTTTTTACTTTATTAATTCATTTTTTTATTCAGATTAACAATTATATTTATAGATAGTGACTAATGGATCTACTTGCTAGAGATCCTATGATAAGACCCTGGATTCCTAAATATTCCTTTTTAGAGCTATTCAGTTTATCCCAGTGATAATTTTACTATACATTTAACTCAATCAACCGCAAACAAGTTCTGAGCTTGATTTTCACAGGAGACAATTCTCGTGAAGTCTTCCTGTAATACTTAAAAGGGCCTGTTCAATTAGGTTATTTATTTTGTGCATTTTAAAAACAGAATAAAATCATTGTTTTATATTTTAGTGTAATGGAAGAAAAAAAAAACACTTTCTTTTGTATTTTATAATTAAAAGAAAATACAGTTTAAAAAATGTATTGTGCATTTTATTTCTTAAAATGTATTTTAATTTGCAATTTAAAATATATCATTCGAAAAACTGCAGGTTTGATCCAATACTTCAATTGCAGATGGCGTGGTGATTTAACTAAGACTACTGTAGCGTACTCATTTTCTTTCGCGGTTCGCGTATAAATTACATCTGTAATTTTGCTGATCTTACCTCGAGCATAGCAGTCTTCGGATTGTTTGACAGGACGAGCAATATTCAAAGAAGAAGTACTTGAGAAAGTTTCTTCACCACAAGCACTCAAATTTCATTGTATTGTACAACCGAAAATTTTGTTTAAAGACAAATTTACAATATTCTTGCCATATAGTTTTAATTAAGATGCAATAGAGCTGCTTGCAGATGAATGAAAAGAAATAGCCCAAGACAGGCAGAGATGGAGCAAGCTTATTAAGGCAGCAAAATATCTATATAAACATGGTATGCAATGGTAATGGTAAAATGGTAATGCAACAGAAAAAAAAAATAGTTTTAATTTTTCTACTGCCAATTTAAGATAATTTTTCACCAGGTTTTCGTAAGAACATGTCTGCAATAGATCAAATTTTAACCCTTAAACAACTGGGTGAAAAGATGTATGAATTCGGCCACTTCCTGTCGATAATATTTGTGGACTTTGAGGCATCTTACCACACAGTAATTAGAGCAATGACACTTTACAGTGCAATGAAAGAAATGGGTATCCCCAGAAAACTCATTGGAGTAACTAGGCGTACCTTGGAAAACAATAAATGCCATGTCCCGGATAAGCGAAAACAGTAGCACTTCGTTTAATGTGAAGGGTTGAGACAAGATGACGCACTGGCAACAACTATTTAATCTAGTACTACATAGAATTGTTAACGGGATGGGACTAAACCATGGCAATACAATTATTGGGAGATCACAAGCCGCTGAGGAGGAAGCATTCAGCAAGACTGAGCAGGAAGTGAAATACATGGGACTAAAAGTGAATACAAACAAAACCAAAATGATGTGCATTAAGAAACATGATGTGCTCCCCACAACAACGAGTTAGATTCGAGAAAAATACTTTGATGTAGTTCCATGATTCCACTACTTGGGAGCTACAATAACAGACAAGATGGAAGAGGAAGCTGAAATAAGATGCAGATTGGCAGCAGCCAACAGAGCATAGTTTTCCCTATCTAAAATTATTAGAATCAGGCTTCTTAGTCGCACTACGAAAATAGGGCTGTACAGATGTCTCATAAGGCAAATAGCGACTTACGCATGCGAAACATGGACGCTCAACAAATCAGTTGTGCATAGGCTTGTTCGTTCCGAGAGGAAGATTCTGAGAAGCATCTTTGGACCAGTCTAAGAACAACATGCCTGAATGCGGAGTTGTACGGCGAATACAAGGATTTGAGTATCTCCAACTTCCCTGGTGGTTCGCTAGGTGGTACCTCACCCTAGGATACCCGGATGGTGTCCTCACAGACATACGACAAGGAGGAATGAGCACATCACATGATCCAGATAGAATTGTTCGCAGCAAAATGGTAGATTTGTCTGTTGCGCCATTAAAGAAAGATGTTTATTTTAATTACAGGGTAAGCAATAGGTGATAGGTTTTCACTGAAGCCTTAAATTTGATTTTTTTGATAAAGATAATTTACTTCTTTCAAACGTACATTTCTCATATACATAAATACTTTTTTATAATTTATTTATAGGAAGAATTGTTCATTGTAAAACTACCATACAAATAAAATGTATTTAATTGTTTATTTAATTTATTGTTTCTTGTATGTTTTTGTTCATTTTTTAAAGCAATTTTTTATTTTTACCTGTATATATATATATATATATATATATATATATATATATATATATATATATATATATTATACTGTGTATATATATATATATATACTTTATTCCTGTTTATGGATTATTAAACAAAAATATATATATATTTTTATTATGACAGGTCTTTTCCCGTCACGGCAGTGTTCTATTAAACATAGTATAAAAGGCCGTTAGAGAAGATGGCATTGTATTAAACTAGTGATAACCGCACAAATAGAGAGAAGAGTGTGGCAAAACGGGGCTAACAGCTTCAGGCGGAAGTCTGTCAGCTTTTCCGATGGCTGTCAGCTGGGTGAAAGCCTCGGGGGAAGCAACATATTCTTTTCCACCTCCATCCCTCCCATCCCTCCATCCCTCCCATCCCTCCCATCCCTCCATCCCTTTCTATGGGACTTCTTCCCCTTCTCAGAATGAAGTAGCCCACATCTTCCCCCTTCACAATGCACTCATATAAGGCCAACGTTTAACATAATTTTTATCATACACAACTTCATAGTTCTAACATTTTTCACGATTACACCGTACAAGTCGGAGATAGAAGAAAAAAATAACTATCATATTTGATCAATATAGATTAATATTTTTACAATATAGATTTGATCAATATAGTTTAATATTTTTACAAAAATACTACATTAATCTCACAGTTTTTTTTAACAAGTAAGTTTACTATCTTCATATTATAAAATTACAACCTTTCAAGAAATTTTTTTTTACAGAACTTATACAGAACTTCTTTTTTTGTTTTGTTTTTTAACTTTTAAGTAAAACTTCTATTTATTTTTCCAAATAGTCGATCTAAAAAATGACTTTTAGTGCACATTTACTAGTTGTATTTTTTTTATAATACAGTTGTTAACATCAATGAATAAAAAAAATTTAATATAATACAATATATACAAAGTAAATGATTTGGACAAATAACGAAACGCAAAGTAGTGTTAACAAAGTTAATACCACGGCCACACAAATAAATCAAATGAATAGCGAAACGTTGATTAGTTTATTAGACGCCCGAGAGAATCGAACGTTTGCATTAAAGTCCTTTAGTAATACCTAAGAAACAAATAAATAGAAATTTTATAACCTGACCCATATAGTGACTGAGCTCTAAGCACAAAAACCTGAGTTAAGCTTAGGCACCACTTAGACGAGGAATGAGGTCATATATTTAACTGTTAAATGTAACCGTTATTTGGGAAATCATTGTAAGAGAAAGTACAGGAAATAAAAAAAATCTATGACTTTACTATAGAAACTCTCAATCATAATTTCCGATTAAAAGATATAATATATACTATAATATAATAATATATACTTACAAGGAAAAAACAAGATTGTAATTTATTTCGAGAAAAAAAATAATAATTTGAGATACTTCACAGGAGTTCAACAAGTACCATTTCCTACAAAATAAATTATTTGTCAGAAAATATTATCCATTCCCCATTTTTCGTTCCCTTGATTTATAAAAAAAATTATTTATTTTTAGAATACAATATACTTGAATCGCTAAAGTGCCGTTAAAAACAAATAATTCAATGATTCTCTAATTCATGAATTACCAGGACAGATAAAATAAAATGATATATGTATAAGCAAACTAAATATTCCACACCATAACATAAAAAAGACGCATAAACTAGAGCAAGTATATCACTCCAAGATAGAATGATCTTTTATAGTGCATTAATTAAATATTATATATTAAGTAACTAACTAAGAGCGGATGGATAGATGGCTAGATCGGGAAAACATTGAGACTGGTCAGGAAATGATTCCACTCACTAAAGCTTCAAGCTTCTTTAGGAAAGATAAAGAAAACTTTATTTAAAAATACATTCATCGCCTCGATGGACGAAATCACAAACACCACAATAACAAGCAATTTGGGAGTAAAACCAGTCGAAATCGTAACAGAAGAAAACAGGCAAGGCTGGTATGACCATGCCAAAAGAATGCAGGAGGATAGAATAGCCAAAATCATGTACGAGGAAAGAGTTCAAAGAAGAATGCCAAGAGGAATACCTAGAAACACATGGGGGAAAGTGAGGTAGGGTTTCGATAGTAAAGAAACGGGCTGGAATAGACGCAGTGAGCTGGTGCAAGATTTTGATACCTGACTCTAGAAACAGGAACCTCAACGCAGATTAACGGTAGAAGAGGACTCAATTAAGAAGGGGAAGAAGATGAAAAGTAACAGTCTATTATCATATAATTGTATTAAGACGAGGGATAAAGAAAGACAAATAAGACTGAATAAACAATAGACTCAAATTCAAAATTAGTCACCACTTGTATAACATGTTTATTTTATAACCAACATTGCCTTACATTATTTTTTTGTAAGTATAAGTAATAAGAATATTCTTATAATATTCTGTAGTATATACCATGTTATTAAAAATTATTATGCTTTATGGATGTATACAAAAATCAAATATTATATTTACATCCACCATTGTCAATAAAACATTCTCATTCATAAAAAAAAAAAATTATCAATTTCAAAATTTACTCATGTTGTTAGGGTCTTTAATTTAGAAAAATTGTTTCCGTAAGAAAGTTGCCGGATGCTCAGTGGAGACGTTAGGGTTCGCAAAAAAAAAAAAAAAAAAAAATCAAGAGTCAATTAAACATTAATAACTATCTAACAGGCGCCACGCTATTTAATTTGTTGAATTTGGAAAATAGCGAAAACCATAAAAAAATAAATAAATTTAATTAAGAAAAAAAAAAGATTTGGAAGCGAATCGAGCTACGAACTCGGAACCTATGGGTTTAAAAACATATGCTAATTAACCTCAAAAAACTATCGAACCTTCTTACTCGGTTAATAAGGTTCATTTTCATGATTCTCTATCATAAATAAATTTATACATACATATTTACAAAATCTCAATGCCGAACTTTGTCCAATTGACACTTTGAGTTATTTGAGGAAGTTGAGGAGTTATCTAATTTATTTTTAGTTAACCCTATTCGAGGTAAAACCAACAATTATTTTACGAATTGATTTTTTTTTTTTTGTATTGTATTTTTCTTCACAATGTTCCAACATTTTACTGTTTGTATTTCCATCTACGTTTCCTTTTACATTACTCTGTGTATGCTCATTTTGGTACTTGTCATTTCCCACCCCTACAATAGATCTGTAACTGATATCTGGTTTGTTGTGCTAATTTAATATTCACTGATATTTTATTTATTTTTACCTTGTACCAATTAACGATATATTTTTTTGAATATTATATTTTTAGCCCTCATGAAGAGGTACAAAATACGTTGAAACATAGGCAAATAAAATAAACGCTACTATAATTAGTGTTGCCCGAAATTGGTACGGGTCTTGAACTTTACAATACCAAGGCCAAGACAAAGATTAGTAAAAAAAAAATGTTTTTTGTGAATAAAAATTAAGGTAAAATAGTTACTTATACTTGACAATTTAATTACTATATGAAAAGAATTGGTATAATAATATACTTTTGCATTAAACTCTTTTTCATTTCGGCTCAGTTAGGTTTCCACTATCTGAACAATTACATTAATATTTCTATAGTAATAGGCTAATAGGTAACTGCAAGGCGGGGGACGCTTGAGCAAGATTAAGACCAAAGCCAAGACTGAATGCGCAAGACCAATGCTCGTCTTGGTCTCGCATTTGAGCAACACTAACTACAATATTTAGTGTGTTTCTATTGAACGCATTCCCCGACCATCTTTTCAGGAAATTTTTACAAACTGGTTGCTTTGAAATGTAAAGAAAAAAAAATAATAATAGGAGAATACCTTTATTTTGAAAACATTTTTTCTAAAAAGAATAAAATCTACTTAAGAGTGCTAAACGCAAACAAATAGCTACAGAAATACAGCAACTCAAAGGCAACGCAATAGGAGCAAAAGTAGGGGGCTTCGTATTTGAGAATATAATTTGTCACTGCCCGCTTCTACCACGCAATAATATCATTCTACCTCCTTGACATCTCTGCTAAATGGAAAAACATCTCTTCTCACTAACAAGGGAGATTCAGTGCAAAGAAACTAAATATTAAAAAATGAATAAATAAAATATTTAAATATATTTTACATGTTAAAAAGCAATTGTATAGTGAAGTAATTGTATAAAGACATATAGGTATGGGCTAGGTCCAAGGTGATTTGTTGGATGTATAGGAGAGAAAATGTGAATCAAGATGGAATTATTTAATTTTTGCTGAAATTTAATTTTCATTAAATTACTTTAAATATCTTGTTTATAAATTACGCAATTAGTTTTTTTTTACTTTTAGTATTTTTTTACTTTCAGTTAATATTATTGCGATCGTGAAAAATTTTGAATCCGTGTTTTCGTAGGAAATACATGTTTCAAAACCCTAAGAATCGAAATAATCAAGTCTCGCAAAACTGCCTGAGTACATGTGAACAGCATAACTAAAATACAAAGAGACGTACTACACTGAAATTCTGCATTTAAGTTGGTGATGTTACAGCAACTATTACGCTAAAATAGACTTAATGTAAGTGACATTTCATGTAGCCGATTTCACATTTTTTTACAATTTTCTCGAAAACATCTCTACATAATTTTATTAAACTCGTTGTATACAAGTAAAATGGTATTTACTATTAATTAGATCTCATCCTCCTGGCAAATCTCGTAGAGTGACAAGAGCTGTAATGAAGAATTTTAAAAATGCCTCGATCTAAAATATCTTAAATTTAATTTATTAGAAATAATTAAACGTCTCACATTGACAGCAGTAAATAAAATGGACTAATATTAACTATGAAAACAAATTTAACCAAAGGAGAAAATAGGAAAAATATTTTCGCATAGTTAAAAACAAATGTCCGGCAATACGAGATGTAATACAAATGTATTGGGTTGGCAAATAAGCCCTTTCGGTTTTTCAGGGTGAAATAAAACTCAATGTATTGTTGACATAAAATTTATTTTAATCTACAATATATCGACCATTATTTAATATGGTTTTTTTCCCATATTTCCTCTAACTGCATAATGCCATGTTCATAGAATGTCTGGAGTTTATTGATAAAAAAATTGATCCAAGTGGTTTTTTATGTCCTCTTCCTTTTGGAATTTACATCGATTCACGGAGTTCTGCAGAGACCAGAGTAAGTGGTAGTCACTTAGATCTAAGTCTGGTGAATAGGGAGGGTAGGGAAAAAGTTCCCATCCAAGGCTCAATAATTTATTGCGTGTGAACAATAAGGTGTGGGGCCAAGCGTTATATTTTATATACATAAAACGTGTATATAAAACGTCTTAGTGGAACGCAACACCCTTCCGATCATTTATAACTCTTCAACATGTTCTCCAAATTCGATGTTACTATATCCGTTCGAAAGCTGGATTATTGCTCTTAAAAGTCGTATGCATGTTTTTTTTTATTTAATGCATAAATAAGGAATAAATGAACAAAAACTCCTTATAGGTTTTTATTTTTTATCTCCATTTGTAGTTTACGAAGGTCTTGTCTTGTTGATTAGTGTGGTTAGAGGGTCATTTTGTGTAGTTTATGTGGTCCTAAATTTCTTGTAGATAGCTAAAGTCGTATTTAAATTATAACATTTATTATGATTTTCGAAAAAAAATCATGTGAGGGACCAGAACATTAAGCCTGGAAACATAGCCGAGCTTGTGCAAATGTTTTTCTACACATTTAGGTCCAATCTCTCGCATTGATTGGGTGGGATTTTGAACAAAAATGGCCTTTACATTCTCGTTTCAATTTCATGTGGGCGACCAGACCGTCGAGTATCATTGATATTAACATTTCCTGAATGAAATTTGGTAAACCAATTTTGACAGGTGCGTTCGGTTAATGCATTACCCCCAAATAAGCACTGCCAATTTTTCTATGAGCTTCTGCAGCACGCTTACATTTTTTAAAATAATACAACAAAATATGCCGATAATGAATGATATTTTCTGCCATATTCACAGTGCAATAGCAAACACAATGCTAAGCTAGTTTTAACAAGAGTTAACAGATATAGTTGGCGACATATAACAAACGGGTTAACAATCCACCTTAGGGATTAATTCATCAGATTCATCAGAAGTGTGGGTATGAATACTTAATGATATAATGAGCCCTAATACCTATTGCACTTGATCGTGGCAGCACAATTCATTCAGAGACCCGATTCTCCTTAATAATAAATTCAAGTAAAAAATATTTATTAATGTTTAGATATTTATGTTATTCATACATATTAAGTTATATTAATATTTATAATATATTAACTTAGGTTATTCGGGGCAAAAGGTAATTATATTTTTTGACGAAATAGGAAAAGGAAAATTAAGGTGTTAAAATATAGAAGGAGAGGGAGCGATTACTTGCGGGATTTTTCTTTTAGGGGTTTTGAAATTCACAAGAACGTTTAAAACCCAAAGCAACCTAGATACATTTAATATAAATATTCAACATCATATTTCATTTTGAAAAACGTTATATTTGTACTTCTCTCAGCTTAAGCGGCCACGTTCGCTCCCGTAAAGAATAGCCGGGAAAATAATAATCCTGTAAATTGTTACATTCAGGTTTCAGGGAAGCAGATAAGAGCCGAGTAATTTTGCGACAAAGAAATAACCAGCATTTCCTGGCTAGAAGATTACTTTTCTTACCTCTTGAATTTCGTTTCCTTTAGATATTGCTCTGCTTGAGCTTTGGTAGTAATCCCCCTTAATAGAAATGGGTAGTTAATAGTACTCCGATTAACCCGCTCAAGCTAAACCGACTATCCCAGATTATCCGATGGTACTATGAAAATAGAAAAAATAGTGGGTTAGGCTATTATCAGTATTAAATGAATCACCAACATAATTTTTTTTTTTTTGTGATCCTCAGAGAGTCCTCGGAGAAAGCCTAACAAAATCGACAAAAAAGTAAATAAAAAGGTTCGGGAAAGGTATTTTTTGTTGCGTGCCAACGTTTCGACATAAGTTGTGTGCCTTCATCAGGGCTGCCTGGAGGTGTGAAGGGTGGAAGTACTTCATTGGACCTGTCTTCTAACAACTAGGCTCCCTGTTCCTCCCCAACGGAACCAAATCCATCCCCTTTGTTTAAACTCTATATTTCAAATTTAATGGCCTTTGTCCGACTTCATTAGGTACTCTACGCTTTAGGGTCATTCGATTTATAGCGGTTAAGTAACTTTACAAGAAAAATTACCAATTAAACAGAGAGATTGATGATGAATGTATATTTAACATATGTCAAGAACGAAAATTAAATAATTTCATCCAGCCTTTCAGTAAAATATAAATACGTGTGTGTTTATTTTACTTTACCCCCTCCCCCTTTTTTTACGCTCTCGTTCATTTAATATTTTTCTTTTCCAGTCAATTTTTCGTAATTTCCTAACATAACAAAATGTTTTATGTAATAAGAAATTACATAAATAGTCAGACGCTAAGAGTTCGCACAGCCTTAAAGACTTAAGTAGGTATAATTAATGGATTAATACAATAACGTGAAATATTGTTGACCAGTTTCTGTAAACAGTTCTTATTTGATCATTAATATTTGCATGATCTATTAATGAATAAAAAAAAAAACATTTATTGATGTACCATGCAAACATATTGTAAAATAAAAAAATTAAGTTTAAGCGAAAAAACATTGAGTACATATTTTTATAAATTGAGGTCATATTCCACCAACGTTTCATTTATTTAATCCTGACAACGTTTTGGCCAACATTAATACCATTTTCAAGTTTCGAAAATGTTTGTCAATATTAGATTACCATTTTAATACATTCACAATTAAAAGATTAATTTTCTTTTATATAGTTATTTAATATACTGACTTTTTCATACATTTATACTTTATATAAATTATTATACTTTTTTAATTGCCTACCTATCACGTTCGTTAACTTTACACATTATATAAACTTCTTGATTTCTTAGTTTGTTTGTTGGGGTTTTAAGGCGTAAAACATCAGCGTCGTTAACACCTGTAAATTAATTTTGTTTATCTCCGGATTAAATTATTAAGAGATTTTAAATTTTTGTAAACAAACCGTCTGATTTCAAGAAACCTAACACCTAACTTTATTGTGTCTTTGTCATCCACCAAAATGTTTGCTATTGGAGATGTAAGCCCTAAATTATTTAGACTCGATACGTATAAAGTACACTCCTGTAAAATATGGTGTATTATTGAAGTGTTGGCTGTTTGCTAATAAGGTAAGATTGGTATGGCCTATTCTCAGTCTGGTTAAGACATCCTCTTATCTGCGGATATGACACGATTTGATGTTGACCATAGCTTTATAGTTTTTTTATGATTTCTTTTAATTTGCATGGCACACTCTCATTCAACATAGATTGCCATCTATGAGTTATTTGTTTTTTGAGGGGAATACTTATATATTGCGGCGTTAGAATGGCAGCGCCACGGCCCGATTGATTTCTTAGTATTTTTCGGCGTAGGGTAACTCATTAGTTCAGCCATGGGATATTCAACTCACGGGCACATCTAGCCTCTATAATAAATTGGATATCTGATACCACATCACCTAAATAAAAAAGCGTTGGTAGCCGCTTCATGCATTAACCTTTTACAAATTTTGTTGACTTTAATCATTCTACTTGACTTTGATGAGGCTTTTTGATTGAGACTTTTTTGTTACCCACTTCTCGAATAATAAACTATAAGAGTATTGGGTATTGAATAGTATCGTGTTGCTTTGAAATGTATCGTGTCCTTAAAGGCATTTAAATTATATAGGTTTGTATGACGATTTTCACAAAAGGCCTAAATAAAAGTCTTTACGAAAAGTAAAAGCGCTACGACGACCCACGATGATGCAGAGGGTTTGGACGACAGGGATTCTGCCCAGACGTTCCACCTCGTTACACAATATGTTGTCCTGGCACGCGATCAACGCGTCTCACTAGTTTTTACCCTTTTCCATTATTCAACTCCATCGACTATATTTATCAACGTCTCAAACTCCGAACGCATGCCCATAAGGTCACTAAAAGATAAATGCGTTACAGTTACAAGAATAAAAAAGAAACACTCATTGTTCGTTACATGGGAAGAGACCTTAATCATTTGATTTATAAATTCCATAAGCAACGCACTCAGACCAACACGATTTCCATTGGAACAGAAAAGAATAGATAGTTTTTATAGTTCGTTGTACGCAAAAGCCTACCCATTCAGATTATTCATAAATATCTGTTCAGTTCGCAGCATAGAGTCCCGATTTTTCATTACTAGTAATGAACGAAAATATGATTAAAAAAAAAGTTAACCCTCTTCCCTAAAAATTTTTTAAGTTTAAAAGTACTTCGGACCCGAAAATTAAATTTGAAAAAATCCGTTTGTCCACCGTCCGGCGGCTTATCTCTGAGACTTCTGAGCATCTTCATTTTGATTATTTTGAGATTTTTTTTTTTTTACTATAGAAAAAGTAACTTAATAATGATATGTAAACAACTAAAAAAAAAATAGAAATAAAGTATTTTCAATAATATTTTTAGTTGTAATGTGAGAATAGAAAAAATATATATATATAATTACATAGAAAGATAAAACAAATCCTGGAAAAAAGAAAAAATTACAAAAGCAAGAAAAGAAAAGGCATTGATTTGTGATGTTAAAAACATTAACAATAAAATTAACCAAATTTCTAACAGCATATACAGTAATTTTAAAAAATAATATTAATAATAAAAATAACAACTTCTCAAGAATAATTATAATTGTAATAGAAAGGAATATATACATATATAAAAGGTGATTCAGGGTTATGTGGCCAAACTTCAAAAATGAACTAAGGACCTCAAAACATTTAATATGAATGTTAATGTTTACATTTAATTAATAAAGTAGTTTGAACAAATAAATAGGTTTTATTTATTTCATATAACGTAAATAATTCATAACAACGAGAATCTTTAGGTGTGAATATCTGCTAAACAAAGCGTTGGGGACATACCTTCAGAGGAAATGTTTTTCTTGTTTTGAGGTCCTTAGTTCATTTAAACCTGAAATACCTTGAATAAAAAGAAAAAGAAAAACCTAAATAAATGAAGAATTTGATATTTAATAATATCATTAATGTTTATATAGTCACCCAAGAAAGATAATCGGAACTCCACATTACCGTCCAAATTTTCTTTTCAAAATGGCGGCTGAAAAACACGAGACGCTATAGACTGTAGGGACCAAACGGCTGAAAGCGATTTAAATGAAAATTTTCTGAAGTGTTCCCTTTGAAGCCCTTTACATTTACGAATAATACATACTTCTCCGAAAAGAAGCAGGAAAAGAAGTTACGATGAATGCAAACTTTTTTTTTTTCGATTAATTCAAATAATACATTTACTTTTTTTTTGTGGATTACGTTAGTTCGAAAGTCAAAGAAACTTATTTAAAACAATCGTCGAAATCAGACAATTAGGAGCCGAGATATAGCGTTCTCAACGTTCAGCACATGTTCGGCGGCAAAGCCAACCTGTTTCTATTGCATTCTGCTGGAACAATTTATATAATTTTTTCCAATCGTCATTACTGTCTATATTCCTTAACAAGAAATTCAAATAAAATATTCTTAAAGAGGATAACACTTGTCTATTAAATAACTATATTTTATTTCCTTCAAAAAGGTACGGGAAGTTATGTGACATGGCACACATATTTGATACATAACTATCGGAGAATATGATTTTTCTTTTATCCCAGAGATCAATTTTAAGAGAACATATGACGTATGCACATATGTTCTCAATATGCATCGTTTATCCACATTTTATGTTAAATGATTATAAAATATCCAATGCAAGATAACACAACGAATTCGATGACCAGGATCATTAACGACTTCTTGTTTTCTTAAAACTTTCAACATAAAATCATTATTAAATGACGGCAGTTAAAACATTAAATATCAAATAATATTAAATAATTAAATATCATTCACTTGTCGGTTTTAATTCGAATTGTAACAGGATTATAATACAAAGGATATTACCAAGCCCTAGGACACCTCTGTCAATTAGCAGCCACACATAATCGGGTAGAAATGTCAATCGATTAAATAAATCATCTACCATTGCAACTTTGTGCCCCTAATTTGAACCAATTTATAACTTATGTGATATTTAAAAGCATATCTTTTTAAATCACTATAATATACCTATGATTTTTAATATTAAACAAAACGTAGTGTCTGAATTATATCCTCACATTGAATAGAATAAAAAAATTAAACTAATAGCTGGAATTAAAATACCAAAAATAATAAAAAAAATAAACTCTACCACTACAACCTGTGAAGGGTACTGTATATAATAGGGTACTGTACTGTAAGGGGGGTCAGTACAGTTTCAAGCCAGTTGCGTAGGGAGGTCATCATGTCGGGATCACACTAAACCAGTTGTTTCCCCTTAATTAATTATTTAATTAAGATTGCCTCCTTTATAGAGGCTGGGTGTGGTAAGGTGGCCCAGGAGGGCGTCCCGACCTTAGAGTCGATCCACGGCTAATGAAACAGAATAAATAATTACCTACCAATAGTCAGTGCCATACTGGGTAAAAGAAGAACAAAGTAAGCTAGATATATTGGGGTATGGAACACCAGTTCATCCTAGCAAAGGAAGATTTGAATGAAATTACTGACAAAGCCTAGAACTATTGGTAGAGTAAAATATTAAATTCGTTTTTAACAACTCATCAAGCCCCATATACAGACTTTTAAGCTCTTTAGGTGCTATTGAACATTATTTAAACATGAAGACAACAATAGAAAAAAATCAGATTTGGTAGCTCGAAAAAGACTGATAGGACAGGGCCATGCATCAAGAATCTAATTTGCTAAACAAGACTTCGACTTCAAGCGAGAAGAGGAGCAAAAGAAGTAAAGAAACAATTTTCTATCTCCTTAACAATTGCCTTATCTTCGATGGCATTAGTAGCACAGAGATATCTATAATTGTGTGGAAGCCACCTTAACAGTATAAAGCATAACAAATTTCAATAAACTATATCACTATTCCTGCCGTTGCCTTAAATTGAGAAACATGTTATTAGACTGAGAAGGGATGGCTCAAGATAAACCCTAAGAAATTATCAAAACGGGAAAAGGTTTATTTCATTGAATTATTTAGTGCTGAAAATGTAAATGTACACCTACATGTAGTATATTTTACGTTCTTCATCAATGAGGATGTACCTCCAAAAGAATTTAAAATGTTAATTTAAGAAGTTTAAATAGTTACTTAAGTCAACTCCTCCCTTTAAAGTTTTGTACGTTTGACCAATTAAAATTTATTATTATTATTATAGTCAGTGCTTTATCCACTGAGCTACTCCGCTCTCCTAAAAAAATAAATACAGTTATTTCAAATTCATTGTAATACTTATTTACATATATGATTCATATTTCAAACTTCAAATAGATTATTACGTTTCGGAAATCCCTAGAGAATAGTTAGACAATGTATAATACACATGGATTCCATAACTTAAATACATTGTTTATATGCAACTTTCATTTAAATTTGGATTCATTTTTGTGTTGCAAATATTTGCCCATAAATATTACCCAGGGCCGGGACTAAGGAGGGGGCAAAAGAGGCACTTTTCGGGCAGGGTGGCACGATTCGCAGGGGCGGCGGTATATTTTCAACAAAATAGTATTTTTAAAATAGTATTAGATAAAAATATTATTGTTTGTTTTTAAATTATTATACCACCTTATTAATTCGGAAAATTAAATGAGTTTATATTATGATATAAATGAAATATACTAATTGATATACAATTAAGGCGGGAAAATAAAGCATACCTTTTCAGTAAAAGCCTCAGTTCCGCCCTACCTTAATACGATAATATTTATTTATAATTTATTAATATTATTAATAATATTATTGATAATATTAATTTATAAGCGGCCACCGTCAGGTGTAGAAAGTTCACATTTTACCATAAGTCATATTATAATTAAATTGAAGCTTTCATTAGTGATGTGTACAGTAATGACCCCTCCGGAACATGGAATACTCCCACAGTTCATAAAATATAAAAATATATATATATTGATTATAAGTCATTTCAACGGAACTGGTAAAGTCAACACTGAAAATAATTAATCCCTTGCAATGCCAAACGTTTTCATTGCCCTAAAAAAAAACGACTCAAGTTACCAAGAATCATGGAGGCCGAGTAGCTGATAGTAGCTCAAAAGAAAGTCAAGCGCGCTCATTTTCCCAGGCTATCTTGAAGAATTCAGTCGACCGTACTGAGTTTATCCTAATGAAAATTCTCGCCAACCAAGCAGGGCCTCTGAGTAAGAGGAGATGAGGGATTTGATGACCGTCCATTAGATCCGTTTTAAAAAGGATCCTAGAGGGGTCATCAGCCCCGAAAGAAGATTAAACCGGAGTGGAAGAAATTTGTCCAAAGATGTTTCTGATAGATGGTAGTCGGCTCGCCCAAATCTAGTGAAATGTTCTTCAACAATTGTAAGAACGCCCGAGTATTTAGGGTATGAAGCCATTAACCCAGCTTACAGTATACGTTCGGATAAACGTTGTACCATTGTCGTTCGAAAGTAATTTTATATACTTTATCATGCACAGCTATAAAATATGTATTTTATTTATGGGGTAGAACATTACGTATACATACAACACAAGTAAAAGAAAAATAGATAATAAACTCCAGAATAGAGAGAGAAATACTTTATTTAAAGTAGTGTTGCTCTACTACATAAGGTTTCTTAATACACAGCATACTAATTTATACCTTTTGGACGCAACACTAACTATACGTTATTTATAATAATAATGATAAGTTATTTATTTAATTGTATAATGAAAACTGAGTACCTACTGAAAAGATTATCCCAAATGTTTTTTTTTTTTAACTTTTATTATGATATTTACAACTGTATTAGTATGAATACATCAAGTAAATGTGTACAGTGGAATATAATCACATGAAACACGCTTGTTGAGAAACTACCCATTGGTAGCACTCTAATATCCCAAATGTGAATATTATAATTATGAATATTTCGAAGGCATTCTCTATTTCGATTGGTAAAAATCTAAATAAATAGGAAACAAGGAATTATTCATAAAATCAAAGAACTGGTGAATACATAAGAAAAAAAAAAGGAAACAAAGGCCAATATTATCGTAATAATAGTTAAGAAAAATAACAATTCAGCCGCAATGCCACGTAAAATATACGTAATGATAAAAACAAAAAAACAAAATAAACATTTTTTTTATTTGTTAAATGAGTTAAAATCATGGAGTTAGGAGAAACACCGACGTTTGGGTATCCAGCATTACACTATAACAAAATTCTCCGATTTTTCTCGCACATTTTCAGCCATTTCTCGTATATTATCAGTTTGTATGTTTTTTCTTGTACATTTCCATCATTTTTCCGTACATTTTAAGATTTTATCCCACTCCAATAAACTCACATACACATAGAGATAACTGATTATAAACTATTCTGATCTGATAAATATCCAAAAAAACAAAGTACAAAAACTTAGTCCCTCGTTTTCTCGAACTTAATTTAGTTAGTGCTACCCTTAAGGCAGGAGCTACCTGTTAGGAATTATTAAAAATGTATTAATAAAGCAAATAAATTAGAGATAGTACCGGCCTAGGGGCAGAGCATCCAGGACACACGCCAATTGTAGGAATTAAAAAAAAATACAAAGCAGATGAGAATACATTTAATTTCAGCTTATTAATAAACCAATTGTATTATAAGCTAAAAAAAAAATTCAAAAATAAATTTTTGCGGGGAAATGTGACGTCACCGCTATAGGGCGCCAAATATCTAAGGCCAGCACTGAATTTGGTTATAATATCTCAACAGTCAATATGCTATAACTACTAGATTAACGGAAAAAATGGTGCTTTTTATTATATTATATGCCATATTATATTCCATGAAATACAGTACAAGACATCCTACATTCTTGAAGTCCATAAACCAAGCAAACATGAAGGTGCGTTCAGATATTTCACGAACTATGGGATAAACAAATATACAATTGTTTGTATCATTATGCCAGTGTTTTATTTACTTGTTTTTGATGTTTTCTATCTGCTGTCGGTAACAAGAGAAATAAAAAAAAGTTTGGTTTCGCGCCAATATCGCTATTAGTTAAGTTAGATAATTTTGTTTCCCATAGTTTGTGAAATGTTTAAACGCACCTTAACAACTGCGGAAAGCTCCGATAATGTGTTGCTTCATTATTGTTTGTGTAGGATGTGACACGAAAGTTACAGTTGCAGCAAGAGAGGCCCTCAGGCGGAAGGATCCTTCCCCTTGGCCATAACGTAGTTCCGTTGAAAGATTTATGACCACTAAACCAGAGAAGGGTATTAGTAGCTAACACTCCCATACTATGACATAGAGCCTTAGGAACACTACAGCATGTTTTTATAAAAAACAAAATGAATAAAGGCGAACAAATCTCTCCATTTTTAATAAAAAGGAGAATTTAACTGAATCAGATAATAAATATATCGATTTATATATTACGTGCTGTTAAGTAATATGATTGTTTATTTTTTATGATCTTGAATTGTTTTCAGACATAAAAATAATATACTTAACAGACGATATTGCTTATTATACAGACTTTCAATTGACAACAAATTACTGATCTACAAGACAATCCCGAAACCTATTTGGACTTACGGACTTGAACTTTGGGGGGCAGCAAATGTTTTTAACATCAAACGCATCCAATCCTTTTAGTCTAAAGTCCTCCAAACAATAGCCGATGCTCCGTTCTATATAACCAACAAAACCCTACATCATGACCTTACTATTCCATTTGTCCTAAACCTTATCTCTGAAAAAATTTCTAAATTCCACCAGAACCTTACAAATCATCCAAATTCCCTTGCACAATCCGTATCTAGTTCAACTCATCCCAATCCTCCTCGAAGACTGAAGCGGCATTGCCCCAGAGATCTTTTGTAGTGTACATCTTGGAGTTCGGGCAGTTGCCAGATTCTCCAATGAAGACTTGCGTGTATGTGGCTAAAGTGCTCTCGCTCAATCTCCACTGGCTTTAGCACCAGTGACGCGGTTGAGAGAGTAGAGCAGAGATCTCTTGGAGTTCAGCTTTTCCCTCTATAGTTGGAGGGACAAGCCGGTCTTGGAGTTCCCTGCCTGATTGTATATAGGTATGACTATGTTTTTAAGTCACTTATCTTTAGGTTTTTTTTTTTTTTATTGTACATTTTTATGAGTTATTATTTAGTCATTATTTTACTTTTATTGATTTTATGATCTCTGTATAGATGGTGTGAATGCGTTCATATATCACTATAATTATTGTCCACGTGACAGATTATTATATTTCTAAATAAATAGATTTAATAAAATAATAATAATAAATAATACGGTTATTATATAATATTACATACATACATATATATATATATATATATATATATATATATATATATATATATATATATATATATATATATATATATATAAACCAATTATATTTTGGTGACGTTTCGCAAGTTAATGTTTTTGCTATTCATACCATATTTTGGTTTAATGACAACTTTTTTTTTTTGTGAAATCACCCTTCCTCTTCGCGATTTCTTTCGAAAATCATCGTGGCGTTTTCGCTGTTTAATTTTCTGAGTTTTCCTTTGATATCTGATGTGAATATTATGTCGTTTTTTGTTTCCTGAATTTTCCTTTGATACTTAAGGTGACGATTTTTCCACTTATTGTGTTACACTAAGCCATAGACATTTAGATTTGTTTATTGTATAATTACCTCGATACCACATGAATAGAAATTGAAATGGATCACTCACCTAAAACAGAAAAAAATAAAAAGATTATATATATGTAAACAACACTTGATAACTATTCCTTCTTAAATTTTATTTATATTTATCTCATAATAATATTTGAAAGCAATGGATATGTTTTAAAATAATAATTTTATTTATTACTAATATTTGAAAGTAAATATTTTAATCTGCAGAGTATATGTGATGTAATTTGTTTTTATTTGTAGCATATATTTTGGGATCACACATTTGTGTGATTATTATAATTATATTTTATCAATTTTTTTTCTTTAAAGTAACTTATTTTTAACAAACATTCTAGAAAAAATCCAGCCTTCAGGATATTTAAAAATATTGTATTTATTTAACCATGTATTATTTTACTGAACCATCTCAAACTCAGCAAAATATATTTTGAAAACCAAACAGGTGAAATGAACATAATCTTGAAATAAAAATATGTGCATTTTAGCGAGCCCTAGACATCATTATTCGCCGACTCTCATAAAATAAAAAATAATGACGTTAATCCGACATGAAAATAATTGAGTCTCATTCTTGGTTTGAAAACTCTTAGAAGTAAGGGCCCCAGATTTTTAAAGATAAATGAGAATTTTGATGAGGGCAGACGAATATTTTTTTTTCAGTTCTAATAATAATTAAATTCGCTCATTTTCTGCTGTCAAAAAAACACTGCAGAATCAAACACATAAAAGCTATTAAAAAAAGAGAAGAAATCTAAAACGCTGAACATTGTTACACAATGGTTTGCTATATCCAAATAGTCATATATGACATATGTGTGGGGTATCTCACTCTTTTCCTTACCACTTTTCCGAAGGATAATCTCATAAAGACTTTTTTATTACCGTAACATGGGATGAATTTGGGACAGCTTGTAAAATTTAGTTTGTGGTGATTCCGTGGTGGATACTGTGTTGGTTCAGTCTGCAAAAACGCTTTGTGGAGGCATCTACTGCGCTACTACCTTGCGTCAGTTTGAGAACCCTAGTTCACTACACTTGTTGTACAGTTAGGTTTTATTTATTTCGGTTGCTTTTTCCAAAATTCTTGTTGTCATGAAACTTTCGATTGTGCCGCAAGGTAGCAGCCGCAAGTAGCTCAGTACATACTGACTCAAACAAGATAGTGTATCCACCACGGAATCACCTCAAAATAAATTTTTCCCGCTGTCCCAAAGTTACCTTATCTGACAGTATTAATTTTTTTTACTTAAAAAAACAAAACAATCTTGACTGCTTCCCTAGAGAAAAAAGCTTTCCAACTATATAATAAATGAAACCGACATTGATTATAAACATTTGATAAAAATTAAAAATACCATATCTCTGCACCAAGTACTCTAATTTCGATGGTTTTTGTTTTTGCTGTTAGGTTATTTCATTATATTTTAAATAAGCAAATACATATTTTGCCGTGTGTACTTTTCGAGTTATTCGCACATTTTGCAATAGTTATATAATTTTTTCTTGTTCATTTTCGGGGAAATATGTTATACAGATATCTTTATAGGGCTTCAAGACAAGTTTTATTATAATCACTACAGCCGCTTGGGCCCTACAGTCAAAAGCGACAAATGTTTTTAAGCCATTAAGAAAGGAAAGGTCTCATGGTAATGTCGAGTTGACTTGATATCAAATCTCAAAACAATTTGCCCAGCAGTCTCGGAGAAAAGCAGAAAACTGCAGACAGACGGATTTTTTTATTATTTAATTTTCTGATTATACGTATCTTGGAACGTAAAATCTCAAATTTGAGAGGGGGTAGTCAACTTTATATTTTTATTATAATGAATTGAAAATAATAAACCTAAACCCAAATGAAATCGCCAACTTAATATAAACATCGTTAGCAGGCCCATGAAAGCTTGTTTGCAAGCTATTTATAAAGGAAAACAAAATAAGTAATTTAATTTAGGGAATATGCATCTGCATTAAAAGCTGAGGAAAACCCTCGAAAAGAAGATCCTACCAATCGATATTGTCTAGGGAGGATTTGTATGGGCTCTGAGGTATACAAACCTCTAAGATTCCATCTTGGATTTTTTTAAAGTCCTGTATTCCAGAACTGGATAATATTCTGTTGATGAAAACCGTTGAGGTTGAATTAGCTGGATACGCCTGAGTACCTTCAAGTAGAGATTCATTAAATCCTAGATATAAGTAACTGTAAATAATCATTACAATAATTCTAACAATGACATAAAATATCGGTCCATATAAACTATACATAACTCCGTAGGGAAATATGGATTTCAAAAGTATAACTTTAATTCTTGTTAAGTCAAAACGTTTTCAGAAAATTGGTGTTTTATTACATATTTTAATAAGAGATACCTTAATATTAATAAGGGGTGATATGATCAGTAAATAATTTTAATAATTGAATTGATATTCAATAATAATTACATGTCAAATTACGTTTTTATGCATGAGTTAATGAGTTGAACAGAATTCTTTTTTTTTTAACTCCTAATATAGTTGTTTTTTATGACAAGAACGAAATTGTATTTCTGGATAAAAATAAAAGTTAGGAGCATAAATTGAGAAAACATATTTCATTAGAATAGGCAAGATTAAGAACGTATACATCATTGTTGTTTGGTACTGTGGATTGGAATATTCCATTGTGTAATGGAAATATATATATATATATATATATATATATATATATATATTTGTTATAAGAACGTTTAAGGTGAAGTATTAATTAATTGATAAATTAAGTCAACTTCTTCGTCACTTTTATTTCCTCAGTTCATAGTACTTTTCGGCTAAATATGTCATCATCAAGTATAATTAACAATTTTCTTTATAGTAAGTCCAATTACATTATTATTTAACGTCATACATTCACAAGTAATAACCTTTTATAAAAGTAAAAGTCTAGTTAAGATTCAGTCACTAATTGAATACATTAACTTCACACGTTCCTTTATATATATATATATATATATATATATATATATATATATATATATATATATATATATGTGTGTGTGTGTGTGTGTGTGTGTGTGTGTGTGTGTGTGTGTTATCAGTTTTTGTAATAAACAACCCGACGTTTCCATCCTTTAATCTTAAACTCAAGGATACAAGACAGCTTACATTTTCCTGAGGTCATCCCGGTGTCTGCCTATTTACACTAATGCGGACATTTTAATAGTCAGACATTTTGTCACTCATACATAAAAAAACTCAATATGACATTTAATTATTATTTACTGTACATTATTTTAATTATTATAATTATTTCTTATGATAGAAGTTCTAAAAGAAAAAAATATCTCGGTTAAAACTTTTCTTAGAAGCCCCCTCCCTTTCTGTTTTGTATTTATCATAATTATTTACTGATCATTTCATCCCTTAAATAATCAAGGCAAATATACGGGGTTTGCTGTAAACAAAATATTTCTTGTTTTAGTTAAAAGTTTCACGAGTTAAAACTTAAGAAACAGGTACATTCTTATAATTATTTCAAACCTAATCATAGTAAGTTGTTCCTTAATCACAAAAAAAAATGGATATGTTCAATAATAAATATCAATTTATTATTATCAGTAGTAGTAATATGAAAGGCTTTCCAACTTCGTAGAAGAAACTAAACAGATAAGAATGGATATTCAGTCAGACAATCAATGTAAAATATCTTTTTAATAATAATAGTTCTACTCTATGTTGGACAAGGTAGTGAGACATTATAAATCATATAAATACATATTACCATTGTCTCTTTGAAAGAAGCTTCTTCTATTTCGGATTCTTTCTTCCCGACTCAGTTCATTAACTCCTCGCCAGAGGCCCGGCTGGGCGGTCGCTTCCGTTCGGATGCAGACAGATAACCTTCAAAGGGACTGGTCAAAAATAGGCCTCCAGAATCTCTCCAGACCCCCCTCAAGAGTGCGCAAGCTTCGGATGCTCTCCAACTAAGAATATCATTAGGGCCTTCTTTATATTTCACTGATTTGGAAATGTTTTCTTCATTCCTTATGTCCATGAACTGGTTTTATAGTATTTAAAAAAATATTCTACTTAAATCGTATCCGTAACTTCCAGCCTTGAGTGAAATAACCGATTAAAAAGTTTTGAAGCTATTGTACTCAAAGTTATTATTTTTTAAAGAATTAAAACACTATGTAAATATTGTATGTTAATTAGGAATCAATTATTTTAAGGTACTGTCGATTTTAATCTTTTGATGAGAGATACCAAATAAAAAGTGCCTTAAGTTTAAGAAATCTTTAAGAGTTTGATAAATATCTTACAAAGGACAGTCTCGACAATCTAAGCCACTAGCAATCCGAAAAAGAAAAAAAAAAAAGTAAAATTGACTAGGCAAAGACGGAATGGAAATTTGTGTGGTAGTGTCGTATAGTGGTGTCTCTAAACGGATTACATGAAAACTAGGCGGTCATCCAGAAGTTGAGGAATCTCTGTACATGTGGTTTTTGCTGCAGTGATCAAAACAGTTTCCAATTTCATGGGATAAATTAGCTAAAAATCCAAGTTTTTCTTCAATCATTTTTTTAAGAAGGATGACAAAGCAAATTTTAATGCCAGTAAAGATTGGCTGGATAATTTCAAAAGCAGGATTGGAATACAATTTTTTTATTAATTTTAATTTCACTGGAAAAATTCTTTGCATCAATTTTATTTTTCATTATAAATAAGTAATAGAAACACCATAAAAGCATTTAATACTTTCTTGGAGTCAGCGAATGAATAAAATGTCGACTAACGAAGCATGTTATGTACTTTAAAATAATTTGCGAAATCAGGCGTTTTATTTAGTAGCAAAATTAGAAATTCAACGTGGGTAGTATAACCATTTTCAGAAATAATTTGTTTGCTCACAATCTGTTTATATCTAACTGATAATACATATATTTTCGCTACCTTATACAATTTTTACAACATTTTAAGTTTAACCTTTGATTATCAAAACTGTCGTGCAATCTAAGTTTTCAGATCAGGGCCGTCCTGTACATACAAAACTAAATCGTGTTGTATTATCTATTCTACCATAGATAACTAATAAGTTTTGATAAGCATCTATCTTCATACATTTTTATAATAATTAAGTAGGACGTAAATGGAAGCTACGTTGGATCTGTAACTCCCACAAGAAGACTGAACTTCTAGAGAACTAATTAAAATCAATGAATTAAGGAAGTAATAGGTGCTATTAATACTGGAATATTAAATATGGAAATAAATTGTTCCCTTTTTTCAAATTCAAATCGAAAATCTAAAACAGTTAACGTTATGTCAAAAATAACATAAATAGGTTACTGTTTGTGGTACGGGGTGACTGTCAATATAAACTGAAGAACAGCTTTCGTATCGTACTGTAATGTAACGTGTTTTGACTTTCCGTGGTAGAGCTTTAATTTCTATTTCTTACACCATTACTGCATGTTTTCTAGGTTGTGTTGTAATGCAAGAGAGGGTTGTATAGGGACTTCTTTGCTAACTTAACATACCTGAAGTATAAAGCATAATACCCAGGCCAAGCACTCCTTTCAGCCAATTGGATTGTAGAAGCGCTTCTATAAAACAATAACATTATTGTAGATGGAAACAGTCCTATTCCCTCCATTACTCAGTCGATGCTCAATTGATACTTTAACAATATTTCCCGTCAATATTTAAGAGAAGAAGAAACATCAAATTGGATAAAGGAAGTTCTTTTTTCATTGAGTTTCATAAAAGCATTTCTTTTTTACAATGCATATTGTCCTCAGTCTCACACACACATATATATATATATATATATATATATATATATATATATATATATATATATATATATTTTTACTCACCTTCTTTATTGAGTATGCGGGTTTTTCTCGGGCCAGGGGAAAGAGCGAGGGATTGATGTCACACCAAGAGCACATCCGGCACCGGGACGCGAACTCGTAATTTTTTTTATCATGTTTAACAGGTTACCGGACAACATGTATTTTACACCGGCTTTAGCCAATCGGCACCTCCCCCCCTTCCCTCCCCCTCCTCAGTCATATTAAACTTTGTATCACCTTAATGGGAATTATTAGGTATTGTCATTTATTTATTTTGTATGCTCTTTAATATAATGAAACTATCATCCCTCTGATGTAAATAACACCTATAGAAGTTCAGTCTTATTTAGAGGTTATGAAGATCCCACATAATTTTCATTCACGTTCAACACAATTATACTGATAAATATGAAGACATGTGGGTCATAAAATTGTATTTTTGGTAAACAATTATAATTATTAAATTTTTTTCACATTTACATAAAAAATGTTAGGATAGTCGAAAACCGCTTTTTTCTTAATTAAATGTTTTTCTTCTATAAAATAACGGTGCATACAATGATAGTTGATAAGCATCAATTATTTATAGGGTTAATTAAAATTAAAAGGTGGCCTATTTGAGGTACCTCGGGTAGTAACCTCAAGAAACGACGCTCATGAACCTTTCCGTCCCTCCTTTTCCTTATAATAGTTAATCTCGGGGAAAGGTGGGACCAGATGTTGTTCATGAGTGATTGTAATCGTTAACTCACCCTTTCGGCTAAATCATCTCAGCCCTCATCTACTAAAGACTCTTTTTAATATCCCGCAGTTTTTTTTTTTTCCTTTTTATACTGAAGCCACATTACTCTGACCCGATAAAACTGCCCTAAATCAAGCGACAGAGGAGGGGGATAAAAGCACCGGAAACCAATCAAATCAGAACACTGAATAATTATATTTTAATATCGATAGCCGGGGGATTAATATTGGTTATTACGTTTTTATTTTTTTATAACAATAAAATAAAACCGCAAATTTGTTATTGGAAGAGTCTAAGGAAAATATTATTGAATACCTAAAACTGTTAACAATTACACTTAAATTAAGTTATTTAATTATATTTAAATTAAGTTTAGTTTCCTAATAGAAATTTGAAAAAAAAATATATAAATATAACGATTATTTTTACATAGTCAGAATGAAATCCCATTGTAATTCAGTAATCTGTGAGGAAGGTATAAGGGGTACCGCAATGCGGGGGGGGAGGGGGAGGAAGGACGAGGAAAGGCTTAGAGGTCTTCCTTACGCACAATCACTACCACAAATGACTGCCTTTAGTCAAACCCACCCAAGCCAATACCAATAAAACCCTCTCCCTACCTCACGGTATATTTAATGTTGCCGATGTGCCGACAAAAGAACTGAGATAATGAGGCACTTAATAACTTCGTTAAATAATTGAACAAAGTACGGCTTACTTGAACGGCTTAAGTAAGTATACTTGAGAGGGCTAGAAGAGTTTACCGGGCTTCGCTGACTTGACATACCGAGGCGTCAAATAGCTACCAGACAATACCATGGCATGCTGGGGTGTAACGCCTTTTCCTAAGCACCGCCAATATATTTTTTTCTTTAATAAAATTACTTAACGCCTGTATGTTTCTTAATATACATTAGACTAAACGAAAATGGAAAATAAAACAATAAACAACCTAATTTAATCATTTTTAGTGGGATCATGATTCAATTTTCAATTATTCTTCCTGAATTAACTCCTACCATTTTTTAACATAAATCATAATCGATTACTAATTAAAAGTAGTAAAATAATATTTGTTAAAACTAATCGAACATGAAATATACTCATCGAATTAAAACTAGTATAACATGAATTATACTGATAGAAATTCATATATTGTTGGTTAAAGTTAGTTTTTGCTTTCACTTACTTATATATAAAATATATAATAAGGGAATGTATTGCGATCGTGAAAATTTTGGAATCTGATTTTTCAACGGAAATACATGTCTTGAGGTCCTCTGAGTCGAAAAACCAAGTCACACAAAATGGTCTGTTTGTGTTAACAGTCTAGCTCAAAAACGAAAAGCCGTACAAAAGTGAAATTGTATATTTAAGGTTTCTATATGCTGGAAATGTTACAACGACTTTTTCGTCAAAATCGGCTAACCGGAAGTGGCACTTTATAACATGGGCTAAACACATTTTTACGATTTTCTCGAAAACTGCTAAAATGACTTTCATTAAATTCATTATATCAGTGTAAACCTCAGCAGTTTTAAATAAAATGTAGGTTTTATTTTGATTGATGATCTCTAACGGGGTTTAAATGGCTAATTTTCAATATTAGCTTCGCCTGAAGTACCTTTAATTTTTTTATTTGAACAATTGACCGTTTCAAATTAGTTTCTAATATAAAAGATAGTTAAGTATAAAATATGAAAGAATTTAATAATTAACTAAAGGAGAAAAGAGAGATCGTAATGGAGAATAGTTGTAATCGAAGAATTAAACAAATACGAGCTCGCCCTAGCTCAACCGAGCTCGCACGAATGAGTTGAACTGGCTTCCATACGTAACATGTGCTTAATATAATACGGACTCCGACAATATTATGTAAATATACATATGCTTTTTTCATAAATGCTATTGTTGGTATTATTTAATATTTAATTGCATATATTACAACGATATAAATAATAAAATTTGTATATATAAGGGTACTTATACAAATAAAAAGACCCACAATGAAATATAAATAAATATAGCATCCATAATTTTTACTTTCACTTCCCATTTGTCTAAAAATACTTATTTCTGCTAAGAAGAGGGTGGTAAGTGAAAGTTGTATGATACGAACACCGCACCAGATTTTTTTTATGACTCAAAAAATTACACCATTCACTAAAGTGTCGTGAATGGCATTTGTATTGGTGAAACGTTAAACTGAAAGAAAATTTATGGGAAGACTAAATGTTTTGTTTTCTGAAATATTCCATTTATATCCATCCAATAATATTTTCAATAAACTGAAAAAAACAAACTATAAACTTCGGGAAATATTTGAAAAATGAATTATTCAAGAAAAAAAAAAGTAGAAACAAGAACAACACAACTGAAGATGTAGAAAAAGTTTGTTAGTTATTACCACATTATCTTTCCAAGTTCGCCGCCTCCGTTTCTTTGAGGATTTGTGCCAGGAATAGAGGAATGATGACGTCTTTGCACATGAAGCTGTTATCAATACTTACTGGGAAAATCGAATGAAGACTAAAGAAGAGTCCTTATTTTATAACAGGATAAAAATTTAGAATTATAAGTACATGATCAATAATTTCAAGCTCTGTCACGATTCATAAGATTAACGAAGGAAGAGTTTATTTTTTTATTTAACTGACCAACGCTTAGAATAAAAAAGAGAAATATGTAAAGAACCACAAAATATATTCCAAATTAGAATTATATTGTTGATATTTTAAAAATAATTTTAATATGCACCTTTTACATCTAATAAAATGGAGTTACTGTTCCTTAAAATGTGAATTCAAACGCCGATAAGTTTAATTTTATCTGTTTATCCAACATTAAAGAAATTTAAAATGCCATTCTTAAAGGAAGTATTAGCTAAATTTAAAAAAAAAAATTTAAATCATAGTTATAAAATGTAAACATGTAAAGAGAATACAATTTCTAATAAACTTTAAAATAAAGACTTTGAGTTGTTCATTTTAATTATAGAAATTAAGACTTAAAGTTTGCATTATTTTATCTTTATCTTTATCCTCTGTACTTATGTTTGTTGTCTGTTAAAAAATAATAAAATTTTAAATGACTAACATTGATTATAATAATTAGATAAATAGTTTTAAATAAGTAAAGAATTTATTTTATTTAAATCGTGAACCTATAAATTATATTCTTATGTAAATCATGACTTATAATGAAGAATATATTCAATAAATATCAAATTCTGAATTAAAATATTGAAATTATTAAAAACAATAAAATGATAATTATGTAAATAGAATGTCTTTTTATTAAATTTCCTTTATTTGAATGAGCAATTCGAAGCCAAACAGAGAAAGTTTAATTGCAAGAGACCAATTCCTCATAACATCCAATATCTTCCGTACGAAATAATTATTTGTAAGTAAAATAGTAATTTACAACAGTAATAATAAGTAGTTTCTTATTAGCGATAGTAATAAATCCTAATTATTAATATTATTCCTAATTTTTTGTTTGTATGACTACTGTTCCTATATACCATATTTACTGTAACTTAAATTTTCTTCTTTTCTTCTTTCTTTCCTTCATTTCTTAAATTTCTTCTTAAATTTAAATTTAATATAATTTTTTCTCGAAATTTTCAGAGGCGATGGTTGTTTTGAGGTCAGAAAAATAACCTAAAGTGGATAATTTGTTCACTCTTTAACTTCATGACTATAGTACCAATATATGATTGCAATACGAAAATATAGTTTAAAAAGACAAAAATCAAACTACCTAATATGATAAAGGTATAGACCGTAGGTGAGGTCCTATTTATCATAATCAACCTTTTAATACACACACCCACATATATATATATATATATATATATATATATATATATATATATAATATTTAAATAAATATTAATTAATTCTAGTGCTAGATTAATAAATATAGCGCAAAAGCGTTTGGAGGCCGCAACTAGCTAACGGAGACCACATGCAGCTCAGCGGCCGCACAGGTTTCCCGCCTATGGTATAGACGGGTAGTAGGTATAATAATGTAATGTAGTAGTAAGAAGAAGAAAGTTACAAGGAAATAAAAGGGATAAGTTAGGGAAAACCTAATTGAAATAGTTTGACCTCAATTTTCACCAAATGAGTTCAAATTTTTTCTGTTGAAAAAATAACGATTTTTATTTGCCAATAACACAAAAAGTACATACATGGTACTGCACTGTTTTATTTTGTATGTACATAAAAAAGCGAACGAACGAATATATAAGAGTAGAAAAAAAAATGTTGGAAACATGCGAATTTGTTTATTTTTTTCTCAAATGTTCATTAATTATTATGGTCGAATTGACGAACCCAAGTCTATTAAAATTGCTGATAAATCATTGGGAAAATATGTAGTTCTTGTATAGAATTATGCAAGCAATGTGGAGAAACATGTTTACATTATTTACAAATTCCCTCATTGATCGAGGAATAAGAGATGAACAGAGTGAATGAAATTTACCGTCATCAGTTCCAGTAAGCTTCCTACACGCCAATTTAGCACAAAGAGGGAAAATAAGAGCTTTTGTTATCTTGAAAAGCGTAACCTTCACACTAAACTCCCTCATAATATGATACAGAGCGCCTACGAGTCCACAGTTTTATTTTATGGCACGTAAACGTTCTTCATGCCGTGTTTGTCACCGTAATACAAGTCGGCTCCCATATTACCCAGTATACCATATATTATATTTATAAACAGAAAACAAGTGAATTGTAGAAGTATGGCCTCGGAAGATTTACCTTAGGCTAAAGATTCTGCCCTACTACATAGGGTTACTTCATACACAGCATACTTATCAATCCATATGGACATTACTATTATATTACATTTTTCTATTTATATATATTACTATTTATATATATTTATATATATATATATATATATATATATATATATATATATATATATATATATATATATATTTACAACTTTTCCTTCATCGACCTTTGAGTATTAAATTCAAACTTCACTATTTTATTGGGAATAAGGTCACTTAATTATTATTTAATAAACTAATTAATGTTCATTTCTTCTGTTTATTGACGTTTCGATCCCGGTATTTTCTTTTTATTAGTCAACCATGGGATCCTCTTCAAAGCTAGAACTACAAATAGCTCAATCGATACACAATATTACTTCCATATGACTTTAATAACAATTATTTCAAAATGTTTAACCTACTTTAAAAAAATAGAGCTTCGATCAGGCCAGGGACACACCGACAGCCTCAGCACCGTCCACTAGCACATATATTAAGCTACTGGATCGCTAAGCGTCTGACCTCCCCGGTCCTGAGCCCGAAGACAAATTATTACACAATAAACAATGAAAAATCGCATCTATTTTATATAAAACAATTGAAAGATGCTTCTATGACCAATATACCAGCATCAATAAAACATATCTATGAATAATAAAAACAGCTTGTATAACATCTTCTAGTCGTACAACAATATATATATATATATATATATATATATATATATATATATATATATATATTATATATATATATATATATATATATATATATATATATATATATATATATATATATATATATATGACATATCTTTCCTTTCTTTTTTTTTCTCCCTTTTCATAACAATACTCTTATAAATTATCAAAATAAACTATATTAAACTATAGACATCGCATTACAAACATTTTCCCAAAATAAAAAAAAAAATTTCAAAAGCCAGGAACTCAATACATCGCACACATATATACCACAGTAATTCCAATGTAGACATGTAGACAAAAAGATAAGACGATTATAGACAAATTTAAAATTTAATAAATAATTAATACAAGACATCCTCAATCACTATACAGATGATAGTGGATGATCCCCAGGGAGTCCAAAATAATATTCTCGGTCAATATCGCGAGCTCCCCAACATCAACATTTCGAGGAAGCTCCTTGTTCTTTCCGTGATCGTTCCGCGAGACCCAAACCAGAGGGCTCTCACGGTGAACTCTCTCTCCCCGAAGGTCTCGCGATATTTCTCTTTTAGGAAATGGATGCATTTGTCGTATATATTCCTCTTTTTTTCCCTTTCTACTTCACCCGCCTGATCGAGGTCATTGCTCTCAAAGCGGACAGTTGGGTCCAGATCAGCGCTGTCCCTCCTGTCCTGGGAAACGCGACAATATCCGCATACCTTGTAGAGCCTTCACTGTCTATGCAATAGACCTCGTCAAATCAGGTGAATTCCTTTTCCCTAAAGAGCCTCACCACCTCGAACTTTACCCTATGTTGCCGGCGTGTTATGAGGAGGGAATTGTTGGGGCATTTTCCCATTTTTTGCGACTTTTTAGTTTGTCCCTTTTTTAGATTTTTGTAGTTTAGTTTGTACGAAAACTAAATTTCTAGTAGAAGATCACACAAAAAAAAAAAAAAAAAAAAAAAAAATACGGACCTGATATTAACCTGGGAAATGTAAATGATTAGGAATATTTTTATATTTTGACAATCATTGGATTTAATTAGAACTTCCCTTTTTATAAACTTTAAATGATCTATGCCAACGAAACTAACTGTCAAACTGAGCCTTCTGAACAAAAAAAAAGGTGGAATTCTTTATGAGTTTAGATTGAAAACTATTTAAAATAATTAAAAACTAATATATTTTAATATAAATAGATAATTTTAAAACCAATAATTACCAATAAGGAAAAATTATTTTAGAGCTAAGTAATACTGCTTAATATTTTATAAATCTAACGAAACTCGGAATCTTTTTTTTGTCTTATCAAACAATTTAAAACTGAGGTATTTAGAAAAAAAAAAAGATAACTAAAAAATATTTAATTTTTAAATAATTAAAAATTGCTACAATGTAAACTAGACGAAATTTGCTTTAAATGAAAATAAAGATTGTCATTGTTAAAACTATTTAAACAGGACTTCTGAGCTGCTAAACTTAGCAAAGTTCTGTTTTTTAAATAATCATAAATTGTTCTCGATTTTTTATCATCATTCTTCAACTAAACTACATATAACCCAATTTTAGAAAAAACTTTCTCGTTTAATAAGCTTTAAGTCGATATTAATTGAGTTGAGGTTTATCAGGAAAAAAGTTGAGAATCACCTCAAGTTGTGTCAAAAAATGACATGATACTTTATCCTGTTACCTAACCTAAAAGTACTCATTTTTTCAGCCCAAATGACTACAATTAATTGTTGCAAAGGTTTTATTTATTGTTTTTCCATGATCTGGGAAGTATCAAAATAAATATAATTGCCTAAATAAACGTTTTCTTTATAACATTTAACTAAAGTATTTATAACTTACAAATTGAATTTTTCTAGTCCAAAAATTTACGTTTAATATAAACAAACTTCGCTTTAATTATTTTAATGAAAACGTAATTATTAGGATCAGGAATATTTAGTTGGGCACAAATATTTAGGTATCAATTCCTTCAATAGAGATCTGGGTGAAAAAAAGCAGTTTCATAAGAACTTAATCTAACAAATATTTGAAAAATCATAATTAATAAAAAATTATAAATAAAAAATATATTTAGACATTTATGTATATTATAATCCATCCCACATCATACAAAAACAAGAAATAAAAGCTTTTCACCGATTAATTGTGGTCATTGTTACTGAAAACATGAGTACTTTTAGGTAGCAAGATAAAAAATCACATCATATTTTTACATAACTTGAAGTGAAACTCAAGTTTTTTCCTAATAAACTTCTACTTAATTAATATGAACTTAAAGTTTATTGAACGAGGAAGTTTTTCTGAATGTGGGGTACCTGTAATATAGTTGGATGATGATGAAAAAAAAATCGCAAATGACTTAGGATATTTTTAAAAACAGAACTTAGTTTAGTTGCTCAATAGTCCTCTTTAAATGGTTTTAACAATAACAAACTCAAGTTTGATGTAACATGTTTTCAAATCCACAGAGAAGCAATTGTTAATTATTAATTTTTTATATAGTTATAGCTTTTAATTCAACAAAAAACATGATCCACCTAAAAAAAAAAACAACACAAAACTTGGATTTCCTACTTTCATGCTAAAAATTGGCATATAGTTTATATGAAGTATTTTGTAAGTCTGCTATCACTATATAAAAATTTCTATCTAGGGACACCCTGTATATGAGTATAGTAAACAATATCATGTTTTTATAACTGGCCAATTTGTGTCACAGTGATAAACTAATAATTATCTTTTATCATTCGTCAGGTCGTTGGATAGTCATGGGTGACATAACCGTGCAACATCGGGAATAATTTATGATTTATTTTAATATAAGTTTATAAGAATTAAACTTGTTATCATCAATGGCTATTGTTAATAAGAATACCTAACTCGACCGACCACTTAAAATGGTTTTAAGAGGAAGGCACGGAGGAATGTGGAGTAAAGGTTAAACAGCCGATCTACAACTAACCAAGGCAACGACCTTAGAACTGCTAAGGCAATATTCCGAGCAGTTATGACGGGATCAACGAGGCAATTTTCGAAAATAATAACTATTTTTGATATAAAAGCTAAGGTGTGTGCTTAAGACCACACGATAGAAGTGAAAACATCAAAAAGGGGGAAATAATGATATGAAATATAACTTTTCTTAAAAAAAATAATATAGACAATTACATTTGTGTACAAACTATGTTGTGTTTACTATTTCAATGACCATTGTCGAAATACTATAGAGTGCAACAGATAATCAAATAAAAATACTATTTTTTTTATTTTAGTCCCTGTAAAGTCGCATAGTGAACGGAAAATCGCAAAGAGGAAATACTGCATGTTTCCCTCTTCTACAGTATACAGATCCGATTTTTAATTTTTGAGTTATTACAATTCAAATGCAAAAATTAGTCGACTCGGGCCGACTTTACCCGAATGAACTTGACATATCCGAAGTTTGCGGACGACTAAGTCTCCTTCAATATGCACAAAATAAAGTGCTAAGCGCCCCTAAACAAGTTTTTACTGAAACAATCTGCAGTGATGCATCACACAACTTTTACTTACCAACCTAGATTAAATATAAATTGTTTTATTAAAAAATAATAACCTTCAATTATATTACCTAAGATATAAATTATGGGTAATTTTCAATAAAAGCGTAACATCGATGTCCTACTTTTTCAAAAATGCATAACTCTCAACAGGACCAAATTATTAAAAACTGATAAATTCAGGTTTTCCAGTTAAAAATGACTTTAATGTGATACAAAATAATAATTTTTGTAGTGTACATGTAACTTATAGAAAATGACATCTTATTAAAGTCACGATCCAATATACATCAAAATCTCTCTAAAATAGTGTGTTAGACAAAAACTAAAAGAAAATGCTTTGCTCATTAAGTACTAGTGTTTTTTGTATTGATCACATCATGAACGTCGCGGCTGTTAACACAATTTTCTTTAATTTTGAAAATGAGGAAATAATTTCTATTTGGACCCCGAAGGTGAAATGTTTATCTCCAGTTGGTATTAGACTTCAAAAATAAATGGTTGAATGGCGCGATTTTTAAAACATCAAAACATAATAAGTATTTTATTTGTCTCTTAAGAGTGCCATGATGTTTGTTAAATCAAATATTATACTCTGCGATTCCTTTCATAGTTTTCGAATTGAGGGATAGTTGCTGTAGTTTCTGTGTTTATGTTTTGCATAAATATAGTGTATGAGAGCACTATGTACTATTAATTAAAACAATTTCTTAAACATTTCATATATAGGTAAGTACATTAGAAAGAAAAATATTTCGTTATCTTAATTGTTATTTGCTAATATGTACATATATTACTTAACTTATTTTATAATGACTATTACTGTTTTATTTATTATTATTTATTAATTTGTATTTTTTATTTATTTAGAAATACAATAATCTGTCACACGGACAATAATGTAATCGTATTTAAAATAAGAATGTAAACAAAGAGTACTAAAGCTCCATTACCTGTTATGTAGTCCCAGATTTTATTGTTTTCAATAAGAGGTTAAATTAAAAAAAAAAATTATATTTATTATTATTTAAAAAAAGTATATTTATTATTGTTTTTTTATTTAGAGCTTTATTTACTGGAAAATCAATGGCTTTACGAAGCATTAATAAATATTTATGTAATAAAGCTAATGAATAAAACTAGATATTTCATAAAAATGGAACCAAATTCAACGCCGATTTTACTATGATGAATATGAACACTTCATGAGAATGAAATCCCATATTTCCCACCTCTTCCCTCCCCACTTCTTGAAATGCCAGTTTTGATATAAGAGGGATTTTCCCTTCATCTTGATTTTGATGAGGGGTGTCTTAACATCTTCCATAAGCTGAGTCCCTCTCTTGTTTGACAGGTTACTGGCAACCTCACTTTTCATGAATAATATTACATTACCCTAAATACAAATATCAGGCAAGATTAAAGGATTATAATTGAGGGTATGTGTCCTAGAAATCCGTGGAACAATTCAAATCCAGGTATCGTGAAGAAAAGAATAACAATGACTTTGTCAGGGTTATTACCTGAACTTTTTTATGATGTTTCCAGATTGATTTATTGAAAAAATTCTGGTTTGTGTCATGATTACAACGATATTTAATACTTAAATAACTTCAAGCAACAAAACTGGAGGCCTTCATAGAAAGTTATAATTTTGATGATTTAATTACTAATTGATTTAGTTATATTATAGTTCTTAAAATCAAACGTTCTGTAAAAACTTTATTTGAAAAATTACAAAGGAAAAAGCCATAGTTCCAAATGAGAGGAAAACTATCAATAATAAAAATTACAGTGATACCGACCGAAACTGTTTAAAATAAAAGTATTGTTTTTTTCCGTTTTTAAAGCCCTCATTTATATAATTTTCTCTAAAACGGCTCCTTAAATTAAAGATTTGAATTAAATTCATGTTATCGGTGTAAATTTAATAATTATATTAATTAGTTAAATAAATATAAATGACATTATATTTATTTTACTTAAGGATGTAAATAATTTAAAGCTGAAATAAGTTTTTTTTTTGTCTGCAAAGTATTTTTAACAATAGTAATAACATTCATTATTCATACAATATAATAAGTTTTTTTTGCTACAAACAATAAGACTAATTTTTCTGGACTATATATATATATATATATATATATATATATATATATATATTATATATATATATATATATATATATATATATATATATATATATATATATAGAGAGAGAGAGAGAGAGAGAGAGAGATAGAGATGTATGTGTATATCTGTAAAATTCCCTGACTCAACAATTTTCATGTAATTCTCTAACTTATAATTTATATTTTTTCCTAAATCTATAAGAAGCTATGATTTGAAACTACGGCACGTGAATACCAGCAATCTAGTAGCTCTTTGTAATTTATTTGGTTATATTATACAATTTATCAAGAGGGTAAATTATATAACATATAATAGTGTAGAGATGGTCGACCATGATATAATATGAGGAATTTAATACAAATACAATTTTAAAAATTTAATATTTATTTGACCGCATCCCCTGACCAACTCCTTCTCATATATAAAATGTAATTTAAATGTACTCCATGCAATAACAAAGTAAGAAATAAAAACACAAAGTGAAATTTTAAAATTAATTAATGATATGAGTAAGATTGTATGATTATATGGAATGTATGTATGTGTATGATGAGCCCTTTGGAGTGTATGTAGGGCTATAGTGTGGCCCTTCGCCTAAAAAGTTTAGAGACGTTCTGTTTATTATAATTTCGAAATCCTCTTAAGCAGCTTTAGAAGTCCGTTGGATTTGAAAAGCAGGAGAAGCTCAGTAATACTACTTTCCCCGCTGGCTCTGAGGACTTCACTAGACGACTGTTCCGAAGACTCCAATAGTTATAATTAAAAAAAAAAGATCTTGGTTTCATTGCCGTGCCAGTTTTTAAAGAATAAAATAAAGATTAATGATGATCAAACAGAAGAGTGTGAAGAGAAACATAATGATGAAGTTCTGGAAAAAGAATGTATGGAAACCAAAAAATATACAAACAAATGAAATATTGTAGTAGGGTAAGAAATATATATAAATTATTAGATACGTTTAATATTTACAAATTTATTGTCCATCGTAGTTCTTATATATGAAGTGGCTCACGGTCAATTTACATTACATTGAAAACAATAATTATTTGTAATCAATAAACATAGTATTAATATGTTCTGTTTGTACGGCGAATTCTGGTGTAGGAAATATTCACTTTATTGTGGAAATATTCACATGGTATAGTAAATAAATCTGTTTATATAGGCATTTTGAGAAGAAATTTGAAAGACATTTTGAAAAATTAGAGGCTAAAACACAGATTTAGTTTATATCAGGGTAATGATGACAAAAGCATGTTAGTTAAGGACTAGCTAATTTATAAATGCTCCAAAGTTATAAAAACTCCACCAGTCACCATGGTCTTATAATGGTTAATTAATTAATCAAAATGATCTTAATGTGATTGGTAGAAATTATAAGACACCAAATTTCTATCAAAGAAGACTTTAAAAAAATATCTCCTTGAAGAATGGAACAGGCTAAGCACAGAATTCATAAAAAAACTATTCGACTCAATTACAAACAGACTGTAAGAAGCGGTAGAAGATCATGACTTGCCTACAAGATATTGAAATAAATTAATAATATTAATTAAATAAAATTTAAAAAGTGAGGTGTATCACTTTGACAGTGAGGTGACATTATCCAGTTTTTTAAAATTATTTATTTATTGAGTTTGTACATATTTAAATTGGGGTTATAAATAAATCTTCTGAAGAGTTTCTGGTTTTATTTGTTTATTGTAACCAATGAAGTATTTTTTCTATTTTCTACGGGGTGTATCAAATTCACTGTGATCTTTAATATAGAAAATAGTTAAACATAAATAACGAAAGAACTTGATAATTAACTAAAGGAGAAATAAGAGATTGTAACGGATAATAGTCGTAATAGAGGAATCAAAGGAACACGAGCTCACCCGAAAGATTACAACAGGTTTCCATACGTAACATCAGCTTCATATATATAATACGGACTCCGACAATATTATGTAGATATGCATATGCAGTTTTCATAAATGCAATCGTTAGTATTATTTAATATTTAATTGTAAAGAATACAGAAATACAAAAATTAAATTTTGTATATATAAGGGTATTTAAACAAACAAAAATACCCACAATGAAATGCAAATAAATAGTTGTTTGAAAATACTTATTTCTGCTAAGAAGAGGGTGCTAAGTGAAAGTCGTGTGATTCGCGCACCAGATTGTAAGCGCCTCAGTTACAAAAGATTTGGGGTGTGCGGGGGGCCCGGAAGTGCCTTGCGGATTCGGAATGGAATAGCCAATTAATTTTTGTTACAATTGAAACTATGCGACTTCTATTTATTTAAAACAAAGTTATCGGTAATTTTATATTGAATCCAGTTGAAAATAAATAATCATTAAAGAAAGGAACGGAATGAAACAAACCGGTTCCCCCTCCTGATCAAATACTCTGGTTTGTGGGGGAGGGGGCGGTTGTGTTTGTAAGCGATGGAAGACCCTAGATCGATTCATATTTCCTGCAGTCATTTCAATTTGCTTTCCTATCTCCGGGCGGGACTTCTAAAGGTATTTGTTCAACAATGTCGATCACTCAATGTTTTTCAACGAATCAAGATAAGATAGACGATAAAATGTAGGTCGTAGAGATTATTTTTCGTGTATTTTGGTTCTCAATAAAAGAAAGAAAAAAAATTGAAAATTTTCTGCACTAACAATTAGAACTGTGTCTATTCATATTATTACTTTAACCTGCCTGTACATGAAATATATAATAAGGGAAAGTTTTCTAATCCGAGTTTTCAACGGAAATACAGGTTTCGAGGTCTGCTGAGACCAAATACCAAGTTTCGTAAAATGGTCTGTGCGTATAAACGAAAATTCATAAAAACTGACATAAAATATTTAAAGTAAGTGTATGGCTGGGATCTTACAGGAACTTTTTCGTATAAATCAGCTACCGGAAGAGGTACTTCATATAATCGATATTTAACATTTTTACCAGGCTTTAAATTTTTATTTTATGATATCTGTGAAACGTTTTAGGAAAAATGTTGTTAAAATAAAAGTTCTAAGGAACATTTTTGTAATAAAGTTCAAGATTTATAGTAAAACATAAATATATATATATATATATATATATATATATATATATATATATATATATTCATAGGCCCATAGCTTATCTTTTTTATATTCAATAGACTGGTCAATAGTTTATACTCAAATTGTAATAGATTGTAGCCCTAGCTATAAACAAGTCCTAGGTTCAAGTTCGAAGCCCGTAGACTTAGCAATACACAGTCTGACTCCGTCCGTCACAAAGCTCAGTGCTGCCAACTGCTGTACTGCCCACTGCAGTCCACCTTTGAAGAATACGTACTTCACCCTCTTGAGAAACGCTCCCCGGTGCCCACTTGCAGTTGCACTTAATGAATTTACATCAAGTCGCTGCATAAAGATTGAAGTGCCAACGGTTCGTCCACCGTTACGAAAGTCCTGCTTTGCGTCCATGTAACGTTGTACCAATTTATTTTATTTTATTTTTTTTGTTTTGGGTGATGAATACTCAGGACGTAGTCTTGTTTAAAAAAAAATATTTTTTTATTCATGCTAACGTTTCAACCCAAATTTGTGGGTCAACTTCAGGGCGTGATTTGAGCACTGAGGATGTTCAAGTACTCAATTACCCCTTTCTATGGGCCCTTTTTAAGGGCGTTCTATTACCCCCCCCCCTTTTTTTTTTGTATGAATTTTAACATTGGGCCATTCGTATCAATTCTGTTTATTTTATTTGTTTTATCTATTTTGTTTTAGTAAGCTATTATCATTTTTTTTATTATTAATTATTTCTTAATTATTAAGCATATTATTATTTTCATTTATATAGAAATTATTTTATTTTATTTAATAGAACAAGTGTAAAATTGATTAAATTATTAATATGCGTGAACGTTTTAAAATAAAAGCTCAAGCTATACAGTCCACTTTCATTTGAATTTCAATTGACTTATTCAAATCATAGTTAGTCTTCATTCGAAGTTTGATTTAAACTAAGAGGGAGCTTAACATATAGATATAGGAATGTTGAGTAAGCTTTCAGAGAAGATAGTGCAGGTGGCTCCTTGGCTTAATATATATATATATATATATATATATATATATATATATATATATATATATATATATATATATATATATATATATATATATGTATACGTACACATTATTACCATATATAAAATTATACAATGTATAATGCCATGTACCAGAATAGGAGGTATATAAAAAAAAATAAACAAGTGGGAGCCTCCTCACGTCGTTACAAGAGACCATAAACTAAAAATGTTCTAGCCGCCGGGGGGAAGGGGGGCGGGGAGCAGCCTATTTCTTCCTTTTAGGGTACCTGATATTTTTTTCCAGAAGAGGTTTACTAGGGAAAAATTGAATTTGACGCTATTTTGCTTTACTTATTTCGTCGACTGGGAGGCTCTCGTCTTCTGGACTACTGTTTACGTTTAAATTTGCAAGGCAAATGACTTATATTCCAGGATGTGAGTGAACCATATAAAAACAACCATCGACATATTTTCAAGCATTCATATAATTCTCCTTGGTAAGGGTTGAGAAAGTTGCGCTGATTTCGATTTCTTCATTAAATCTGAATCGACAGATGTCTGGTGATCGCCAGAAATTCTGGAGGAAAACGGATTTAATCTATTAAATTGGATTGGCAATTCGATAGCACAAAGTCACCAGACCCAGAAATCCGATTCTTAATTAGATGATTTTAGATTTTCGTTGTGTGGATTGATTTCCTGAAAATAATTTAAAGTATTATAGTGATACCTAACACACTCGAATCACCCGTCAAATGAGAACTATTAATTATATTTAATCACGGTGAGGGTGTCCAGAGATGACCCTCCCACCAAGGTCTATGCGCATCAATGTTCCCCTTCCATCAGGTTTTATTTCTATCTTCTTTCAAAAAAAAGCGAAAGTAGAATTTTAAAAAGATCGTAGATCATATACAATAATACTCGCTGCCGTCTGTTCCATGTTTTACATTTGTACCCTGGTTTGAAACTTTTTGTTCTGAAGAATCAAAAATCCGTCAAATGTGCCCACCTCAAAAATCAAAATCCCCATGAAAATGTGCCCACCTTAAAAATATTGACGAAACCACCAGGGGAAGAGGGCACCCCTGAGAGTGTAATTTTTATTGACTGCATTACATTATAAGTAATCTCATCCCGGCCCAAGGTTCAATTACAATATTGTAATTATAAGAACAGAATATATTTTTTATAATTTAAATTCCTTTGCAAGTCTTATCCTGTTTCAAAATATAATTATCAAGTGTTTCATTAATTATGCTTCCACCTCTTCGTTAATACGGAATTCTCTAGTCCGTGGTACAGACCCGTTTTTATCACATTATTAACATCCGCCAAAAACTTCGTGAATGGCTTCATCTTATCGTAATTTACAAATTTTTTATTTACAAGAATTCTCAGAAATGGAGCGTTTTCACGTTAAATTAATTTGTTCAATGAGGTACTAAAAATCCATAAATAGCCGCTTACTTCCCACTTGAATCGTAAGATAGTTTGATCATGAAATTGATAAAAAAAGGTGGAGTATAAAAATATAACCTCGTTGTTTTGTTGGGAGTGGAGCTGAGGATTTTAATTTTTGATTTTGTGATTCAATTATCTTACATTTCAAGTGGAAAGTAAATAGGTGGCAAATGAGTTTTTAGTACCTAATTGAATAGACAAAGTTCGCCGATCTGCAGATTGAAAACGCTCGAATTTCGAGAATTTCAGAGAATGAAAAGGTTGTAGGTTAAGATGAGATGAAGAAGCTATTCACGAAATTTTAGGCGGATGTTGATAATTCGATAAAAAGGGGTCTGTACCACGGACTAGAAACATACATTAACAAAATGATATTATTATACAATTGTATAAAAATTACAAAATCTCAATTCCCATACAGTGAAGTATTTTAACCAAGTTTAAATGATACAAAAAACAATCTAAAAAAGTGTTTGGTAGTTATCCCGTTGATAGGAGAGAAAGAAAGAGTAAATAGCAGTTAGGGTATCAATTGTTGTTTGTGCCCAATCTCATTCAATAGTCCCAATCGTCGATTGTAGCCAGCGGCCTTGGGCTACAAACATTGTGCCAAAGGTGCCCAAACAAGAACAACCGGGGTTGGCTCCAATAGGTGTAATGCCCCCCCCCCATTTCCCTTCCCCCCCCCCTCGCAACCCCGATGGGATTGGCCCTATGAAAGGCTAATTCCTTTGCAGTGACCAGCTGCGCACTAGAAGTCAAATATTATGAGGAAGTGCACCATCTGGCGCCGAGTAATCTTAAACCGGAAGAAGGCACTAGTACACAAAAACTCTCACACTAGATTTTCTCTCATATAAGTAATAGCCCTGGAGCTAGGGCATGAAGAGGATCATCATTTTAGAAGGTTTTAATGAGAATCACGAAAGTGTAAATTATTAAAAAATATTAGAGCCGGAGGTTTTAAAAATGGCAGCTGATTAAATAGGTGTAAATAAGCATGAACGTTTTTTTTTTCATATTTATTTCATCTGTTTTATTAAGCTTTCTTTTTCTTATTTTTGTTACAATTTCTTTTACTTTTGTAATTGTATATATTGTATGAATGAATACTCAATCTCAAATACTCAATGCCCTTGTTCAGGCAAAATGTATTTTTTCTCAATAAAATAAGATTTAAATAACATCAGGCCAGTAACATAAGGATCAAAACGGGGATTATTTTATTAAGTTTTTAATTTTTTTTAACTTGTATACAATGTGAGCCGGGAGGAATGGGTAATGTTGCACGAGTGAGTCCACAAAGGAAAAAAAAAATCATAACTTGTTCTTATCCGAATTTCATTAGTTAAAATTTTATTATTACCTAATAAAAAATACACAAATAAACAATATTTCGTACATGTGTAAATTATTTTGATTGTCTTTATTATAGGTAATAGATAGTCAGGACAATGTCATTTTGAAAGTTTTTATTGGTGCCGACGTTTCAACATAGGCATGTGGGTCATCATTAGGACTGAAAATTGTTAAATGCAATCAGAGAAATAATATTATAAGACAGATAATTATAATATTATATCTCTGATTGTATTGAACAATTTTAATTGTTACCCCACATGTTAAGGTTGAAACGTCGGCACCAATAAAGTGACTGTCCTGATTATTTGTCACCCATGATATGTGGAACAGTCGACTAACTTCCTTCAATATTATCTTTATTGTTGATCACATGTTTAGTTACAGTTGTGATTATTAGGTCTTTCCGTGTTATTTAATTATTCATTTACAATAATAAAATAAAGTTGAATATTTAATAGTTGACCGTTGCATTATAAAGAAAGGAGATGATCTGAGGTGGCGGTCATAAATAGGCTAAATAGTGGCAAAACTATTTTATTAAAAGCCAACGTTTCGACCCGACCTTGCAAGCCTTTAATAATAAAATAAGTTTTTCTAACTTACAAATTTAATTACACTGAGTAGTTGAGAATATGGAACTTAAATTATTTAAAAAGGATGAAGATGAATATGAGTTGGCAGTTCTATCGAAAGATAAGATTCCATGGTGTATTTTACCGGAGGAATGCTAGATTTTAAGAGAAACAACAGTATTACCCAGGCAGTTTCCGCAATCAGACCAATTAATAGATGTCGAAAGGTATGTGTTGAATTAGATGATTAATTAAAAGAATATTGTAAATTATTTGTATTATCTTTATTGTTGATCACATGTTCAGTTGCAATCGTGATTATTAAGAGTAATTATTAAGAGTAATGTAATTATTCTATCAGAATAATAAAACCAGTTTTTTTAACTTGTATATGTATTAGCATTTCGGCATTAGCATTATGATTTTGTTTACAACAGATTGTAAAACAGATACAACAATCAGATTAGAACACGGATATTTAATTGGTCATTTCATTTCGGAGAATCGCCTCACAAGAACCTACTACTTTTTTACCAAACGAATTACAAGGACTATTATAAGGAGGATATTCCTCTAAATATTCGGAATACACTTTCAGCTTGACGGAGCGCCTCATTTCGCTTGTCAAGTTTTGAAATTTGAATGATAGGTTTCCAGTTTACTGGATTGGTCGCAGTGGTCGAATTGGCCTACATTATCTGCAGACCCCACAGTACTGGATTATTGTTTGTGGGGTTGCTTCAAAGATAAAGCATACTAATTAAAAGTAGATACTCAGTGTACAATAATCCAACACAATAAATAGGCTGCACGCGCCGTTAAAGGAAAATATGAAGCAATCTGGAGGGCAACTGTGGACCATCGAAAATAAAGCCGAAAATGTTGATATTTAAAGTCAATGATGATATTTTCGAATATTTATCAAAATAAGACTTCGATAACCTAAATGGTAATACATGTATGCAATAGAGTTTATTTGTAATTAGCCAATAAAATATAAACAAATGCAAATCGGACAAGAACATAAGAGTTTTTTTTTCCTGTATACCAATAGGTAAATTTTAAACCGTATTTTGTTTTTTGAATGTCATTTTGGGAGGAGAAAATTCCCTTTTTTCCTCTCCCGTGGATAGGCCAAAGACTCTATTGATAATATTTCCTAATTCAACTTTTTTTTAAAAAATAATTTAATTATTGGTCTGTTTTAAAAATTAGCAAAACAAAATAAATTATTCCATACAATATTAATGCCTTGCACATAAGTCCCAACATTTTCCTTACTGTCTAATACATTTCTTTTACTTATCATATTTATTTTCTAAAGTTACAAATGTATTTGTATGTATTTCTGTATACCATGGTACCAATAGGTAAATTTTAAACCGTATTTTTTTTTTTGTTTTTTGAATGTCATTTTGGGAGGAGAAAATTCCCTTTTTCCTCTCCCTTGGATGGGCCAAAGACTCTATTGATAACATTTCCTAATTCAACTTTTTTTAAAAATAATTTAATTATTGGTCTGTTTTAAAAATTAGCAAAACAAAATAACTTATTCCATACAATATTAATGCCTTATACATAAATCTCAACATTTTTTTTACTGTCTAATACATTTCTTTTACTTATTATATTTATTTTCTAAAGTTACAAATGTATTTGTCATTATTCCTTTTACAATAATATTGTTTTACTTTTAGTGATCTTTTGTTTGTCTGTTTTTATAGTCGCATTTATCTATTTATTATTTCTTTGTTCGCCAACTTTTATCAACCGACCCATGACCTACTTAATCTTATATCCCTTACTATCTGACAATGGTTTGTACGTTAATTCATAATTGTACATTAATTATACTTAAATTATAACTGTATTGATTATTTCTCCATAATGCATAAAAATATCTATTAATCTTTTACCGTTTCCAATTTATTATAATTTTTTTGGAGGGGGGGGGTCGGAAGGTTAGGGCAATTGCTTCACTCAAGGGAACAATTGAGAAACCGACGCGTTAAGGAATATAACAAAGAAATATTTAATTTTCGGAAAGTATTTTCCTGCCTTCTCCTACCTGAAGGAACCTGCAATTTACCTTACAGGTAAAAAAAAAAAAGACCAAAAACAGAACTGAAATTAATATGGAGTATACAGGAGAGGTAGTAGTTTCATTACGACTTCAAATTGTCTAATTATAAACAAAATATTGAGGATAAAAGATGAAAATAAGGATTTTGTTTTAAACCGATTATACTTCACTACTACTGAACCATTTAGGAGTGGCACATGCTACGATGGTCTTCAGAATAGAAATAAACGAACTTGGATAAAACGAACATTAAATTTAAGCCTAAACAAACGTTCTAAACTTCCAATTAATTACAAAAAACTCATATACATGACTATAATAAGGCCTATTTGGACTTACGGAGTTGAGCTATCAACGGAGTTGGGCTTCACTAAACCATCACATTCCTCTCGTATCCAATCCTTACAATCCAAAATCCTTCGTAAAATCCTCAATGCTCCCTACTTTGTTACAAATAAAACCATCCATAATGACCTTAATGTTTATTTTGTTTGAGATGTGGCCCAAGTTACCTATCCTTCCATAATAAACGTCAGAATCTTCCCAATCCTCTCGTTTCTATCCTTGCTTTCTCTTCTATTCCTGATAACCCTCCGAGGCGTCTGAAAAGAAGATGGCCCCGTGATCTCCTAATGTAGACATATCATTAGAGTGCTACCATTAGGTAGTTACTCAGCAAGTAATTTCATGTCATTATATCCATATGTTCAAATTTACTAGATGTATTTATTTAATACAGTTGTAAGTATCATTAAGAAATAAAAAAATTAAGCACGAACCCTCCAATCCCATTTCATAAACTTTGAAGAATGGTGTCAAAACTGGAGAATAAAAATTAATGTCATCAAATCAACTTTACTGTCCATATAGACCCATGATTTCGTGTCCTACACTATTCTTAACTAATATTCTACTTATCGCTGTTGAGCAAATCTTAGAACTGATTGAAATACGCCTAGAGGACTGAAACGACAAGGGACTGTTCGACGTTTCCGGCTGCTCCCACACTTACTAGTCAAAAGCTCCTTCAATTTCAGGTAAAGTTTTCAAATTATTATAAAAGGCTCATTTACATGACCATCATGGGACCTAAGGAGTTGAGCTTTGTGGCCCCAAGGAACCATTGAATCCTTATAATCTCAAATCTTTAATAATCCATAATATTTCGTCACAAATAAAATCATTCATAAAGACCTAAATATTGCATATTTAGAACTTAACCGACATTTGGCCAGCTGTACAGACGACTTAACAGAAAATCCAATCTCTCAATAGAAAACTAACTATTAATATACAAGACCATACTCATCAAACCCATCTGGATCTACGGACTTGAACTGTGGGGGACAACTAAATTTTCAAACATCAAACGCATCCAATCCTTTCAATCTAAAGTCCTCCGTATAATAGGCAATGCTCCTTATTATGTTACAAACAAAACCCGACATCATCCCTTTACATCCCTTATGTCCTTGACGTTATTCCATCCCGATTCTCAAATTTTCACATGAACCTAATCCACCATCCTAACCCTTTAGCACAATCCTTATCTAGCTCCAGTCATCCCTACAATCCTCCTCGAAGGTTGAAACGGCAGCGCTGGGATCTCTTTGAGTCTCGCTTTGTCCTTCACACGTGAGGGAAAGGGCTGGACTCGGAGGTCTCTCCTAATTGAAAATATTGTAATTAAGTATGAATGTTTTTGTATTTATTTCTTTTACTTATAATTTATTTAATTTTGCTACGAATTTCTGTATTTTATTTAATTTTAACTAAGTTACATTTCCTTGGTTTATTATAGTTTTTGCCTTTGTTATATAGATGTATATACTTTTTTATTATTTATTAATTTATTTACTTTTTTATTGTGTTGTATATATGGTGTGAATGTGCCTCACTCAGTCTTAATCCCCCTTAAATGTGGCAACATAGCATTAACAAAGATATAAAATAAAAATAAAATATTGCATATGTTGCTAATTCGGCCCGATCCAGATACCTATCCTTCCATGATTCCTGGACTCCTGGTACATCCGAACCCACTTGTTTCCAAACTTGTGTTGCCCCCTCAATTTCTCCTAATCCTCCTAGGCGCCTGAAAAGATGTACTGAAGATCCTCTTACTTAGAACTATTTAAGGAGTGCTACCATTGGTTAGTATCTATAACAGTCGGTTTATGCTATTAATTTTATTTTGTTCATATTAAGTGGTTGTATTTTATTAAATACAATTGTAAATTTCAATAAATTCACATTTCTGCGATAAGCACTGTTTTTTTTTTCTTATCAACAAAATCGCAACATATTGCACTAAATATCTGCACAGAGAGAAATGAGAAGAAAAGTTGAGTATAATATGTCCTACATAACCTCGCCATGACAACCTGCGAGCCCGGGGGAGACAAGACGCCGTAGTGGGGAGAACCTGTCTTTCGCCCACCTTTTCCTTTCAGCTGGAGTAAAGGTAATACGGTTGCTTCTTCAATGGGTCCAAGCAGGTGGCCATCCCAGCCTCATTTCCAATTAGGCCCCACAAAAAAAGGGAGGAGGGAATTCAGGTAAACAATACACCCTGAAGAACCACGGAAATTCGTCTGTACTGAACCGAAAACGAAATTTAGAACTAAAGGGTGATTCTAGTACTGTGAGTTAATTTACACTCTATAATGTAATATATAGAAGCCAAAAGATTGATTAACCTAAAATCAAAATGACAAAACTAAAACTACTTAATGATGGTTGACCGTTGATATAATATGAGAAGGAGTTAGTCGGGGGTGCGGTCAAATAAATACTAAATTAAAATATAATAATTATTTTAATTTTTGCCGATGTTTCGACCCACTTTGCAGGTCGTCTTCAGGGCTACAAAAGATACAAACCATGTTGAAAATAAAAAATAAATATAAGTAGATATAAAATAAGAAGAAGTTGTCAGATACAGAAATAAAAGATGATATCAGAGATATAGTGGGTGACAATGTAGTGAAATATTAAGAATTATATATGTAGAAGATACAAATAAATGGAAAATAAATATAAATATTTTTTAATCTATATTTACATTTATATTTTTATTTGTATTCATACTTATTTTCCATTTATTTGTATCATTTACATATATAATACTTAATATTTCACTACATTGTCACCCACTATATCTCTAATATCATCTTTTATTTGTGTATCTGACAACTTCTTCTCATTTTATATCTACTTATATTTATTTTTTATTTTCAACATGTTTTGTATCTTTTGTAGCCCTTAAGACGACCTGCAAAGATGGTCGAAATGTCGGCAAAAATTAAAATAATTATTATATTTTAATTTAGTATTTATTTGACTGCACCCCCGACTAAGTCCTTCTCATAAAACTACTTATATCTAAATTGAAAAAAAAAAAAGTGTGATTGCTTTGAATCATTGCGAACAAACCAATTTTTTATACATTAATCTCTTTATTGTTCAAGGTTATACAGATAAATATATTAACAAACTTCAATACTAGAATAAAACTAGAAGAAACCTCAAAAAGTTAGTAACATACACATGGTTTCGAGAGATCTAGATGTTCACGCAGTAATTCATTATGTTTAATTTTTTTTTTTCCGTGATCAAATATTACATGTTAAAATTGTATCCAATTTATATTATTATAGTGATTATTTAAAATTATTAAAGGGAGTTAATCGACTGTTACACCATGGATAATTGATAGTGAGGACGCAGTCAGTTTTAAGATTTGTATTGCTTTCAACCTAAGCTTGTGGGTCATCATTAGGTTATGTTACCAGAACTGGTGATCAAGTACCCGAACACCTAAATGCGTACTTAAACACCTTCAGTGGTGGTAACATGCACTGATGATGATCAACAAGCTTGGGTTGAAATGTTGGAAATAAAAGTCTCGAAAACTGACGGCATCCTTACTATCTATCATCTATGACACTAGCGGATCCAGGATTTAATTTTGGGGAAGGGGCTTCAGCCCGAAAGCTTTTTTTTCATATAAATGACGATAATTACTTTGGAAAAAAAGAAAGAAACTAACTATCTATATGAAATGGTGTTTAAGTGATTCCTTAAGTCCTTTTAAATGTAATTACACGAACAATAATACTTTAAGAGATAATTTTTTAATATATTTTTCCATAAAACATGGTTATATTTTACCATTTTGGAGGGGGGGAGTGCTTCAGCCCGAAAGTCCCCTCCCCCCGTAGATCCGCCCGTGATCCATTAATTAAAACCAATATCTATAAATTTATTCATAAATTTTAAAATTTAAATGCAAACATTTTTATTTTAAAAACGATTGTTGCCATATAATCTCTCTTTTACTTTAATTAACGTATTAACGAGAAAGTACTAAGATCGTAAAAAAATTTAAATTCCACTATACAATAGGAATATACGTTTTTTAAGGCCCCTTGAGTCCAAATAGCCAAATATCGCAAAATGTTTTAGGTGGGTTTGTGTGTAGAAACAACCTAGCTGAAAAACGGAAAGTCATTTGTAACTGAAATTACGAATTTATGGCGGGTATACCTCTGGGATATTACAGCACCTTCTTTGTTAAAATCGACTTATCGGAAGTATCATTTCATTTTATTTTACAAACACTTTTTTTTACAATTTTCTCCAAAATGCTCTGACGTTTTTGTTAAACTCGTTATACTAAATAACAATAGTCATGGGCTGCTAGAAAAAAATAAAAAAAGGAAAAATTTCATAGGTAAAAAACCAATTTTCGGAAATAGAAGTAGTAATGTATTTTCTAACGTATAAAGTCGTAGAAGGTAACTCAGAATGCAAAAAAACTAATGAATTGTAATTCATATAATTTATTATAATGTAGTAAATGATGTCTAATTTAATTATTATTGTTCATCATTAAAAGAGATATAAATGTTTCCATGATAACTAAATGGAATTTTTATGGAACATAAATAAAATAAAACTTAACAATTTAATTTCAAATTGACAACAAAAAATATATAAAGTGCACAGAATTGTTATACTTTATATTAATTGTTATAAGTTTGCAATAATAATTAAAATAATATTAATATGGTTTATTAATTTTTAAAAAAAATGTTTCCACTGAAAGAATCGTGGTACGTAAAAGTTATGTAATACACCACACAGACTTTCAGTGCAGGTATCGTTAAGTATTTTCTAATAATGATCTTTGATTTATAATGAAGATTAATTTTTAATTCTTTTAATTGTTTTTATCACTCAGTATATCTGTCTAGTAGTAGTCAATGGTTATTTTAATTCGGGTAATGTAATGTTTGGTAAAACAGATTACAAACAGTAAAAAATATACCTAGTTTTATATACATGTATAGTATTTAAAAACAATACAAGGAAAAGTGACGAAAAATCTTATCAATAATAATTTCTGTATTTATTAATTTATTCTTTCCTATTATTAAATAAAAAATTAATGATACTATAGATATTAGATTATAATATACAAAATATTTAAATTCTTTCAAAAAAATACATTTCAAATACAAAATGTCAAACGTAATTTGTATTTTAATTACAAAACACGTCCCATGAGGTGGCCCTTTTCAAATAATTCATTTTTAAAAAAATGGATTTTTTTTGGTATTAAAGAAGTTATGAAACTCAAAGACAGGGAATTTACATTTAAAAAATAATTTAGGATAAATTATTTTATTCAATGAAGAAATAATTTTCTGAAAAAAATTATAATAAAAGTTTTTCATTATTTTATATTAATTATTTAATTTTTATTTTTCAAAGGTATTATTACATAATTTTAATAAATAGTTTTTCTTTAATAAAAAGCGGTTGAAAATATTAATAAAGAAAAACTAGTTAGGTTTTTAAAATAGTAGTTTTTAACTAATTAAACATCCGCATAGTCCAAACTAAACAAATGAATTACGGTCAAATTTTACCATAGCATTGTAATTAATTTAAAATTATTGTCCACTTAAGAAAGGGTGGTAAGTGAAAACCTCTTTCGGCCCGTTTTGCACTTTTTTTGTGGAGAGTGAATTAGAGTGAGACGTCAGATACCTGACTTGTAACGCTCGAGTAAAATCGGCTGGAGTCGACTAATTGAAGTTTTTTTGCATATCGATTAAAATATCTCAAAAACTAAAAATTGGACCTGTATCTTGTAAGCGAAGGAAATGTTCAGCGTTTCTCAACCTCTTTGTAATGAGCTATTATTCAAAATTGTATATTGACGTGACGCCGTATTAGAAAAAATATAGTGTAATGAACCAAATCATAACGCATTCCATAATACATATTATCATATTAAATATGACGAATCATACTAAAATAATGAGAATATAAAATCACATATTTAAATTATCATAAACCTATTGATTCATTTTAGAGTATGATAGTCATAGTGCCATAGTGCACCGCTTCCCTTGCAACCTGCTGTCCCATTCGAATCTAGCGGGTGGACGTTAAACCTGCGAGCTGTTACAACGCACTTGCCCCATAACATATAGTTCCTAATGTATTTTCTCTAGATAAAACTCCGCCCTGCACGTTCTATTCACGATAGAGGAGCCAACTCAATGTCATTTTCTTCCCAATTAAATTCACTTAATTGTTAGGATTCGAAATTTTTTGGTCAATTTGTATATATCGTTATATAATAAAAATCCAAAGTCTGAGCAAAGTATTCCAGATTAATTTAAACATTTTAAATTGTATATATTGTAAATGTTATTTATTTCTTAATATAGAACAAATATTTTTGTATTTAATTTATATTTCGTATTATTAATATCTCCTTGTTGATGTTTACACTTCTAACGTGTGGTCTTGAGCACACACCAGAGTGGTTTTTTTTTTTTTCTATAAATGCTACGATCAATTCGGTTTGTTTTATATGGGTTCCCAGTCACGTGGGTATAGTTGGTAATGAGCTTGCAGATACGGCAGCCAAACACTCACTCGCGCTTCCAGACCGAGGTACTCCTATCTTGACCCCTCCAGAAATTTGTTTTCCTCTCAAAACGGAAATACTGGATAGTTGGGAATCTGTGTGGAACTAAAGTCCATTAAGCAAATTAAAAGTTCTTAAAAAATCAGTGAAGCCAGGATCACATCAAACCGCCCTAAGCATAGAGAGGAAGTCGCCTTGACACGAACCTAACTCATGTACATCTCATCACTAAGCAACCACCACCAAATTGTCAGCACTGCAACAGCGTTCTCACAGTCAATCATATTTTCCAAGAATGCCCTTATTATACTTTATGCCTAAATCGATCATCTCTAAAACCGGATATATCAGCAGTATTAAGCAACAATGAATCTAACATAAAAACAGTGATAAAATTTCTTAAAATCCATAGGCTATTAAATAAAATACAAAAATAAATATAATTTTTATTTTATTGTTCTTTCTTTTTTTTTATATTTATTTTAATACATTTCATTTTTTATGTTTTAAAATATGTTTTTCATGTATTACTCTATCTATTGTTAATTATTAATTATCCTATAAAAAGTTTTCAAATATAACCGACTCACAGGCGTTGATGGCCCTAGGGTTTTACGCCTTAAAGCCTAAATAAACAAACAAACTACGATCAATTAATATAAGAAAAATTCGGTAAAAATACAATGTCTTAGAAGGTTTCTTATCAGACAGCAAAAACGATCGGTACGATAAAAAGGCGTAATTTTAAACAGAACTATTTTTAAGTATCAGAATCATTTTAGGTACTTTTTAAATATGATAGGTTGAACATGCTACCTCTAAAGGATACTATCTAAGGAGAGCAATAGAGAGGCTAAAAGGCTATCTGGAGATAAGATTATGGGCCTGCAGTATGCTCACACTCCGAGATAAGGGAGTTAGAAGAAGAGAACTACAAAGCATGGTAGTGGCCACGGTTCTATTTATAATACGACCAATACATAACAAATATTTCCGAAAACTGCACCTTACAAATAAATAGAGACCGGATCTTCATGCAGTAAAAATATGAAAACTCTCAAAATGTGCAAAATCGTGGAGTAAAAACAAAAAATATATAAAACTGTGCAATTAACACCTAAAAATGGAGATTTTTTTTGTTTTAAATTTATTAAGGAGGATTAAAATAAATTCCAATAAATCTCATCAAATCACCTTTACTCTTCGTCGTAAACCTATGTCCTCTTGTCCTTTAATAATACCCCACTTAACCCTGTTGAACAAATCCGATACCTTGGACTCCACTTAGACAAACGTCTAACTTGGAATCCCCATACCAGACTGAAACGACAAGAAACCAGTCGACGTTTCCGACTACTCCAGCACTTACTAGACAAACGCTCTAATCTCTCAATCAATTACAAAAGACTAATATACATGACTACAATAAGACCTATTTGGACTTACGGAGTTGATCTCTGGAGCTCCACTAAGCCATCGAATTCCTCTCGTATCCAATCCTTACAATCCAAAATACTTCGTAAAATCCTCACTGCTCCTTACTTTGTCATAAATAAAATCATCCATAACGACCTTAATGTCCCATATGTCTCTGACCTGGCCCAATCCAGATACCTATCCTTCCATAACTTCAGAACCATCCAAAACCTCTCGTTTCCAACCTTGCTTCCTCTTCGATTCCTGACAACCCTCCGAGACGTCTGAAAAGAAGATGGCCTCGAGATCTCCTTTGGTAAATACATTTTTAGAGTGCTACCAGTGGGTAGTTTCTCAACAAGTGGTTTCATATTATTTTATTCACATTTACTGAATGTATTTTTATTTGTAATACAGTTGTAAATACCATCAATAAAAAAAAATTATTAAATTAATATATCGAAATCTGTTCACACCTTATGTTAAACTTCCGAATTCAAATAATCCGTTACATGAAAAAAAAAAAATTGAAAGCAACATTGGAAAAGAAATTCTTTCAGAATTTTTAGGAAACTTTATAAATATTTTGTAACACGTATTTGTGATTCTAAAATGTTTAAATTTCAGTATTAATATCGTTTTACTAAATCACTATAAAAAATATTTTTTGGACTTTTGCTCTTTTTTTTTTTTATTGAATAATAATACAATCAGCCACTGCTGGAGGGCTATAAGTATTTGCTCTTAAAAAAAAAAAAAAAAAAAAAAAAACATTCAGATCTGTGATTTCCGATCACACTCGATTGATTTTTCAGTGGCCGTATAGAAGACAACTATTTAATCAAATTTCAACTTTACCACAAAACCCTCTTTATATTCTGACTACCAGTGACGTAATATTTTTTTGAACATCCACTGAAACTGACGTTTTAGTAGAAATGATTTTCCATTTTACTTGATGAATTTTTTATTATTCAATATTTGTTGGTGTTTTTAAGTGAGTGGATTCAAAAACGTTTCGTTATGCGGTAAAATTTCCTCATGATATAGGGAAGTGTAGTAGAGGAGAAAAGCATGGGTACTCTTAATTTAGATAATTAATCAGAGGTTTAAGCTATATTGATTAATAAAAAAAGATACTACTTTAATAAAAGCACATTTAGTGTTTAACTGAGCTTTTATTACTTATTTTGTAAATTATTTGCCTGTTCATATTTGTTTTATTCTAATTTAAATCAATCAAACATAAATATATATACCGTAAAGCAGGAACAGTTATGATTTATGTATATTTTTTAATAAATAAACCAAGTATTAAAAATAAACTGGATAAACACAGGTTTTTTTTTTAATGAAAAATTTTCATGTTATTAATTAATTCTTATCTTGTTGCCAGAGGATAAATCATATTTATTAATATTATACATTGTAACTGACTCTAAAAGCATAGAAGAATATATAACTTTTAAATTGTAAGGTGCAGTAAAAAAACATGGTTAAGTAATTACTGTAATTTAGTAAAAGGACGGCTCATTTATTAGAGGATTAATGCGGAATCGATGGGGCGGTCACTACACGTAAGTACAGTATTCAACGTAGTTAATGCAATTCTCAATTACATGGTTTTATCAAATTTTTTTTTGGGTTCAAAAACCAATAAAATATAATAATAATAATAATAAGCTTTATTGACATTAATTATTGACAAACCCAAAGGAGGAATTTTAACGGATTTGGTAACAGCAAAAAAACGTTTAAATTATTACAATCATATTTCTTTTTAAATGTTTAAAATAAAACAAAACAGATATAATTCTTTCTTTATTTTATTTATTTTTTTTTTTTTTGGAAAATAGCCATGTAAGGCCTAAGAAAAACAAAACAAAGCTATACAGTAAACTTGGAAGCACTCGGTTAATAAAAAGACAAAAAGAATATAACAAACAAAACACAGCAACTAATAAATATTGTTTATAACTTGGTTCCATCTGTATCTATACCTAGCCACAAGCCACCAGTTTTCGCCTACATGTTGTATCATTTCATCCCGCCACCTCAGATGCGGCCGGCTTCTTTTCCTCTTGTTCCCTCTTGGGATCCACTGAGAGAGGATCCCTACCGATCAGGCTGTAGCCGCAGCTGTGTGAAGATCGGCTCCGTGCTAAATTGAATTTAAAGTGGTCTAAGTGAAGTAGCGATACTGAGTTTTTCCATGGTTAAGAACAACAGTGTCCAGTACAAGAATACGAAATTTGAAGAAAATTGGTAGACTCGGGACGAAAATAAGAACAGATGAATTAAACCAATAAAATATAACTGAATAATAATAAGGACAAACGAACCCGGAGGTTCGATACCGACGACTCCTCCAATGTATGGCATCATACGTTCCTTCACTGAATACAGTCAAAATCGAATTGAACAAGGCTACATAAAATAATCCTCTTATTCACCCCTTTTTCCCAGCCCGCTGGTGTTGCTCAAAGTAGTATTTTAGGTCCTATGCTTACACAGTTTTTACAGTTAGTTGATATTCCTTAGATATCAGTTAATAATGACCCAACGATTGTATCCCTAACTCTTCAATCACACATCACAAACCTTGAAGAATGGTGTCAAAACTGGAGGATTAAAATAAATCCCATCAAATCACCTCCTGTCCTACAGTATCCTTTAATAATACTCCACTATACCTTGGACTCCACTTGGAATCCTCATACCAGACTGAAACAACAAGAAACCGCTCGACGTTTCTGACTACTCCAGCACTTATTAGACAAACGCTCTAAGCTTCCAGTTAATTACCAAAGACTCATATACATGGCTACAATGAGACCTATTTGGACTTACGAAGTTGAGCTCTGGGGCTCCAAAAAGCCATCGAATTCCTCGCGTATTCAATCCTTACAATCCAAAATCCTTCGTAAAATGCTCACTGCTCCTTACTTTGTCACAAATAAAATCATCCTTAACGACCGTAATGTCCCTTATGTTTCTGGCCTGGCCCAATCCAGATACCTATCCTTCCATAACAAACTTCAGAACCATCCAAACCTTCTAGTTTCTAACGTTGCTTTCTCTTCGAACCCTGACAACCCTCCGAGGCGTCAGAAAAGAAGATGGCCTCAAGATCTCCATTTATAAATACATTTTTAGAGTGCTACAAGTTGGTAGTTTCTCAACAAGTGTTTTCATGCTATTATATTCTTGTATTCACATTTACTGAATGTATTTTTATTTGTAATACAGTTGCAAATATCATAAATAAATAAAAATAAAAATAAATTTTCAAGAAAATAAATCTAATTCATTTTTTTTATCGTTTATTTGATGGACATGTGTAAAGATATAAAAACGTTTCTGAAAGTCGTGTGAGTGGACACACCAGATTTTTTTTTCAGTTATTAGTTGTAAAATGTCACTTGAGACGTAGGTACTTTGTATATGCATTTCATCTTTTGTAATTAAAATACGAAATACTTTTGATATTTTGTATTTGCATTATTTGTATTTGTACATATTGTACTTTTTCTGAAAACAAAGTATTTAATACACTATATTTAAAAAACACAAAGTACGTGGTGCTTTAAACACTATATTTTAAAATAATAATTAAAACACTTTTTGCTCAGGCCTGCTTACAATATTAATGCCCTTTTCTTACTTATCACTTTGCCTTACAAATACATTTACCGGTTGTAGATTAAGCGATTTATTATTGTTTCCATCTCAATTTTCGACTCATCCTTATTACGCACAAAAAAAATATATATATATATTAACAGGACTTTTCATTTATAAAAGGCAATTAGTTTAAAAATATTTAATTAGAAGTTGATATTCACACAATAAATCGACAGATTACACAAGGGAAAACAATACGAAATCAATTTTTTTTTAAATTAAAATGTTTGTTTGAACAAAAATCAACCGGCGACATAATCACCTCATTTCTAGAACCTGGGATATCTAATTAAAAGCTGAGTGTTTATTATAATTCGTGATGTGATAGGAACTTTCAGGTTTCTGGACAGCAGTAATTATGCAGCGTATAACAACGTAAAATGTAGTTAAGAATGAATACATTAAAAATTTATTGAAGAGAAAATTAGCTACGATAGTAACTAGTAATTAGAGGTTAACATTAATTATAGATTGTAATTATGGGGAAATGATCCAATGCCTTTAATGATAGACAATTCGGATATTTAACATTCAAAACCTTAAAATTTTCAAGATCCATGCCAAACCGATTAGTGGCATATAATTAATAGAATAGGCACTAGTTCTCTTTCGCTACTATAAGATGGCATCCGGTTTCAAAATCACTCAGAGCACACAACTACTAGATTCCCGATAATACCCGACTTTATCCGACAGAAGACGGAGATTATGGACCCACAACACTTGATTGTAAATTACCCACCATTTTAAGACGGAAATTTTTACTAAACTGTAATATCCGATAATACTTGATAATAAAATATTGAAATAAATATAATATATAGAATTCCAATCTGATGATTAGTTATTCACGACAAATGATAATTACGTTATGAAAATTATGTTATGAATTTTTATCATATTTGCCATGCGTGTTTTTTCAATATATATTTTATTTTTATAGACCTTATAGATTTGTTGCCACTTTAAACAGCCTCCATCTCTGCCAATATTGGCTATTGCTTTAATATTATATGCTTGCTGCAGCTTTGATGATTCGATCTATCCATTTGCTTTTTGCCCTTCTACGTGTTTTTTTGCCTACTATTGAGGCATTTATTGTTGTGTGGAGACTTCCAGATGGATCGCTCCGAGATACATACCTAGCCCATATTAATCTCCTTGCCTTCATATCATGAGGTATTGATTGACCTGTTTCTGTAAGCAGCTCTTCATTGGTGTGTTTGTTCCCTGATCACAGATCGCTCCGATTTTCGTGCGGAGGATTTTTTTCTCAAATCTTTTAATACTTTTTTCTAGGGCCCCGGTTAGTGTCCATGACTATATTTTATAACTGCCTTTAATATATTATATGGCTTTTATATTTTATAACATAGCATTTTACACCCTTAATTAAAGATTTCTTTGGATTTTTCGGGATTTAATTTCTTTAAAATGGAGAAGAAGGCTCTGTTTGTGCTTATTATACGCTTCAATAAAGTTATTGGGTATCCGAGGTTTTTGAATTTTTCTACTCCCTGGAAGGATTTCTCTTCTACGCAGATTCTGCTGTCGAGATTGAATTTACAGCATATAACATATTTTTGTTTTATCTTCATTTAATTTTAGTCTGATTTTCTCTGCTCCTCTTATCGGAATCTTAGCATCACGAGGAGTTAGATAAAGTCACCAGTAATTAAGTTGAAACAACTTAACTTTAACACAACAAGTTTAGCACATAAAATTTTCCTTTAAATGATTTTAAAAATGACAAACTGTACTTCCATTTGAAGTCAATTTTGTTTATTTTATTGTGAAGCAGTTGTAAGGTACATAAATTAAATTGCTTTTTAGTTCTGATTTCTTATTTAACAAAAAAGGAGACTTAATTTTCAAAAACACAAAATTTTAATTTATTGCTTTGTTTTTGCGACTAATTGTACCATAGTTTATATGAAGTTTTTTGTGGCTCTTAAGATCTGCTATCACATTATTAAATATTTTCCTTTAATTTTTTTTTCACTATCTATGTTCCCGTTAGAGCTAGTAACATAACAACTTATCCAAGTTGAGGTAAGCTGTTGCTGTACACTAAATTTCATATAAAAACATCCATTAAAGGTATGCCCAAAAGTCTTTTATATTTATAAGGAAGAATAAGTGTAGAAATTATAAGCTAGCATACATTTTGTCAACACGTGGTTTTCTAAATAATATTTGAGGTTGTTTAAAAATCGAAACTTATAGCCCTGCACTATCATATATGGTTAATTAATGCATTTGAATAAAATCTAATGGATACGAGTTTAAAAAAACACCACTTTTGTTGAGTTCAGTTCCATTGCAGGAAAACATCTCATTGATATCCCGGTGGGCAAAAATGAATGGAAAGGGGTTAATGAAATTTTCGGAACAGGAAAGGGGAAAAAAAAAAGAGAAAAGCAGGAAAAAAAGGAGAGGTGATAGTAACTGGACAAGAAAAGATGTTCCTTTAATGTTATTCCGAGAACAGGGTAGAGAGTGGTCGGTTTTTTCTTTATTTTTCTATATATACATGCGTATATATATATATATATATATATATATATATATCTATATATATATATATATATATTCCTTTATTGAACTTTACAACTGTACTAAATAAAAACACAGTATACATAATTCAATCGTTGATTGAGAACTTATACCGTATAAGTATATATAAATACCGTAATATATATACATATAAGTTACCTTTTATCTTTTTCACAGGACGTAATGAAGGTCCATCCATACTTTAAGGACATTTTACTTTTGTTTTTAAGAGTAAAAATTTTATATACATATATATATATATATATATATATATATATATATATATATATACAAGTAAAGTTTTTTATGACATTAACTTATTCTATCTCTTTTTCGTTCTTCATTTCCCAAAGTGTATGTTTATGTTGTTCAACCCTTATATATAGTTTTGCTCATAGTTTCAAGTAATTCCTTCCTAATTTTAAGTGTTTTGTTCATAGTTTTAAATGATCTGAGCATAGTTTTATCTGTATTATATGTAGCTTGTTCACCTAAGGTTTTCTTTACTTTTTAGTTTATTTTATCAAATTTTATTTATCGTTTCAAACTTTTAGACCAGTATTATTCTATTTTTTTGTACAATTTTGATATTCTAAAGAGACATAGTCCCAGAATAAAGTTTTTTTTCTATTTATCTATCTATCTAAAAACGGAATACACTGAGGAAATCATCGGAGACTACCAATGCGGATTTAGACGGAACCGATTGACTATCTATAGTATTGGTAGTATATTGGATCTATCCAATATTTTCTTTACCGGAGATATTGGAGTGCAAAGGTGTTGTTCACCAGCTTTATTTCGATTTCAAAAAGGCTTGAATGTCAATGGTCCCATTGATCGCCCGACGCTCTAATTGAACATTCTAATTGAGCAGGAGATCCCCAAAAAATAGTGAATCTAGTTAGGCTGTATATGTCTGAAACATTAAAAAAAAGTAAGAATCGGTTATTATTTGTCCGAGTAATATGAGATTCGTTTGGGCTTAAAACAAGGCGATTTTTTTTCACCCGCCCTATTTAATATTAGATAATAATGTTCTAATATTTGATATTAGAACATGCTATCAGAGAGCTGATAAACAACGAATAAGGTTTGAATCAGGGTGGAACAATATACTGTGCTTGGGTATGCGCAAGATTTGCTTCTGTTATGAGAAGACGCGGAAACAATAAAACTAAATACAACAACGTTGATGAAATGCAGTGAAGAACTAGGGCTTGAAATAAATACGGATAAGACAAAATTTATTGTTAGCTCCAAAAAGCAGCGGAAATTTCGGTGATGTCGATATAGAAGGGAATGTATGTGAACACGAAGAGAATTTTAAGTATCTAGGGTCTACGATAACTAGTCAAAACGAAATTGAAGAGGAGATTAAGCTTAGGTTGAAGGTGAGAAATTCTTGTTATTTTTCTCTGTTAAAACAATTTAGTTCGCGGCTCCTGTCCCGAAACTTAAAAATTAGAATTTACAAAACCATTATCCTTCCTACGGTTCTTTATGAATGTGAAACATGGCCGCTTTCATTAAGGGACGAGCAACGTTTTAAGGTTTTAAAAATAAAGTATTGCCCAGAATATACGGACCGAAGAAGGATAACTCAATCGGGAAATTTAGGCGGTTACACAACGCTAAGTTGAGCGCACTGTAGTCGGATAATATAATAAAGATGATTAAGTTGAGGCGAATAAAATGGGCATGTGAAAGAGCCCGAGGGGGCGACCGAAGCGAAGGAGGGAAGATTGCGTTAAGGCTGATCTTGTGGGTTTGGGTTTAGATGGCGCCCGGTAGATGGCACAATGTAGACATGGTATCGGCATCGAACCTTCAGGTTCCTTGAGCCTTATTATTATTGCCGTTGAAAGTTACTATGCAAATAAAGAAAGCGTAAGATCGAATCCACTTGTGATTATTGATACTAGACTAACAGTAAATTTGAACGATACTACACGAAATGAGACTAACTTAAAATGCAAAAAAGAACAGGCTGATAACTAGGGCAAGTTTTTAAACCCAGCACTTTTACACCCATCGATGGAATCCATCAGCCGATTGAATCCAATAATGATAAGAAGCGATTTATCCGATACCAACGATGAGTTTAACGCTGTTTAGAAACGTGACCAAATTCAAACGATAGCTGAACAATAGAAACTATGTCATATTTTCATACAAACGATCAATTGATGTATTCTAGTTACGAAGTAGACGATTAGGCTTTTGATTCTAAATGAATTGAGAAAAGGTCCAAGAAGTAGGAACATTTAGTCATCGAACAGATTTTTTAAAACCTTATAAGATTTTATTTTATAAGATATACCGAATGTCAAATCTACAGTTCAATTCAATGGAGTTGAAGAAGAGGAAGATAAAAATTAATCAGAGACTCACTTTAATTAAACAATAACATATTTTCATATTTAAATTATCATATGCATCCAAATATTTATGTAATGAATATAAGATTATTAAAGACAATAATATTAAAGAAACTGTTCAAATTATTGACAAATAATAATTATAACAGTAAGTATCGTCTCTTAATAATTAAACCATTCTTAATCAACTTTGTTCTCGTTTTTATTTTATTTTTTTTTTGTAAACTGGGAAAAAAATTCTTGTCGAAAATTCTTTAATCTATAATTCAGAGAATTTTCGTCTATCCTAATAAAATAGATAAACATAGAGCATCATTGGGATTCCCTAAAAAAATTTGTATGAAGCTACAATCCAATTTTATCCTTATAATAATTTGTTAGATATTTTTTTCCAATAAAGAGTTTCTGTTCTTTGTTATTAATAAATAAACAATTAACAATCATATAGCTGTTTTTTTTCTATTACCTGGACATACCAAGAGTGTAAGTGTATTGGCAATCTCAATATCGCACTATATTTCTCACCTAAAAAAATAAAAAAAAATATCAATATTACTTAATTTGTGACAACTCAAAATTAAACTTTATAAAAAAATAAGGAAAAAATGACATATCCTAAATAATAAATGAATAGTTAAAGTCGAAGGATTTTATTTTAGACTTAATTATTTTTGTCTTACTTAAGACAACGATATTAAAACTGAATATACATATATATACAAATATAATTTCCTAATAATAATGACACTTTCAATTAGGTAACTATGACAAAATGTTATAACATACAAATATAAGTAATAATTAATGCGTAAACAACCCAATAGATATATAACAAATTAAACTAAAAGCACTAAGTAAAAAAGTTAAACAATTTTAATTAATATTCATAGTTATTTTGTTTTCCCACAGCTAAAAGCATATTTACAAATTGAAATTGTCTATTCAAACTATTTTTATACTTGTAAAAACTGAGTTACACATGGCTGAGAAGCCTGGTAGCATAATTTATGTATTTCTCTTAACTAAATGGTAACATGACTACCAAAAAGGAATTGGGGTAATTTCAAGACATTCGCTTTAAACCATCGTCGTAAATATTTCTGCCATTTTTTTTTTCATACGTTCTAAGGGAGATGTTTTTTTTTTTCTGAGGTGTATAATTAAATATTAAGTAACAGTTTTACCCCCCAAAAATATTTTCTTTATTTTTATGTTTTTATGACGTTTCGGAATCACTTTATTATCTCATCTTCATCCTTCTATCATGTTATTATATTTTCATAATTCATCCCTTAATTTTATTGTGGGCTCCTCTAGGGAGAGCCTAGTCTGACACTGATTTTAGGGATGAATTATGAAAATATAATTTTAAAAAAATATGACAAATCTTTTTAAAACAATAAGATGATACAAGTATGAGATAGGGTAAGATTGGCAAATCTGTTACTGGTGTTATAAGTTATATACAAATATTGTAATGATAATATAAAAATACAAATAACAAAAATATTTTTTAATTTCTAGCCTGAAGATGGGATAATAAAGTGATAGTGAAACGTCATAATAACATAAATATATAAAAAAAATTGTTGAGAGAGTAAAGCTGTTTTAATTATATACCTCAGAAAAAAAAACCATCTCCCTTAGGACCTATGAAAAAAATATAGCTTATATTTATCCATTTTAAAGTACTAGTGACAGTAAAAACCTTTAATGTCTTCTAATAATTCAAATTAAAGTAGTTTAAAGGAGGCCAGCACTATAATACTATTTCAATGAAAATAACATTGAATTGACGTAGTAATGACCATTTAAATGTATATTGATACAAGTACAATCGTTAGAGCAGTTTTCGAGAAAATTGTAAAAATATGTAAAATCAATTATATAAAATGGCACTCTATATTAAGGATGTTCCAACGACAATTCTGCCGCAACATCCCAGGTATATAGAAAAAAAAAACTGAACCAAATACAACCCAAGGCAGTACTATTTCTTGGCAAATGGTTGTGCTAGGAGGTGGTTTGGGCGAAAGCATGCTCAACCGTCTGGTTTTCCCCTTAATTAACATATATTAATTATTTAGCTGTACTCACTTTACAAAGGCTGGGTGTGCCCCAGGAGGATCTCCGTCCCTATGGTCGATCCATGGCCGATGAAAAAGAATAAATAATTACCTGCCTTCCCAGATATATACCTACTATAAATGCTTAATTTCAGTATCGTAGGTCTTTTCGTTTTTTAACTATGCTGTGCACATGAAAACCATTTTGCGAGACTTTTAGGCTATGCGAGGTTTTCCCGAGCCAAGGGAGAATGCGGGGGATTAATGTCAGACAGCCCCTCCTCCCCAGGCACCGGCACGCGTACTCATAATTATTTTATCGTATTAGTTTTTGTTTATTAGGTTGCCGAGCAACGCGTATTTTCTGTATGCGCTATTTCGCTAGCCCTCCCCTCTCTCGGTCCAAAAAATTGCCTTTTTTTCGAGGCTTTGTTTTTGGTCTCAGGAGATCTTGTAACAAGTATGTATTTCCCTTCAAAACGGATTCGAATTTTTTCAAAATCGAAATACTACCCCTTACTATATATTTCATATATATGTAAATAATAGAAAATATACCGATAAGTTAATGAAAGTAATAGATAAATGAAAGCAAAAATAATTCTGAAAACATAATAATAAGTAATTTAAAAACTAGTAAATATTACCCATAATTATCTGCTTATAATAAAATGTATCAATATTTGTCTCGAATAATATCAAAACAGCAGTTAATGTAGGTGGTTTGTGAGTATTAAATGTAGTTTTAAAGTTAGTGAGTAACTGCTACGTATAGAGGAATTAAATATTCAAACAGAGTTTCTGCCTCGTTTTGGTTAATTAATTCCTCTTTTCATCTATTATGTAGTTTTCATTATTAAAATTCAGCCTTAATTTATTACATCTAAAATTTTAAAAGTCATTTATTTATCTTAATTCAGTTTAATAAATTTTAAAACAGAAATATTAATAATATACGCTAAAATTAGAGAGTAATATATAATTAAAGCTATAATTTAAATTACATGTATTTTTTTTTTTGTTGTCAAAGATTTTTTGAAACTTACTAATAAATTTATGAATCAATACTGAAAAAATCGGCCGAGTTTCATACAAAATTAATCGGGTATCAGACATCAGATATGATATGTACTAGTAACATGACGAATTTCAAGTTGAATTCCGATGTTATATGTAAAATTATCATGAATATACATCATACGCAACATAATTCTTAAAAAGATCACTTGTACTAGCAATGCTAATAATGTTCATAAGGTTAATAAGTTAAGGAATAATGTTTTTTTTTTTTAACGAGCACTAGTTTGCTAGTATTTCTAATTAATAGATAGTTGGGAGAAAAGAATTTGAGAAGGGTCTGGTACCCACATTACAGATCTAAGTGTTCAAACTATTGATTGATGACATATTATATTATAATTTGTTACTTTATTTAAGCCTTTTTTCCATTAAAAACATTTTTTTCCAATACTTTTTTTTTGTTATTTTACTCGTAAATAAAAATATTTAGCGTTATTTTTTAAGGAAAATGTTTTCAACTAACTATGTGAAAAATAAATAAAATAAAAAGGGAAAACTATAGTTCGGCCAGAATATATTGGCAGTCGGACATCGAACACCTGAAGTTGCTACAATCATTTTGTTTTTCCCTAATCTCCGAGATTATCCGAGATAGAGGACAGAAAAGAAAACAAACTCGGTAACATATCACTTCATGACATCCAATCGCGTACTGAAAGAAATGTGAGGTTATACAGTTAAGGAAGCTCAAAATCAAACAGCTGATAAAAATCAAAGCAAAATAAGTGAGTTTTTACTCGTTTACATTAATAGTAATATCGGAGATTTAAGGGAAAAATAAATGTATTTTTTAACGTATAAGGCGTTGGGCTACCATCTAATCCCAGTCGATTTATAAATCTAGAAATAAAAAAAATCCTTTTTTAAGACTAAAATTATTAAAAAGCTCAAAATTTATTTTATTTTCATTTCTTATATAACTTTATATTTCTTTTTTATGTTTTTACATTTTATTCTAAGATTCCCAATGTAACACTTTTGTCACCCCCTTTTTGATTATGCCTACTTCATCATTCCACACTATGTAACAGTTTTTATTATTTATCTCTTAGTTCTTAGTCATTATTCTAACAATTTCATTTTACTTTATATCTATCTATTTTATTTTTCTAATATATATTTTTTTTCTTTTCTCATTTTTTATTATCTTTTTTACCATCATTACTTATGTTTCTCATACCTTGTTATCTGGTTATTTTCTGAGCCCTGATGAAGGCCTGAACTTCAGGTCGAAACGTCGGCATATGTAAAAAATAAATATTATAATTTATTTTTTGCCTTCCTTTTTTGACTGAGCACCCCAACTATTCTTCTCTTCATTAAAATTATTAAATGCTATCTAATAAATAAAAAGCAGTAATTAAAATATTGCCATATAAAACATTTTGGTATACATTGTCATACAAAGATAGTCATTCTAAAACAACTGTTGAATGGTATTTTAAAATGGAAAGTGAAAATGGAAACGTTCACTCGTACATTCATTCGAGGAAATCGTGGCCTTAGTTAACAGCTAAAAAAAGATTCCCAATCACAGCTGGTTGATTCTACAGTTTGAAGCTTTGACGAACTGAACTCAGGGAACAAAGGGACTGCAACAGTTGGGTGAGAAAACCTTCAGCCAGGGTACAATGCTCACCACCCGAGTACAAAGAAATAGAAAATCATAGCGCCCCCCCCCCTCATCCCAAAAGAGAAAAAAAAATACTGTTTCATAGAAGAGGGCCTCTACATTGCGGTACTGGAAATCAAACAAGAAAGCAGAATCTACACTTCAACTGTCACAGCACAGTCGCTATAACACTCCATCGGAAGCGAAACTTCATGCGAACATGAACGAAGTAATATATTGATAATCCATAAATATATGAAAGTATATATAGATTTATAATTTCTGAAATGTTTTTATTTTATATCTTTGGTTCTCTTCTATATATTCTTTATTTCCGGATCGTCTTAGAAAGCCATACATGGTTGTTTTAACAATAAGAAAATTTTTAACTGTTACCAGATTGGTGGTATAGTCAAAAGACACCACAAAGATACATATAGTTTATAATTATATGGACTAGTTAAATGTTTGAAGAATACAAATAAATAATAATAATACAAGAAACAAAGCTTTCAGTAATGAATAAAAATTAATAGACTTAATTTGACAAATATAAATGATGGAATAAAATAAATAAGTAAACAAATAAAAATTGTATACATAATAGACTTCACAATGCAGGATGATATTAGAATCCTGAAGTTGAAAGCATCTGCTTCTTTAACTGCAGGTAACTGGTATTAACATTTTTAAAACGTTTTTGTGATAGATTCATCTGTAATTTATACTTCCAGTTCTTAGGATCTTATTTGCAAAGTTCTTATTCTTTTGTGTTTCATACATATTGTCTTGCAAGTTAGGGGAATTTGGTTTTAATTTGGATACCTGTTTTTTTTTTTTCGACTGTTAAATAATATATATTTTTTGTAAGGATGTTCAGGCCTGGTCGATACAAAACTAAATTGTACTCATATGCATGCCCTACATGAAACGAATAGGTTTATAATTAAAGATTTCAGAAAATAATATTTAAAACCTACAATGGCTAACAGTTGAAAAACATTTTAACTATTAAGATATATTATATTTAAATTCGGTCATGATCAGAGCTATCGCCTAGAACAGTCCAAATGCTGCAAGAAGATTAGAATATGCCAAGAGGCGTTAAAGAAAAATTAAATTATGTATAAGGATATTTTTAAATAAATATAACCTTCATGTCAGGAAAAATCAAATATATCCTAGTTTATTTGTGACCAAATTCTCTCTACTTTTTTCCTACTCAGTGAGAATTATTAGAGCAATTATAATGATTATAATTTATTTGTCATGGGTGAAAAACATTCAGGATGCAGTCGTTATAAAGTTTTCATTAGTGCCGACTAGTGATTCAAGTACCTGAATAAGTACTTGAATACCTTCAGTGCTCGAAACATGCCCTGATGATGATCCACATGTTTGGGTTGAAACGTCGCACTAATAAAAACTGATAAATATAATGACTGCGTCTTGAATATTTATCACCCATGATATGTAGAACCCATGTAACTTCCTCTAATAATTTATTTATCATATGTTAGGTCATGTAATATATTAATTATAAATAAGTGCTATTATAATGTTGTAGTTGTGTATAAGTTGCAATAAATTATTCATTTAGTTTTCAAAGAAGGGATTTGTTATTTGGACTCATTTCTGTTTTTATGAGAAATGTTCGCTCTGAAAGGTGAAAATTACCCCTTACAGATAAAATGTAGATCTAATATACGGGGGCTCGTATACCTATCCTATACCTGATATAGCAAGTGCCTGGGGGACTATGGCGTCCCTTGATACAGTTTTACGTTAAAGAGCATGTACCGATTATTAAATAACATTATATATATATATATATATATATATATATATATATATATATATAAATATCTCTGTGTGTGGGTGTGTGTGTGTTAAAACAAAACAGTCATTGGTAAAAAATATATGCATCTATGCTTGAAATCATACATTTACAAAAAATGTAAGAACATAGTGACAAAATCTTTGTGAGAACCTTCATTTTTTTTTTTTTTCATATCTGTTTTTAGTATCTGCTGATTTCTTCCTTTTTTTTTTTTTTTGTTAAATGCTTTATTTTCTCCTATTCTAAAATGTGTATTATTCGTACTATTTCTAACAATGTGTATTATTTAAAACAACCAACAAGCAACAACATTACCCTTGTAATAAAATTTCCAATTGAAAAAAAAGGCAAATTTTTTATATAATATATTAGATAATCATATTTCATATACAAAGGTTTATTACCTTAATTATTTACTTAGCTATATATTTAATTAGATTATTAAGTTAATTTACGAGTTGAATACTTAATTATTAAAAATATATAACACAATTTTTTTATTTTATTTATTTTTTTAGAAATATAATAATCTGTCACATGGACAATAATTATAGTGAGATATAATTTATTTAATTACAATAATTGATATCAATAATGGAGATTGTTAAGTTTTCACATTGCAATGGCTTTACCAACTCAATTTTTGCTATTTCCATTAAAACGCATATCACTAATTCCAATAATAATAACAAAAAAAAAATTATTATAAATAACCGACAGGCAAAGATATTTTTGCCGATTTTTAAGTTATAAATAAAATTTAAAGAAATATATCAATATAGTTTTCAGATTGATAATAAATTATTATAACCAAGTAACAGGTGAGACGGGAGTAGAAATATTAGAGAAAAAAACAAAACTAAACGGAGAGTTTTTAGGAAATCTGAAATTTTGAAAACAAAATGGAATAGAATTGAAATAAAAAAAAAAAAGAAAAAGAAAAGATTATTCCGGACGATACAAAACTGAGTTGGATGAATATTTAATCACGAAAAATTTGAATAAATTAAAAATGCCAGGTTGCAGAGCCAGGAGTAAGAGATACTAAATTATGTATGAAGCCCGTTTTTAGATAGGTCTAAAGTGTACATAAAATGGTGTATTGCTAAATTCACCCTCTCTAAGTTTTGAAGTATACTTTCACAAATATTTTATCATTTCCTCTGAATCGTTATTATTTTTCAATGCTAAAAACATTAATAATAATAATAACAATAATTAATAATGAAATTATTTTTGATAATATAAACTGGTTTCTATGCATGTATGATTCATTAAATATGAAATTATGTCTAATTTTTGAAACTAGAAATTTTTAGTTACTAAATAAGAAAATAACCATACAGTCATTAATGTCCCTTTCTAACAATAAACTCTTTTTGTAAGCTCAAAAATGGAATCTAAACCCGGTAAATAATTATTATAGATCTATAAATAATTGAAGAATGATGAAAACGTAATATTATAGAAAACGACATTTCAGTAAATTACCATCTACTTCCTCTAAAATACACAACGGTCAATTATTAAGTATTCAAAAATTATTATGTGTGTCCAACTGAAACTATTGGCGTTGATGTCGGACATTAAAAATCAATTTAATAGATTTAGCGTAAAAACCAGTATCTGACACCCTCGAAAAATGGGAATAATAAAACTTGAGGACCTCCAAGACCTCTATTTCATGTATTTTTATTTTCTCCTTGTATTTTTGTCAGCTTTTCTTTATTCTTGCCGGAAATTGCAACCGAAATAATAAGTGGCAAATTAGGAAGGTCCACTTAGTGTCCCACAACCATCTGTCAGTAAGAGCACCGTTCTTCTAGCTTTGCCTTTTTTAACTACTCAGATTTATCCCAAAATTTTTGTTTGATTGATTTTAGAGTGTTTTTAAATTATGTTTTATCTGTTTTTAACTTATCTTGATGAAGGAATTGAATATTTAATGAGTGCCAGCTACTGAAGCCATATAATGGGGACTTTTGCCAATAGTTTACAATCCTGCACTCTCATAAATTTAAAGAGATATACTCAATATAAAGGGGCTTAAAAATGGGACCATTCACTACTGTTTCGTTTAAAAAAATGTTTAATGATTAGGATAAAGCAAAAATAGGTTTTCCTGTTGCCAAAAAATAGATTCTTGACAATGAACAGCATTTATTGATAATTTTAATTCAGGAAACGCAAGAAGATAGTTTTTTAATAAGTTAAAGGTAATTTCGGTTAATCTTAAAGTGATGAATATGAAATGTCCCTTAATTCCCTCCTTTTTTCAACTCTGTCATTTATAGGAACATTTCAAATCAAACAGTGTCAGCTATCGGTACAACAAAACTATTCTCTTAATGTTCAATTTTTTTTTTTTAAATTAGGATGTATCATGGATTTTAAATATATCTTGATAAGGTGAGAAATAGTTCTATAAGATGAATCCATAAAAAATGTAATATCAATATTTAAGTTTTAACACGTTAAAGTTCAAAGACATTTCTTTAAGAATGTAAGAACCCTAATTCTCCAATAAATTTTCTTTGAGATAACAATAAATAATTTTGCAAACTAATTCATGGTCACTTTTAAACATTTTCCAAATTAAAAAATGTAACTTAAAAGCCCTAAATTTAACATTTTGTTTAAAGATTATTTAGATTGTTTTATGGAAGCCTTTATTACCAAAACATTACGGGGTTTTATAATAACAATATTATTATTATTATTGATAATATTTATGAGAATGTAACAAAACTGAACAAAGGAAACTATTCCTTTTTTTTTGGTCGTTATTTAAATCACACTGGTTATGTGTGGTTCACAATCACTTCGGTCACACTTTTTTATGGAGTGCCGAATGCATCCGGTTTTAGCCGAAAAACTGTTTTCAGTGTTTCATGAACATGTGTGACCGAAGTGATTGTGAACCACACATAACCCGTGCAGTTCTTATCTAAATAATCACTTTTTTTTTTTTTTAATCTACACTTTATAGTGTGACTGATAGAAATAAATTATATGACAGGAGGAGTAAATTGTAATTGCCAATGATCGCTATAAACACGGCGTTGATGTTCCGATAAGTAAACATTTAAATGCAATCTTGAATTTCTAGCTGCATAAATGCAAAAAGAATGTCTAGCTGCTAAAAAATTAAATTAAATTCGATAAAAAAGATTTTTAAGGATATTCAAAAGATATAGAGCAAGCTCCTCAGCACTGAGGTCATCGATGGAATCGTAAATTCATCGAACCGTCCCTAAACTAAACTCATTGATGTAAACCATGGATGGGAATCAGCGAGTTCCTTTATTCAACGATTGAATCGTCGATGGTTCAGCGGCTCCACTGGCTTTTGAGGTAGACTGATATAGTAATTTACTTTAATTATTTATATTCAGTTTACTTTCTATCTTGATTTATTTTGTTTTTCAAATTTAACAATTTATAGGGAATTTTCATACTTTATATATAATGTTTTAACCTTCAAGGGCCGTTCATCTTCTGCTGGAATCCATTAGGTTGTTCCTAAACTCAGTGTAAATAGCTGTCCATTGCTGCTGGATTTAGTCGATTGGTGAAAACCATTGCTGTAATCTTTTTTTTTGTGCTTTAGACTTCACGATAGAAGATTTTTTTTATTGGTAAATAATACATTTTGCCACACTTAAGGGCACTGAGTACTAGAGCTGACTGAGACTCATTCATACCATATATATAATCCAATAAATAAATAAAAAATATATTTCTATATAACAAGGCAAAAACTATAATAAAATCAAAGAAATGTAACTTGAATAAAATACAGAAATCCGTAGTAAAAAAATATATAACATATAAGTAATAGAAATAAATAGATAAATAAAATAACTATGAGTTACGTGATAGCATATATATATATATATATATATATATATATATATATATATATATATATATATGTCATTTTTTTGCCGTATTCATTATTCTTTAACCTCTAAATCTACCAAAGTGATATTACTGACCGTGTTCGCAAGTCAACTCTGAAAAAATATATTTTTAATGCTAAGTAGTAGCATTATACCAAAGTATTTCTTGGATTAAAAAATAAACAACATACGAGTTAAACAAAAAAATAAAATGAACATTGTTTTGATTAAATAAAAATTTGAAATCTAGGCCACAACATATTCTGAGAACACTAAAAAGAGGGAAACAACAGGGCTTAGATTGGAGCAAATAAGGGATTTTCCGTTGTATTTACAGACATTGTAGATCTTTTGCAGCCTTCTCCGCTTCCGCCTATCTTGGCCTATTGTTTTCCAATTTGCTCCATGTAGCTCCCATGTACTCTTGTTTGTCCTGCCTATTCATTTAGTTTTCAGCCTACCACGTGCTCTCTTGCTAATAGCCCTGAAGCCAGGACCCAACAATCGACTTGATCGCAGGCAAAGGTTGTAAATTACGAATGTGTATGTTATTCTGAGTAAAAAGAACCTGGTCTGCCGTTCCAGAGTCGCTGCTTTCAAAAATGGCGGCTGATTTAAAGAACATTAGGCCAACAATTTCAGGATCGAAACGGGAAATCCATTGCGAAAAATGTGAGAAAAGTTTTTATTTTTTAACTTGTATATATGGGCTTAGACATGTAAAAAACAAAATTGCTAACGCGGGCCACCAAGGGAAAACTTTTTACAGCCAAAAAATTTCAGTTTTTTTTTACCTATAACTCCTAAACGATGCATCAAAGCGAAAAATGTACTTTTTAATAAATTAAAGAACGTTAAATTTTGCGCCAAACGAGTACATAAACTTTATAATTTGGTAACACGATAAGGTATAAAACCAACGCTGATTTTTACCAAATTTGTCAAAAACTGAGACAATTTACTATAAATGGCCCTGCAACTTGGAAATGAGTTCCCTTAGGAGAAACACTCATATAGTCAAAGTTGTAGAGCATCGAATTTTGCGTCCACTGAGTACTGACATTTTTATTGTAAATTATGTATCTCGTTATTCCTGTATAAAATTCCGTATCTTTCGACACATCGTTTACCAAAATCCTTTGCTGTTGAGAGCTGGATAAGAGGCTTATATTACATGTAACAGATTTTAAACAAAAGTAACTCAGTAGAATAGACACCCATACTGTTGAAATATTGAAAATCACGTTTACTCTCATTACCAATTTCTAACCATCGGGAGATTACAGATTTTGTTCGAAGTAAGTGATCTACATTAAATTAGTTGGTACTCAAAATTTGATGCTCTGCAACTTTGACTATATGAGTATTTCCTCTTAGGGAACTCATTTCCAAGTTACAGGGCCATTTATAGTAATTTGTCTCAGTTTTTGACAAATTTGGTAAAAATCAGCGTTGCTTGACCGTGGTTTTATACCTTACCGCGTAACCAAAATATAAAATTTATGTACTCGTTTGGTGCAAAATTTAACGTTCTTTAATTTTTACCAATTTCTAACCATCGAGAGATTACCGACTTTGTTCGCAGTAAGTGATCTACATTACATTAGTTGTTACTCAGTGGACGCAAAATTTGATGCTCTACAACTTTGACTATATGAGTGTTTCCTCTAAGGGAACTCATTTCCAAGTTACAGGGCCATTTATAGTAATTTGTCTCAGTTTTTACAAACTTGGAAAAAAATCAGCGTTGGTTTTATACCTTACTGCGTAACCAAATTATAAAGTTTATGTACTCGTTTTTAACTTTCTTTAATATATTAAACAATACATTTTTTCACTTTGATTCATCGTTTAGGAGTTATAGGTGAATAAAACAAAAAATATCGAAAAAATCTCTCTTTTTTAGCTGTAAAAAGTTTTCCTTTGGTGGCTCGCGTTAGCAATTTTGTTTTTTACATGTATAAACCCATATATACAAATTAAAAAAATAATAACTTTTCTCACTTGTTTCGCTGTGGATTTCCCGTTTCGATCCTCAAATTTATGGTCCAATATTCTTTAAATCAGCCGCCATTTTTGAAATCAGCGGCTCTGGAACTGTAGACAAGTTTCTTCTTACTCAGAATAACATACACTTTCGTAATTTACAATCAAACCTTTGCCTACGATCAGGCTGAATTTTGGGCCTTAGCTCCAGGGCTATAACTGTTGTAGCATCTGTGTTTGTGGAAGGCACGCCCTCAGGGATTGGAGCTTGATACCACACCCATCCTCCCACAAATCGAATTCGTAAGATGGATAAATTTTGACTTTAGTAATATCATATTTGTCTATTTCCATAAGGTGTTTCTCAAATCCAGGTTATACACTGCAGTTATCATCTAGTGAATTTAGAATTTATTAATTTTGCTATACATATATGATAAACATTAGCGATAAATTCAATTTTCAAAACTGAGAATAGCATTATGGAAAAAAATTCTAACCATAGTGTTTTTTAAGAACTTTAACTCACCATCTTCCTCTCTTTCACACACACTCATACCCTCCCCCTTTCTCTTGCTTCCTCAAGCTCTCCCATTTCCTCAACATCTCTCGCTGTAACATTCCCTCTCTGGATAGTATAGGTTTGGGGACCTCCCCATTAAGGTCCCCATTAAGCATGCCAGAAATGGCGAGGAAGGAATTTATCGAAAAAAAAGAACAACAAGAAACTGAGCTGTCACAATTTTTAGTGATTTACGAAAAAAAAATATGCCAAATATAAAATTTTTAAACCGAGCGGGTATCTAGAGTAAGATTAGTTGCATGAGAAACAGGCGTGTTGGCCTGATTCGATTCTAAAATTAGAGCGATACATATATCGTAGATAATTATGATAAGTACCTATGGACCCCATTAAATGTTTTTTTTTTTTTTAGAAGATGGCCTCGAGATCTCCTCTTGTAAATACATTTTTAGAGTGGTACTAGTGGGTAGTTTCTCAACAAGTGATTTCATATTCTTTTGTTCACATTTACTGAATGTATTTTTACTTGTAATACAGTTGTAAATATCAAAAATAAAAAAATTAAATAAAAAATGATTTTCTTGAAGAGAAACAAAGTTAATTCTCGTTTTTTCGCACACAAAAAAAAAATAATAATAAATAATTCCGAATGTTGGAGGTTAACGAAAAATGATAATTTTTTGTTCAAAATTTTCGCGTAAGTATGAAATTTTGGATTTTTTTTTTTGGAAATCACATCAGTTATAGCTTCAAGACGACTTCACAGATTTTAAACGTTTTTTTAAAGTTCTGTAAGTAACCCTGCCGCGATGAAGGAGCTTTTCAGGAAGGTCTAAGAATAGTCTTGGGTTGCTGAGGGTGGAGGATTGTCTCGGTCCCATGACTAACAATGTTGACTAATTGTTGAACATTGCATCATCACCTCACTTCATCCCCACTCCAAGCGGAGGTCACTTCATCACCTCTACTGGCTCTCCAATGAAGAGTTTCTTCCGGTGGTTAGAACACGTGTAGGTTCCACTTAGATAAACGCAAGGGCAGTTAAGATATAATTAACTGTAAGCGCTGGAATGGATATTGTGAGATATAAATATATTTTTAATAATCAATTTATTTTCCAGTACCCTATAACACCAGTAATAAACATGTTACAAGAGAATGGTATTTATTTATATTTATGTATTTGCGACATTTTTTGGGGACACCATATTCAACTGATAATTTTAGCCTATCCCTTTCTAGATAATGATAAATAAAAATACCATAACCTAACTGAAACAATAACTAACAAACGATAATATTAAAATTAAAAATTAACATAATAAAAAAAATATTATATTATACAAATTAAAGATGACTAAAGACCAAATTTTCGTGCGATAAAAAACTCAAAATATGCAAAATCGATTAGTAAAATCAAAAATGTTTATTAAATTTGTTATATACTAAAAATCGTCTATTTTGTATAATTTATTTGTTAACACATCGAAATCTGATGAAACAGAATAAAATGTGCAATAACATGGAAATCCGGTCTCTAATTAATATAATAAATTAAACAAAATAGATAATATTGCTAATTTTTAGGTGTTAATAACACGATTTCTGATATTTTGGGTCTTAACAACATGATTTTGTACATTTTGAGTTTTTTACTGTACGTTTTTCGTTTTTATTGCACGAAAATCCGGTCTCCAAATATGACTAATAGATTATACGAATTGTTTTATATTATAAAATTACTATACCGATTTAAAAACGAAAAAAAAAATCAAAATAAACCTTTGCTTTTCTAGTTGCAGTAAATTGATTAATTAAGTAACGAAAAAAACAGTATATATTTTTAACTAAATTAAATATGGTAATTATTTACTACATGTATCAGAGTTCCTCCTTCTTTTTCACACTTTTTCTTCTATAAAGATATAAGATATTTTAGAATATATTATTGAATTATTATAAATTATATAAGTTCTAAAAGAAGGTATAAATCATATACCATAAAAAATTGAAGAATATAATTAAAAGAAAAATCGAAGATAGAATCATAGATTCTTATTATTGAAATTCTATATCCTAATCAAGCTCGTGTGAATAAAAATAGTAACGGTAAAACCTTTAAAATAAGGGGAAAATAAATAAAATCAGGATAAGGAAAAATAAATCATATCATATTATATCATATTTATAGTAATTAATTATGACATATATATATTTTTTTTTACCTTACGGCGTGATAACGTTTGCCACTCAGAAAATTCGTATAAGTGCAACCCAATATATTTTTTCATTTTTGTCATAAATAAATTTTGTATTTAAACGTGTGAAAAATTCAGTAGATATTTAT
>OV725078.1:174601639-174624714 GCA_928085145.1 Nezara viridula | reverse complement strand
ATAGGTATGATTGTGTTTATAAGTTTCTTTTTATGTTATTGTTATTTATTTTATTTTCTTTTATTTTCTTTCTTCATCAGTATTATTTATTTACTTTTTATATTTATATTTATTTCTCTATTATTTGTATATATTGTTTGAATGAGAACTCTTAGCCCTAATACTTATAGCCCTCCAGTGGCTGATTGTATTATTATTCAATAAATAGATAATAATAAAGCTGTCATCTCCAAGCTGCCCCCCTGGACTCTCCAAGATTCACTCCCAGCTGCCTCTGTGGACTCTCCGTCGATCTGGTCCTCTCAGCCTGTCCTCCTCCAAGTGTCCTTCCATGCTGCTCTCCCAGCCTCAAGTCCTTCTTTCTAAGCTTTCTATCATCCCCCTTTCTTTTGGTCGTTTTCTCTGAATGGCTGAATTTTCCTAGCATAAGGGATGGCCACGCTCCCCAGGCAGTTTCTAACACGCAGGTATATCTCCCTCCGTTTCCTCTTTCTTGAAGGTGTTAATATTCCCTTCAATCCTATTTAAACATTAAGACTGGTATCTGTCCTTAAGTGTTTCTTTGCCGCTGTAAGAGCGGTGTCGGTCCTTTGGAGTTCTTAAGTGTTTTATTGCTCCTTACAAAAGGTTGCACTTGGGTCTTTACCCTCCCCCCGGTAAACCAACCGCCCAGGTGTTACCACTTATGATTTTTATTTATTTATACCTTTGAAATAATTAAATAAATTCCACAGGCGGTCTAGGGAGGGAGGGAGGGAGGGAGGGAGAGAGGGTGGGAGGGAGGGAGGGAGGGAGAGAGAGAGAGTGGGAGAGAGAGAGGGAGAGAGAGAGAGAGAGAGAGAGAGAGAGAGAGAGAGAGAGAGAGAGAGAGAGAGAGAGAGAGAGAGAGTGAGAGAGAGAGAGAGAGAGAGAGAGAGAGAGAGAGAGAGAGAGAGAGAGAGAGAGAGAGAGAGAGAGAGAGAGAGAGACCCAATGGAAGTGGGTTACACGATGCACCACAGAGCGCATTGGTGGTGTTTAATCATTGCCTTACAATTACATCACAGCCTGATCTGGAAGATAGATTTATTTCAGTTGCCAATGTAGATTACGTAGGCATTAACTTTGACTTGATCAATGTTTATGCAAAATTCGCACTCCCACTGGAAGACATACTGACAAAATTCAGCTGGTAATACGGAAGCTGAGTAAGAACATCTTAATAATGGGCGATTTTAATGCTCACTCAATTTTGTGGGGCAGCCGAAGAACCGATAGAAAAGGCGTGCTGCTGGAGGATTTTGCTGCAAGGAATGGCCTAACCATTGTAAATGATCCCATGGCCTTGCCAACGTTTTCGGGATCCAGCGGAGAATCATTTATCGATATAACTCTGGCATCACCTGGCATTGGCCAGCTTATTAGCTTTTGGAAAGTCGAGGATTGGACCTGCAGTGATCACCGGGTGGTTTTATTTGAAATAAACCTAAACAATGAAAAGCGATACCATAAGGAACGTTTTGTGACGGAGGGAGCTGAGTGGGAACGTGTTGCTGAGAATATTGCATGGCACCTAACAGAGCTGGAGCAACACCATCATATGGAATTAGAAAAAGAGGCAGCGAAAATCTCAACAGAAATTTTCACAGCGGTTAAGGAGGTGTTACCCATAGCACGAGAGTCAACAAGAAAGGGACAAGTATGGTGGAACACACAACTCACAAGCCTGAAGCGGGAGACCTAATGAGCAAGACGCCGATTTCAGCTAGAAAACAATGCTGTTACCAAAACAAATTTCAAAATAGCATATTACGAACTTAATAAGAGTTTCCAAAAGGCAATAGGAAAAGCAAAGTAAGAGACATGGCACCGATACCTAGACCAATGCAAAAGCCCTTGGGGACTAGCCTATCGGAGAGCCCTTGATAAAATCTCAAATAGAAACTCCTTCACATCGTTTATGCACAATGGGGATGCAACCAGAACGGCAGATGAGGTTGTTAATGCTATAATGGTGAGATCTTTCCCTGAAGACGAACTAACTTCAGACACAGAAGACCATGCTCACAAAAGAATTACAATGTGTGAACTTCCGCAAACCGACGATGCGCTTCCATGGGAAGAGGAAGACGTGGGGTTGGCTATGGGACAACTCCGATCGGGAAAGGCACCAGGACCGGATATGATAGGAGCCGATATCCTTAGAAATACAAAAAACGCACTGATTAAGCCTTTAACTACGTTCTACAACCGATGCTTGAATAAAGGCATTTTCCCCTGTATCTGGAAACAGGCTGAGCTGGTTACTATCTTGAAGCCCGGTATAACAGAAGTCACTGCTAAATCTTACCGCCCAATATGCCTCCTAAATGTAATGGGGAAAGTTCTGGAAAGCCTAATGCTGCAACGCCTAAAAGACGTAATCGACTTGCTCTCTCCTGATCAATTCGGAGGTCGAAAAGGACAGTCAACAACGGATGCCATCAACCAGCTCATATCAACAGCTAAGGACTCGCCCTCTAAATATTTTGTAGTCCTCTTCTATGATGTTGCTGGCGCGTTCGATAATATGTGGTGGCCTGCTATTATGGACGAGCTAAAGAAACTAAAATGCCCCAGAAATATATACAGGCTCATATTATCATTTTTATCGAAGCGCTCTGTCTACTATCAACTTCCGGGAAGGAGAATAACGAGGCCAGTCCAGAGGGGTTGTGCTCAGGGATCAGTTTTGGGACTCCCCCTATGGAATATCAACATGAACCCTCTCCTTGTTAAATTGAGAGCTGCCGGGTATACGCCATCTGCTTACGTGGACGACTTTGCTGTTGGAATAGAGGCAAAATCACGAAATGATTTGGAAATAAGGGCAGCGGAAGTCACTGACATAGTCTTGCAATGGTGCCGAGAAAATAAACTCTCTTTAAATTTTCAGAAGACTCGACTCCTGTTTTTGAAGGGAAAAATGGTAAGGTTTCTCCCCAGAGTAAAGTTAGGAGATGTCCTAATAAAACCATCTCAGGAAGTGAAGTTCTTAGGAATCCTATTGGGCGAGAGGTGTAACTTCACTAACCACCTAAAAGAAATTAAGAGAAAAACTATTGTCCGTTACAGTTGCCTTAAAACGATGGCAGGGACCACCTGGGGTCTCAAATATAGTTACCGGGAAACGCTATATAAGGCTTCTTTCTTGCCTATTGCATTATATGCGGCGCCGGTCTGGGGCCAGAAACTGAGACAGTCAGACATCAGAGTGCTGGAGCAAGCTCAAAGAAGATCTCTCCTACTGGTGACAGGAGCGTATAGAACGGCACCCACTTCGGCTTTGCAAGTGATTACAGGACAACTGCCTATAGACCTGAAAATACAAATATCTATAGCCAAATATAGAATAAAGAGAGGAGTGCCAGCAAATGTGGGAACAAGCTGTTTTGTGTGCCCTAGTGGAAGGTACGACGAGGTAGCCGACAGAATAGAAGAACTAGTCCTTTCTGAATGGCAGAGAAGGTGGGATGCATGCGAGACTGGAAGACTGACCCATGAGTTCTTCCCAGATGTCAGGAGAAGAATCAAGAATGACTGGGTGGAGACGGATTTCTGGACTGTTCAACTCCTCACAGGCCATGGAGATATAAATGAAAAATTACATTTTTTTCATAGAAGAGCCAGTCCGAATTGTCACTGCGGGGCTGTTGAGGATGCTAGACACATGATTTTGGAATGTCCAATGTACACTGGCGCCCGACAAGCATTGGCAGGAGAGTACTCCATGTTGGAATGGCCTCCTCGGTCCCTGGACAAGCTTGTGGAGACACCTGAGATATTTGATGCCTTTAAGAAATACGCCAGGAGGATATTCCATGAAAAAATAGCAAGAGAGGAAAGATTAAACCGGTGATATACCAAATACATAAATTTATTGTTATCATAAGATTTAGAAATAGTATATATAAACTTAGTAATAGGCCCACAATAAGTAGGTAGGAAGTTACTGGAGTCCTGTTTGGTGGGAACAGCCCTCCAGTTGCAGGCAGCCCATTAGTGTAGGTTTACCCGTAATAATTAATGCCCCAATCAAACTAAAAGACCGAATTTTGCCTCACTTTGACCCAAGAATTTGGATCAAAGTGAGAGCAGACCTGCCCGCTTGGTTACCAATCCTGGTAACCGAGCCCTTTAAATTCGTGGCATATTTTTCAGTTAGAAAATTGGATGTACCGCTGGTATAGGGTTGCCCTAAGGTACAGCGGGGGGAAAGAAGGATTAAAAAAAAAAAAAAAAAGAGAGAGAGAGAGAGAGAGAGATTTTTTTCATAGAAGAGCCAGTCCGAATTGTCACTGCAGGGCTGTTGAGGATGCTAAACACATGATTTTGGAATGTCCAATGTACACTGGCGCCCGACAAGCATTGGCAGGAGAGTACTCCATGTTGGAATGGCCTCCTCGGTCCCTGGACAAGCTTGTGGAGACACCTGAGATATTTGATGCCTTTAAGAAATACGCCAGGAGGATATTCCATGAAAAAATAGCAAGATAGGAAAGATTAAACCGGTGATATACCAAATACATAAATTTATTGTTATCATAAGATTTGGAAATAGTATATATAAACTTAGTAATAGGCCCACAATAAGTAGGTACGAAGTTACTGGAGTCCTGTTTGGTGGGAACAGCCCTCCAGTTGCAGGCAGCCCATTAGTGTAGGTTTACCCGTAATAATTAATGCCCCAATCAAACTAAAAGACCGAATTTTGCCTCGCTTTGACCCAAGAATTTGGATCAAAGTGAGAGCAGACCTGCCCGCTTGGTTACCAATCCTGCTAACCGAGCCCTTTAAATTCGTGGCATATTTTTCAGTTAGAAAATTGGATGTACCGCTGGTATAGGGTTGCCCTAAGGTACAGCGGGGGGAAAGAAGGATTAAAAAAAAAAAAAAAAAGAGAGAGAGAGAGAGAGAGATTTTTTTCATAGAAGAGCCAGTCCGAATTGTCACTGCAGGGCTGTTGAGGATGCTAAACACATGATTTTGGAATGTCCAATGTACACTGGCGCCCGACAAGCATTGGCAGGAGAGTACTCCATGTTGGAATGGCCTCCTCGGTCCCTGGACAAGCTTGTGGAGATACCTGAGATATTTGATGCCTTTAAGAAATACGCCAGGAGGATATTCCATGAAAAAATAGCAAGAGAGGAAAGATTAAACCGGTGATATACCAAATACATAAATTTATTGTTATCATAAGATTTACATCTCATCTCTCAACACATCTCATCTCTCAACAGAAAACAAATTATTAATCTACAAGACCATACTGAAACCTATATGGACCTACGGACTTGAACTGTGGGGGACAACTAAATCATCGAATATAAAACGCATCCAATCCTTCCAGTCCAAAGTCCTTCGAACAATAGTCAATGCTCCATATTATGTCACGAACAAGACCCTACACCATGACCTTAACATCCCATATGTCCATGACATCATCCCATCCAGATTCTCCAACTTTCACCAGAACCTCATTCATCATCCCAATCCTCTAGCGCAATCCCTATCCAGCTCCGAACATCCATACCATCCCCCTCGAAGGTTGAAACGGCAGTGGCCTCGAGATCTTTTGTAAATATGCCTTTGGAGTCCTGGCAATGACCAGCTTCTCCACTCATGTCCTGAGCGTCTGTGGCTCTAGTGCCCTCTTTCAGTCTCCATTGGCTTCTAATACTAGTGATGCGGCTGGAAAAGTGGCGCTGGGATCTTCCAGAGTCTTGCTTCGCCTTCCACGTATGGGGGAAAAAGCCTGGCTCGGAGATTCTTGGGCGAATGTATATATTGTATATAGGTATGATTGTGTTTAGAAATTTTTATTTTATTTTATTTGTTTATTTTATTTTTATTTAACTTCTTCACCAGTATTATTTATTTACTTATTATATTTATATTTATTTCTTTATTATTTGTATATATTGTATGAATGAGAACTTGTAGCCCTAATGCTTATAGCCCTCCAGCAGTGGCTGATTGTATTATTATTCAATAAACAGATTAAAAAAAAAAAAAAATCATAAGATTTAGAAATAGTATATATAAACTTAGTAATAGGCCCACAATAAGTAGGTAGGAAGTTACTGGAGTCTTGTTTGGTGGGAACAGCCCTCCAGTTGCAGGCAGCCCATTAGTGTAGGTTTACCCGTAATAATTAATGCCCCAATCAAACTAAAAGACCGAATTTTGCCTCACTTTGACCCAAGAATTTGGATCAAAGTGAGAGCAGACCTGCCGGCTTGGTTACCAATCCTGGTAACCGAGCCCTTTAAATTCGTGGCATATTTTTCAGTTAGAAAATTGGATGTACCGCAGGTATAGGGTTGCCCTAAGGTACAGCGGGGGGAAAGAAGGATTAAAAAAAAAAAAAAAAAAGAGAGAGAGAGAGAGAGAGAGAGGGAGATTTTTTTCATAGAAGAGCCAGTCCGAATTGTCACTGCAGGGCTGTTGAGGATGCTAAACACATGATTTTGGAATGTCCAATGTACACTGGCGCCCGACAAGCATTGGCAGGAGAGTACTCCATGTTGGAATGACCTCCTCGGTCCCTGGACAAGCTTGTGGAGACACCTGAGATATTTGATGCCTTTAAGAAATACGCCAGGAGGATATTCCATGAAAAAATAGCAAGATAGGAAAGATTAAACCGGTGATATACCAAATACATAAATTTATTGTTATCATAAGATTTGGAAATAGTATAGATAAACTTAGTAATAAGCCCACAATAAGTAGGTAGGAAGTTACTGGAGTCTTGTTTGGTGGGAACAGCCCTCCAGTTGCAGGCAGCCCATTAGTGTAGGTTTACCCGTAATAATTAATGCCCCAATCAAACTAAAAGACCGAATTTTGCCTCACTTTGCCCCAAGAATTTGGATCAGAGTGAGAGCAGACCTGCCCGCTTGGTTACCAATCCTGGTAACCGAGCCCTTTAAATTCGTGGCATATTTTTCAGTTAGAAAATTGGATGTACCGCTGGTATAGGGTTGCCCTAAGGTACAGCGGGGGGAAAGAAGGATTAAAAAAAAAAAAAAAAAAAGAGAGAGAGAGAGAGAGAGAGATTTTTTTCATAGAAGAGCCAGTCCGAATTGTCACTGCAGGGCTGTTGAGGATGCTAAACACATGATTTTGGAATGTCCAATGTACACTGGCGCCCGACAAGCATTGGCAGGAGAGTACTCCATGTTGGAATGGCCTCCTCGGTCCCTGGACAAGCTTGTGGAGACACCTGAGATATTTGATGCCTTTAAGAAATACGCCAGGAGGATATTCCATGAAAAAATAGCAAGATAGGAAAGATTAAACCGGTGATATACCAAATACATAAATTTATTGTTATCATAAGATTTGGAAATAGTATATATAAACTTAGTAATAGGCCCACAATAAGTAGGTAGGAAGTTACTGGAGTCCTGTTTGGTGGGAACAGCCCTCCAGTTGCAGGCAGCCCATTAGTGTAGGTTTACCCGTAATAATTAATGCCCCAATCAAACTAAAAGACCGAATTTTGCCTCACTTTGACCCAAGAATTTGGATCAAAGTGAGAGCAGACCTGCCCGCTTGGTTACCAATCCTGCTAACCGAGCCCTTTAAATTCGTGGCATATTTTTCAGTTAGAAAATTGGATGTACCGCTGGTATAGGATTGCCCTAAGGTACAGCGGGGGGAAAGAAGGAAAAAAAAAAAAAAAAAAAAAGAGAGAGAGAGAGAGAGAGAGAGAGAGAGAGAGAGTGAGAGAGAGAGAGGGGGCGTGAGACCGGCCCTCTCATCGAACTGTACGTAGAAACAATTAATTATTCACAAGTATTCCTCTATAGAACATTTTTTTAATTTTGTATTATCTCAAGAACAGGGCTCCCGGTCATATGGTATGTACCGGGCCCCCTAATATTGAACAATTATAATAGATTAATCCAAGTCGGAATTAACATTTAAAATTTTAGTTAAAGTATAAATTTAGAACAACCAAACTTCATATCGTTCTTGTTATAGTGAAGAATGGTCTATTGCTAGATATGAAGAACAATTTTTGTTTTTTAAAAAATGTATAATTAAATAAGAAAAAAAATAATCTAAAATTTAATTTTTCTGAATAAAAAATTTTTTATGGTTCTTGCGGAACCTCAAGATATAAATACAAAAAAAAAAAACAGATTTTGTGATGCTTTTGAAAAGGCAACTTTTGAGTGCTATTAGAAAGTTTTCAGCCGAAAAAAATTGTTGTTCGTTTTATCCCATTGGACACGGGTCAGAACTCTAGAAAGAATTATTGAAAAATTTGAGAAAGAGATCACCGGTACCGGTACCGGAGCGATCTAGGTTGAGAACACTAACCAATAAACGAGAAGGACCAACAAAATAACTGCTTACAGAAAGTGATTAATCAGTATCTCACGTATGAAAGCAAAGAGGTTAAGATGGAGGGACAAGTAGCTTGGGTCTATCCATCAGACAGCCTCTAGATAACAATGAATGCTTCAATAATGGTGTCGAGATGGTTGACCGTGATTACAATATTACGCAATGCTTCAATAGTATGCTATGTTTTAGGGATGAAATTATGCGGGATGTCACTGAATAATTATTGATGATATTTATCCAGAAATATTCAATAAAAATTAATAATAATAAAATTTTAAAAGGAATTTAAATCTATAATATACTGATTTGTCCAGGATTAATGAATTGAATTTCTTTTCTCAAAGGCTGGTTTGTGTTTATCAACGCTTTCTAATTACCAACAATACCTGTAATCATCATGATATAAATGGGTGGCAGAATTAAAATAACTTTTACTAAAAAAACTATTTTATTCTCATGTTTAATAAATTATATATAAAAATTGGGTGAAAATCTTAATGTAAAAATTATATTTATAATGAACAACATAAAACTACAATCCAATGAATTTAATAAATGACTGTGAAGGCAGTAAATCAACAGTAGTAAATCTATTATTGGGAATAAAAACACTTAGCTATGGTTCTAAATATGATGTGTTTAGGTTGTGTTGGTCGTTCCATCACTGCATCTACTGGCCCGAGGTCATCTAGTCAAACCCAGGTCCAAACTCTGCCAAGACTACAACATCTCCCCGATCTGTGTAGGGCAAGCTGCCTCTTCAGTCCCCAAAGCCGGAAAAAGACATAAGACCTCCTTTTCTTACTTCTTGAGAGGGTGTATACAAACATCCAGGATGTTTGTATGTTTGTATGGTAGGATGACTTTGATTGGTTCTTAACTTCGGCGGGTGTAAAAATTATTTTAACTGAGCACACCCTAAATGGAACCAGTTACTTAACCCGTTACTCGTTACCAGTTACCCTAAGACAAGGCCTTCCCCAGCCCTTTGTCTGTAAGTTACCTGCTTTTCACCTTGACGCTGTCAGCAGATGTGTTTGGTGCTAGCATATTTTTATTTATTATTTATTTATTAATGATATTTACAACTGTATTACAAGTAAAAATACATTCAGTAAATGTGTACAATAGAATATAATAACATGAAATCATTTGGTGAGAAACTACCCACTGGTAGCACTCTAAAAATGTATTTACAAAAGGAGATCTCGAGGCCATCTTCTTTTCAGACGCCTCGGAGGGTTGTCAGGTATCGAAAAGGAAGGTTAGAAACGAGAGGGTTAGGATGGTTCTGAAGTTTATTATGGAAGGAAAGGTATCTGGATTGGGCCAGGTCAGAAAAATAAGGAACATTAAGGTCGTTATGGATGATTTTGTTTGTGACAAAGTAAGAAGCTGTGAGGATTTTACTAAGGATTTTGGATTGTAAAGATTGGATGCGAGAGGAATTCGATGGCTTAGTGGAGCCCCAGAGCTCAATTCCGTAAGTCCAAATAGGTCTTATTGTAGTCATGTATATGAGTCTTTTGTAATTGACTGGGAGCTTAGAGCGTTTGTCTAGTAAGTGCTGGAGTAGTCGGAAACGTCGAGCTGTTTCTTGTCGTTTCAGTCTGGTATGACGATTCTAAGTTAGACGTCTGTCTAAGTGGAGTCCAAGGTATCGAATTTGTTCAACAGGGATAAGTGGGGTATTATTAAAGGATACTGTAGGACAAGAGGACATAGGTTTACGACGAAGGGTAAACGTGATTTGATGGGATTTATTGGAATTTATTTTGATCCTCCAGTTTTGAAACCATTCTTCAAGGTTTGTGATGTGTGATTGAAGGGTTTGGGATGCAATTGTTGGGTCGTTATTAATTGATAGGACACATGTATCATCGGCATACGTGGTAATAACAGTGTTAGGATGGGTTGGGATATCAGCTGTATAAACTGTGTAAAGGATAGGACCTAGGATACTACCTTGAGGAACACCAGCGGACTGGGAAAAAAGGGATGAATAGGCATTATTATGATTTACTTTGAAGGATCTATCAGTTAGATAGGAACGGATAATGAGGAAGTATGTAGGGTGTAGGAATTTACGGAGTTTGTAAAGCAGTCCTGGGTGCCAGACTCGATCAAAAGCCTGTTCTACATCGAGAAAGACTCCCGTGCAGTACATTCCGCGCTCCAATGCAGAGGAGACAACATCCACCACACGATAGCATTGCTGGATAGTGGAATGGGATCTGCGGAATCCAAATTGATGATCTGGGATAATGTGATTAGAATCTAGGATGGGATGCAGGCGTTTTAGGATGAGCTTTTCCAGGATTTTGCCTAGGATGGGTAAAAGGGAGATAGGGCGATAAGAGGATGGGTTTTCTGGTGGCTTTTTGTATCATTTTGATAATAGATAATTTCCAAGGGTTAGGAAAGTATGTGGTTCGCAGAACAGCATTATATATATACGTAAGGAATAGGATGGCTTTCCGAGGAAGCAGTTTTAGGATCTGGGATGTAATTAGGTCGTGTCCAGGAGCTTTTCGGGAAGGTAACCTTTGAATGATGTCGGATATTTCTGAAGGATGAAAGGCTTTAGGTGGAAGAGACATTTGGAGTGGGATATCCAGTTCTGCTTCAATACATTCAAGGTGATTTGGGTTATGAATATCAGGGTGTGGATTAAAGGTTTTAAAGAGGTGATGAGCAAAGATTTGTGATTTTTCTTCATCGGATTTGGACCAGGTTTGAGCTTCAGTAAGAAGTGGATGATTACAGTCTTTAAATTTTAGGAGCCTTTTCGTGGTCGTCCATAGTGATTTGTCGGTAGGTGTAAGTTTTTCAGTAAAGTTTAGTAAATTTTGAATCTTGTATTTTCTAATTTCAGATTATAGTTTGTTGGTCAGTTGGGTATAGTGAGTTTTATCTGTTGGATATCTGGTTCTATGCCACTTCGATCTTGCTCTGCGTTTTTCCTTTAATAAGATACGAATATGCTGTGGCAAGTCAGTCTTTTGTGAATTGTTTAACTTATTGATAAAAGTGTTATTATTTATACTGTCTGTTATTGGTGCTGTCAGTTTTTCAATGGCACCATTAATGTCCTCTTTTGTCTTTAGCGGAATTTTTAAGTCTAGTTTGTTTTCCAAATCTTCACGAAATTGGTCCCAGTTCACTCGTCCTGTGATCAATTTAGGAGGTGATGGTTTAGGAGCATAGCTCGAATGTAGTGAAAGTAGAACTGGACTATGGTCTGAAGAAAGGTCATCAAGGGATTTGATTATGGTTTGTGAGGAGGAGATCTGAGAAGTTATAAATATATCTAGGATATCGGGACGTTTTTTGAGGGATGTTGGCCAATAAGTAGGACTCATGGGCGAAAGGATTGAATAATTGTTGAAAGATGAAACACGTGATAGGATGTTACCGCGGGGGTTGGATGTTCGACAACCCCATCGTTGGTGTTTAGCATTGTAGTCCCCTCCAGCAATGAAGCGCGATCCGAGGGATTTGAATAAGGAATCAAGGAGGTTATAGGAGAGGGAATTACCAGGAGGACAGTATACAGCTGAGAATGTGAGATGGAAAGGGCGAGTTGAAAGGACTACGGAACTTGATTGAATGGCATCAGTTGGAGTGGAAGGAATAAGGGAATGGGGTAATGATTTATGTATAAGGATGCAAGAACCGGCATGGGAGGTGTTGTCTGGGTGATCAGTTCTATAAGTGAAGTAGTCACGTATGTAGAAATGTATTCGTTTAGTGAAGTGAGTTTCAGTCAATAGAGCAATGTCAATGTGATTATTATGAAGAAATAAGTCAAGTTCGTCACGGTGGTTACTTAGTCCGTTAGCATTCCATAAAAGGATAGTTAGAGGCTTTGTGCTCATCGTTGGAAATTGAACGGAATTTCGGTCAGGATTCTGGTGAGAAGAGTGATAAGTGGTTTTATAGTATTTTGCAGGTCCAATAGGAAGGATGATAGAATGGAGGTTAGGTCGGATGGATGTTGATTGTGAATTGGATTCAGGATAGGTTCTTGTGGTGGATTAGGAGTGTTAGCTGAGGGCGGAATCCGTCGTTGTGCACGAGGTGGGTCTAGATTGGAAGGTACTTGTGCTGCACTTTTTTTCTGGGCGTTAGGATGGGACTGTTGAGGATGCTGCGGTGGTAATTTGACTCGTAAGGGTATATGATGAGGGAGAATTCGCTGACGTGGAGGATGAGATTGGGGATTGTGAGATTGAGGTTTGCATTGGGAGATTAGAGGCGCCTGAATTTGAGGCTGCTGCTTCTTCATGGTGATTAGTGTTTTTCTAAAGTCCTGCTGAGGTTGATCAATTTCTTTTGAAGTAGTCGCTAGCTGTGTATTTTGAGTAGACGTTTTTGGCAATTCAGGAAAATTTGACAGATTATCAATTTCAGGTAGATGGGTGACACTTTCTTGGTTCAGTTTTACGCTTTTCGAGGCAATGTTCTGAGCTCTCTGCTTATAAAAATGTTTATAAACTTTGCATCCTCTGTAGTTTGCTGGATGTTCTTCACCACAAAGGGCACATTTCGCAGGCAGGTCTCGAGGTCTCTGACAAGTGTCAGATGCGTGGGGGCCGGCACATTTCACGCACCTGGCCTGGTGATGACAATAAGTCTTTGTATGCCCCAAGTCTTGGCACTTAGTGCATTGCACTATTATAGGCTTTTGTCTAGGCTCTTCGAATTTAATGGTGGAATATATAAGCCTCTTCACTTGGAAAATTTCGATGTTATTGCTGGCAGGCTCTAAATCGACGAAAAATAGTGGTAAAGGATATTTTTCCGTTGGGTGTAGTACGCATGATATGTGCCTAACATTATGACCTATTTCTTCTAGGCCACTTTTGATGAAAGATATTGGGGTGCTTGAATGTAGTCCTCTTAACACCACTCGGTATGGCTTTTCTTGTCTTAATTGGTAACAATGAAAATCATAGTTTTTGGATGTAAAATAATTAATAAGTGTTTTGTAATTTTCTCGAGAGTTTGTGTTTATTTTGGCCAGCATATTTTAACTTTGTTTTCGGCACCTCATAATAATTTTAAAAGGTTATTTGCTATGTTCAATACATAGCAAGTAATAATGAAAATGCTTCAAATAATGAAAATATAAATAATCAGAATGTTTCAATAGTACGTAACAGGCCAGGTCGAAGGCTAAAAACCAGATTGTTAGATCGAATCAATAAAGATGCTATAGAGAGCTCCATGGAAATAACTTTTAGTTATTTATTTATCCAGCTTAGTGTTTTCATAAATTAAAAGAAAATTTCAAGTGCTATTAAAGAAATAGAAAAAAAGTATTTGCTGTTTGTTATCCTGTTAAGTCCATGCGTCAAAATTGGTTGTAGTAAAAACAATTTACTCTATCGGATGTTCCTGAGATTAGTTTTTAATAATTTATTTTAAAAAATAGCGTAGATGTTGAAACTAGGCAACTACTAATAATATTAATTGAATGGATAATGTGAAGTAAATAAATATAATGAGTCTGAAAGCCTGAGAGGGAAAAATATTTTTGATGGTTTTGTATTAGTAAGCGAACATAATATAATTTTATTTATTTACATCATTTCGACAAAATACCAGTGAATAATATGGACAAATCATTCATAATAATGAAAATTTATGAAGTGAGACATTCTCTGAGATATAAGGACCGCGATGGTGGGAGGGTTTAGTAAAGTTTAAGATAGTCGAAGGAAACACGGTCTGTCAGTATCACCATGTGAGCCGGCTCAATAATCACATCTGATATTTATGGCCTCAACTTGAAGTAATTATTTTTAGACTTCAACTTAAAGTTTATCGAACCGACAGGTAGACAACTATTTAGAAACTCAATTTATAAAGTTGTTTCCAATATAATCAGAGCTGTTTTTCACTGTCTATGAATAGCTATGGGGGAGGAGCTTTGTATATTGAAAACTTACTTAAATCATTTGACGCAACCCCTTACCTTGTGCCCCCATACTGAAACAAGGCAACAAGCAACACTGGAAATAATTCTGTTTTAATAACTAGTTCGAAAATAACAAACAAACAGCATCACAGTGAAAATGTGATTTAATACACCATTCATTTGGAAAAACTTCTAAACCATTTTTATTTTATATCTTTAGTTTTAATTTGTTTAAGGAGAACGGGTTTGTACTATTTCGTGTAGCACACAGAGGCCTAAATCCTTATTATTTCCGTGCGGATCGGTGAAGCCGTTTTAATTTAATCGCATTTTTTTGTGGTTGTTGACGAATTTCGAAGGGTCCAGCCTAGGCAAATATTTTGTGCAGACAATTTTTATTTTTCGATTGCTATAAAAATTCGTATTTAAGGGTTTTTTTAGGTGCGAACAACGAATAACAACTTTGTTTCTCTCTAAAAAATGATTTACTCCCACATTGCTACTTCGGTTGAACCAAATTGTGCCCTTTCTAGTGTTGCCTAAAATTGGTCTTGGTCTTGGTTTGCACTTTTGCAGGACCAAGACCGCCTTATTTGATGCAAGATTACAATACCAGACACTGCAAGACTTGCCAGACTCTTGCGGTCTTGCAGGAAAGTCAAAATGAGATTACTTTGTGACATAGTACGGTGCTTAAACATTTTAACCGAGCCTTAAACGTATACAGCGTTGTTTTTCTTGTTGAATTATGTGTTTAAATATAACTTTTCCAATAATAACATAATTAATCATTTGCCAGGACCGGAGCAAGATGAGAAAATAAAAAAAATGTTTTTATGAATAAAAATACAGATAAAATAGTTACTTATAATAGACCATTTTAGTTACTTTAGTAGAACCAAGAAGAGGAAACTTGTAAGAGAGAAATCATAAATTATCCGCTATATAGAGATGTCCGTTTTAGAGAAATTTGAAGAAAAACAGGGAAAAAAAACATGTCACTTACTATCTTTGTATGTTTAATTCATTTTGTTCGTGTTATCAATTAGTTTTAAATACAACCGTTGCTATTTTTTTTTTTACTACTAATAAATCTCTATTATTTTAATCCTTTAAAAGTACCTCACGTTATGTTTTTAATTAGCATTAATTATGTGTGTAATTTTTGTTTTAACTGTTTTCACAGTAATGTACGTTTTTAAAATTTATTTTGTCATTATCCTTTTTACTAACAATCACTAATAATTTTTAATTTTTATTAATCGAAGGTTTACATTACTCAGAAATTTTAGTTTTTAAAACGTGTTACATATTATGTTTTTAGCCAATAATAAATACATATGTTTATTTCCTTTTTTTGGTTTTTCACATTAAGTTTTAATTATTTTTTAATTACAAAAAATTAACATAATATTTATTGACTTTGTAATCCTTCCTGAATTTGCAATTTTATTTTTTTTATTTTTAACGTTTTTTAGGCACATAGTGTAACTTTTTGTAAACATATTGAGCTTGTTTGGTGATACTGGTTTAAAAATTTAGAATTTTGGATAGATAATCTGGGAGGAAGAGGTCGAAAGTGCAGTAGAAAAACTAAAGAATGGTAAGGCGGCTGGTAGGGATGGTATTGTGCCAGAATTTATTAAATACGGGGGACCTAAACTGATAAAAGCCCTACAGAAGTACTCTATCAAGAAGTACTGATTAAAAAAAGTTATTCCAGAGGATTGGAAATATAATGTTATTGTACCAGTACATAAGAAAGGAAATAATAGCGAATGTGGAAATTACAGACCTATTTGTCTTTCACAGGTTGTATATAAGATATATACGTCAATACTGGAGAAGAAACTTAGAGCAATGGTGGAGGAACATTTAGAAGAGGAGCAAGCTGCTTTCAGGCCTCACCGTCAAACCCAAGACCACATATATTCTTTAAGAACAATAATCGATAAGGCTTGGGAACGGAACAGAAATGTATTCCTCACATTCTTAGACACAAAGGCTGCATTCGATTCCGTCCCTAGGGACGGTTGTCAAGACAAGAACTATGGAAGGCCCTGATGGACAAAAATATCCCAAGAGGTTTGATAGATGCTATACGGTCCACGTATCAGGACTCAAAGGGCATAGTTAGAATAAATGGAATAGAGTCCGATATCTTTGCCATGAGTAAAGGTGTTAAGCAAGGAGACAGCTTGAGCACCCTTCTGTTCATTATATATATGGACGAAATCTTAAAGATTTGTAAACGACGAACAGCGCGAACAGTTGTAGGAAAATGGAACATGAGGACGATATTGACGCAAGTAATGGTCTTTGCAGATGACATCGTTCTCATATCAGACTCAAGGGAAAATCTACAGCAAGCTGTGATCGAATGGGAGGCTGAATTAACAAGAAAGGGTGTGGCAATTAATGTTGGAAAGAGCAAAGTAATGCAGATTGGACGGGATCAGGAGGTGGTTGAAATTTATTGCAAAGGAGAGGTACTCGAAATGGTGGAGGACTTCACATATCTAGGTGCAGTAATAAACAAGAACGGAAGGGTTGACCATGAAATTTCCAACAGGATTAAAAAGGCCAATGATATGTATTGCAGCTTATGCAATACAGTCATTGGGAAAAGGGAGGTAGAGAGGAATGTAAAGATGCATATTTTTAAAGCGGTATATTTACCAACCCTTATATATGGGAGTGAAAGTTGGGTCCCATTAACCAAACACCTTAGCAGATTTACATCTTTTAAAATGAAATATCTTCGAAGGGTAGCCGGCAGAACCAGGAGAGACCGGATCAGAAATGAAAAAACAAGAGACTACCTAGGCACTGTCTCACTAAAGAATTCAATAGAAAAGAGGGAGCTAAGATGGTTCAGGCATGTATTCCGAATGAATGAAGACCGGGACCCACGAAAATTCATGGAGACGAGACCTGTAGGAAAGCGCCCAAGAGGAAGACCCAGATTGTCGTGAATGGAGTACATCTCCCAGATCGGGCAGAAAAGAGGTATGAGGATAGGAGATATGAGGGCTCTAGCTCGGAACCGAGATGCTTGGGATGCATGGATCGAGGCACCTCCACGCTGAAAGGCACAAAGGAGGTAGAGAAAGAAGAAGAAGAATTTTGGATGCCATTAATGTTGTAACTCCTCCGGGTTTTTCCCAAGAAGTGAATGGAGCCTACCAAGAAGAGAGACCCCCGTCATCTCTCTTCAAGCTTCAGGAAGACTGATGACTATTTTTTCGTCAGTTCATCTCAAAATAGGCATTCATATTGATGCTAACGCAAGAATGAGTTGTTTTGGATGCTGAAATAAAATTTACTATAAGACGTTATCATTTAATCAAGGAATTTTAATATAACAGCGTGGTTATTTAATTTTACTCTTAAATAATTTTTTTCCGGTTTAATAGAATAAATTTAAATGTTTATAATAAATTGCGTTGCCCTAGCCTTTTCTTTTCTATTTTTCTCTAAAGTACCTTCCCTAATTTATTCTTTGCGATTTTTTTTTCCATCTTAATTGAATAAATTAAAATATTAATGATAAATTATGTCGTCCTTGCCTTTTTCTTTCCTATATTTTTCTATTGTACTTTCTCTATTTGGTAAATTAAGAAGATATATAAAAATTAAAAATTTAGTCAGTTTTAGCAAGTATTCTAATTTGGAACATAAAAACTACAAAATGCTTTTTGTTATTTTTTTTTTTTTATACAGACTGGCAACCGGTCTATTTCATATAAATTAGTCAGTAATAGAAGAAAGTCGATAAAGCGAAAAAAAATTATTGTGGTATGTTAAAGTTTAATATAATTTTTTTAATGCCTTATATTTGCAAATCTGGTGTATCCATTATTGTTATCACAATAATGCCAAGCAGATATCTTAAAAGCATTGTAATAGGTACGTTGATTTGATATAAGTACCTCGTACACAATTTTTGATATACTAAATCGTGTATTTATAAACAATTTCTAATATTGTTTAACAAATATTTCAGTTATGCCTTTATTTATATGTATATGTTATATTTAACTCATTTTGTTTTATAAACGAATGAATTTCAATTATATCTAGTTCGATTATGATTTTTTATGATTCTTCATAAACTGTGTTTGCTACTTTTCTTTTTTATTTATTAGTTTTAGGTTAACAGGTTACATTTTTTTCGTCCGAATATATTTTATATAATTATACCGAAATTCTCAGTGAATTTATTGAATGAAAAGGGAGAAAAATAAATAAAACAAAGTAGGTGTTAATTTTATGTTCAAAAGGAGATTGGTAAGAATGCTGTGTATTAAGCAACCCATCACTACTACAAATAAAGTATTCCTCTCTAATTACTTACGTGCGTTGATGTAGTGGATGTGGCCCCGTAATTTGGTCCGGGTTTGAGACGCGTTAAAATTTTTCTATGAGCTGCTGCCTGAGCTCTGAAGGATGACACAGAAAGCTTCATCCTGTAATAAGATATATATATATATAACATAAATAACTTCAGTCACGTATAGTGAGCCATTTAATACGGTACTTAAAATTGTTATTATATATATACTGAAATATGTACTTATATATATATATATATATATATATATATATATATATATATTATATATATATATATATATATATATATATATATATATATATATATATATAAATATATATATATATATATATATATATGTATGTGTGTGTGTGTAGATATATTATTGCGTCATTTAGTAATTATTTGACATTTCTCTATTTCAATATGTTCCCTCAATGAAAATAAACAAATACATCTCCTTATTAAAAAAAAAAAAACTAAGTTGAATCTATATAATATATATATATATATATATATATATATATATATATATATATATATATATATATATATATATATATATATATATATATATATATATTACTATTGCTATTTTCATTTATAAGAAAACACATACAACATCAAATAGTTTAAATGTCTTTGAACGTGATTTGTTGCACAATCGTAATGTAGGTAGGTACTCCCACAAACGCCATATAAACTTACATAAATTTACAAAGTAACATTATGCACAAATAACTTGTTTTCTTCAACATTGCGGCTGATAACATTCTTATCCTAAGCTTTTTTTTTATTTAATACTACAAATTTGCAACTTTTCGTGACCTAAATATTAAAATATTAATTAATTCTATAGCGATTAATGAAAACCCCGCCAAACCTTACCGAGGCCCCAGATTCCTTACCCTTTATCTATACTGTGGTATCTGAATTTTCTATTATTTTTACATCAGATGTTTATATTGTTTCATTAAAAAAATAATAATAATAACTAGTTGGCACGTGCGAATAATTCTCAGAAAATGTTGTTTAGTGAAGGAATAGCAAAACAATATGGAAATAAGTAGATCCTATGTATTATCTGAGAGAGGAATTAATTGTTTTTCCTATGTCGATTACAATATTCCACTTAACATAATAGACCAAAATATTTGTACGAATTGCTTTGCTAGGACCTAGTTTTCGTTAGTTCGTTTATAAAATAACTCGCTGCAATCGAATCAAAATTTGTTTTGTCAAATCGGAAACATAAACAACATTAAGGTCATTATGGATTATTTTATTGGTCACAAAAGTAAGGAGCATTGAGGATTTTCCGAAGGATTTTGGAATGTAAGGATTGGATACGAGAGGAATTCGATGGCTTAGTAGAGCCCCAAAGCTCAACTCCGTAAGTCCAAATAGGTCTTATTGTAGTCATGTATATAAGTCTTTTGTAATTAACTGGAAGCTTAGAGCGTTTGTCTAGTAAGTGTTGGAGTAGTCTGAAACGTCGAGCGGTTTCTTGTCGTTTCAGTCTGGTATGAGAATTCCAAGTTAGACGTTTGTCCAAGTGAAGTCCAAGGTATCGGATTTGTTCAACAGGGATAAGTGGGGTATTATTAAAGGATACTGTGGGACATGAGGTCATAGGTTTACATCGAAGGGTAAAGGTGATTTGATGGGATTTATTAGAATTTATTTTAATCCTCCAGTTTTGACACCATTCTTCAAGACTTGTGATGTGCGATTGAAGAGTTTGGGATGCAATGGTTGGGTCATTATTAACGGATAGGACACATGTATCATCGGCATACGTGGTAATAACATTGTTAGGATGGGTTGGGATGTCAGCTGTATAAACTGTGTAAAGGATAGGACCAAGGATACTACCTTAAAGGAACACCAGCGGACTGGGAAAAAAGGGATGAATAGGCATTATTATGATTTACTTTGAAGGATCTATCAGTTAGATAGGAACGGATAATGAGGAAGTATGTAGGGTGTAGGAATTTACGGAGTTTGTAAAGCAGTCCCGGGTGCCAGACTCGATCAAAAGCCTGTTCTACATCGAGAAAGACCCCCGTGCAGTACATTCCGCGTTCTAATGCAGAGGAGACAACATCTACCACACGATAGCATTGCTGGATAGTGGAATGGGATCTGCGGAATCCAAACTGGTGATCTGGGATTATGTGATTAGAATCTAGGATTGGGTTCAGGCGTTTTAGGATGAGTTTTTCCAGGACTTTGCCCATGATGGGTAAAAGAGAGATAGGACGGTAAGAGGATGGGTATTCTGGTGGTTTTTTGGGTTTATGTTTCATTTTGATAATGGATAGTTTCCAAGGGTCGGGAAAATATGTGGATCGGAGTACAGCATTATATATATAAGTAAGGAATAGAATGGCTTTCCGAGGAAGTAGTTTTAGGATCTGAGATGTAATTAGGTCGTGTCCAGGAGCTTTGCGGGAAGGTAACCTGTGAATGATGTTGGATATTTCTGAAGGATGAAAGGCTTTAGGTGGAAGAGACATTTGGAGTGGTATATCCAGTTCTGCTTCAATACATTCAAGGTGATTTGGATTAAGAATATCGGGATGTGGATTAAAGGTTTTAAAGAGGTGGTGAGCAAATATTTGGGATTTTTCTTCGTCGGATTTGGACCAGGTTTGGGCTTCAGTGAGTAGTGGATGGTTGCAGTCTTTAAATTTCAGGAGCCATTTAGTGGTCGTCCATAGTAATTTATCGGTAGGTGTAAGTTTTTCAGTAAAATTTAGTAAATTTTGAGTTTTGTATTTTCTAATTTCTGATTTCAGTTTGTTAGTTGAAGACAGGGGATCAGCTGATGCGAAGGTCGTATTCTGAAATCTTCTCTCAGTTTTTGCCTATTTTTCAGCGGAATCTATTTGATTATTTACTGAATACAGTTGAAGTGTACACCACAGCAGTTGTTATTTACTGTTTGCTACATTTTTTTTTTAATTTTTTGTTTTTTTTCTCTTATGATATGCCGCATTGCCAGCATATTTGTAAAAAATATCAAAAATTTCCAACTACTGTGCACACAACTAAACGAAATCTGCTCTGGCAGTTATTCTTGCCTCAACAGGACTAACGACACAAAAATAACACCTGATACTGCAGAAGCCTACCGAAAAATTGTGAAGTATCTGTCAGAAACGAATGCAAATTTTCACACGTACCAGCTGAAACAGGAGAGATCGCTACGAGTGGTGGTAAGAAATTTACACTCCTCAACCCCAACTGAAGTGATAAAAGAAGAACTAGCAATGCTTGGTTTCAAAGTGCGTCAGGTAACCAATGTTCTGAAGGAGAATAAGGAGCAACTAGGAGTAAGTAATAAAGTTCCACTACCTATATTTTTCGTGGATCTAGAGCCATCGCCTGGTATTGAAAAGATATATGATATCAAGAGATTGTACTACACTATCGTGAAGATAGAGAAGCTATACCCAAGAAGGAAATTGTGCAGTGCCACAATTGCCAGGCGTATGGCCACACGAAAACTTATTGTCACCATCTTCCGCGTTGCGTAAAATGCGGTGAACAGCACAAATCTGTGGAGTGCACCAAACCGTTACAAGATCCTGCAGTGTGTGCACTATGCCAAGAGGGACACCGGCCAACTACAAAGGCTGCCAAACCTATAAGAGCCTCAAGCCAGATACCAGAAGAACCAGATTCAAGATGAGACAACCAGACCAAGAAGAGAACCTTCTAGAATTTTAAATAATAATTTATCATACTCCGAACTACTTGGAGGTAAGAACCCAAATAATACATGTGAAGCCCTGCCGCAGCAACTACCTCAGCCCCAACATCAATATTCTGTTCATCCTAACACACATAATCATCAACAGCCTCAAATTCCTTATATTCCTCCTCCTTCAAATGCAACAGATCTCACCAGTTTGCTAGCATCTTTCCTCACCGATTTCAAATCCCTAGTTACTCCACTCATATCACTCCTTACAAATATCGTACCTCACCTCATCCCTCCTTTAAAAAATCCTTAATGACTCACATCCCAAAACCCATGTCCATTCTCCTTTGGGATGCGAATGGTGTTAGAAATCACGTTGACGTAGCCCTAATTACAGAAACTCGACTGACCATAAAACAGCATTTAAAAATCCCACAGTATATACCATACCGTACTGACCATCCTGACGGTAAAGCACATGCCGGTACTGCTGGCATCATACACCAATCCCTCTCCCATCACTTACTCCCATTACCTACTCAAGATTTCCTACAGTCAACCGCTATTGTAATCAAAACCTTCTCCTTTCCAGTCACCATTGCATCAGCATATTGCCCTCCTATATTGCCAGGCATTGCCAGCATATCCGGCATATTGCCAGATCCATATCCAAAGTCCAGTTCAGTTCTCTCCTCAACTCCTTAGGTCATCATTTCATCCTGGGT